>CM077220.1:5743159-6250659 GCA_039654775.1 Spinibarbus caldwelli | reverse complement strand
TCACAACATAAAACCACATATTTGTTTAGAACTGTTTTGATCCATGGTTGCTGATCTATGCATATTTCTCTCCTGATTCAGATAAGACTACTTTTTCACTGGAAAAAGAAATATCATGGATAGAGGACTCAGCTTTTCACTTCACAAGATGTTAACTGATGGCTGGAGTGGTGTGAATTACTTGTGGATTATTGTGTCAGGTGTTTGGACTCTCATTCTGGCGGCACCCATACACTGCAGAGGATCCTTTGGTGAGCAAGTGGTGCTACATTTCTCAAAATCGGTTCTAAAGAACAAACAATGGGAGAAACTTTTTTTTTCTCATAGAAGTAGTTTTATGCATCAGTATGGCATATATAAAAACAGTAAAGTGGAAACACTAGCACTAAATTTGCCATTAGTTTTGAGCGATTTCAGGTAGAGCTCAAAATGAGCTCTGAAAGCTGACATGCTTGAGCAGACGCATTTTATTCCACACTTTATATTGCACATCAGTCCATAACAGTTTACTTAAAAATATTGGCTGAATGTAAGTTTTCTGTTTACACTTTACACCATGAGAATGAGATATCCATCAAATGACAAAGTGCATTTAAAGCATCTTTCTATGCTGCACTAGCTTCAGTTGCTCACAGCTCTCTTGTTTGTCCTTGTTAGGCAGGGTGTTTATGGGACAGTCAGACACTGTGACAGTCAGTATAGAGAGGCGCACCTGTACCGACAGCACTAACTGCTGACAGAAACATCCAGGAGGAAGGTGAGAGAGCCTCTGCTGCCTGTCTGCTTCCATTAGCATCAGTGGACTCTTACTGATACGTGTGACCGCTCATAACCTCATGTTCAGTGGATCTAATAGACCATACCAGTCCAAATCCCCGCCACCTTCCACAGACAAATTGATTTTCAGCAATAAAGTGTAAACTTCTCAAGACTGTGTAAATATCTTATTTATCGCTGAATTCTCAGCAAAGAACTACACTGCACTGCTAAAATGACTTCTTAAGTTTTAATTAGTTTTTTTAAAAATCCATAAAACAAATCAAAAACTATAAGTAATTACTACAAAATCCCTGCATAAGATAAGACGTTTTCAGAGAATGTTATTTAAATACATATAAAGTACAAGTGAAAAAAGACAAACTCCACGTACATTTGCACATACATACGTCTTATGTGGTGTTCCTCCTCAAGTAAATTTTTGTTTAAATAATGTTTAGATAGATTAACTGGAAAAACATTACCAAAAATAAATAAATAAAATACTTATGGGGCTATTCGCACAGAACACGTTTTTGCATTCAACTGCTCTGCATTTCAGTGGTTTTCTATTATGAAATATTAATATATTCATATATATATATATATATATATATATATATATATATATTAATATTTTGCAATAAACTGTATGTAGATTTTGCCATAAACTGTACGTTAGCCTGTTTTACTATATTTCTATACTTTACAAAATAGTTGAAGAGTTCCGAAATCCTTATTATTATTTTTTAAAATAATTATAAAGAAAATAACTAAGAACAGAGGCCATTTAAAAATGGCCAGTTCGTGTTGTGTTCTACAAAATAAATGCTGAAGGTAACGGGATAGTTCATGTGAAAGTTTTTAATTCTGTTATCATTTACTCAGTGTAAAACAAGTGTGAATTTCTTTTTTTTCTGTGAAACATTAAAGAATGTGAAGTTTAAAGTTTTAGATGTGAAGTTTAAAGTTACTTTTAAAAGTAATGCATTACAATATTGTGTTACTCCGTAAAAAGTAATTGTGTTACTTAATTACTTTTTATGGAATATTCTCTCAACACGGGGACAGGAAAGGTGTCAGTGAATAAATGGGAAAATAAAGTAACTTGCGTTTCTTATTTGAAAAAATAACTCAGATATTTTATGTAAATTTAAAAGTAATGCATAACTTTACTAGTTACATGAAAAAAGTAATCTGATTGCGTAACTAGTGTTACTTCTAATGCATTACCCCAACACTGATAGACAGACAGACACATATATAGACAAACAGAGAGATAGACAGAACGATAGATTGACTGACAGACAGACAGACAAATAGATCAGATTTGTTGATACATTGTTCACAACCAGTACATTTTGTCTGTGAGTGTAGGTACAGTATGTGGAGTGTGAGTCCCTCACTTCCATTTCCAAACACTCACACTCTTACAATCTCACTCTCTCTCTCTCTCTCTCTCTCTCTGCGAGTGTGTGTGTTCAGAAGCAATGCAGTAAGAGTGTGCGCTGAGCTGCAGCAGCATCAGTGTCTCAGTGTCAGGCGCTCTGCAGCATGCATCAGGAAACACACTTGATCCACACTTTCTGCTCTGCGGGATGTGAGTTCAGGTAGGACCATGTCCTTTCTCTCCTCCTGTCACGTCTCTGCGCTGCTCTGCCAGCCACCTGATCCTCTCCTCAGCCACGGGGAGCCCGCTCACAGCGCATCTGGTCTGGTTAGTTAGGATCCTGTCAAGACTCAAAGAATTGTTGCATGTTTCATTGAACGTTAGAGCACTTTAACCAATTCAAAGCTGAATGTTGAAGAGTGTGGACTTCATCTTAATTTAATAACTGAGTTGTTTTTAATGGCCAAGAGAATGCAGAAAGTTTTTGCAATCTTGAAGATAAAAGCCCTTCCGTGATGCTTTTGCCTGTGAATCATTTAGTCTTCATGCAATCGCTGTAAAAAAAAAAACCTGTTCAGACAGAGCAGAAGCAATTGTAATGCTTTTAATTTCTTAATGTACAAACAAACTACTCACAATGCAATTCAATCCTTCTGCTTGAGAAAAAGAACTGTGATTTCATCACTCTGTGAAACATTTACAATGGTTTTGAGGTATATATGTGATGTTTTTTGGCATGTTTTTTTTTTTTTTTTGTCTGAAGTTTTGATGCCTTTGAATTTAGACATCTGTACTATATTTTATCTTCTGGTCATTGATTAAAATTTAATAAGAATATATGCTAAAACTGTTGCTGATAGCTGTTAGATAATATTTGATCGTGCTGTGGGCATGATAAAGGGCAATTGTAACACTAGTTATGAAATTGGTTTATTACAATTTATAGCTGAAAGCTATTTTTGATTCATTAGCTGATCAATATATTTTAGTAAAATAGGTTTAAATAATTTCATATATTTATAGATCTCACTTAGACTTCAGCATATCACATATTATTCACATATTATTCCTGACAACTAAATAAGTCAAACAGGGTGACTGCAACATCCTGACTTCATGTATTAAATTCAAAATGATGATCAGGACTTTCTCAATTTAAATATTTTAATGGCAGAGTAATGAAGGTATGAGGAAGCTAGAGAAGCATGTCTGTAATCCCAGCTCTTGATTCATATCTAAAATCAGTCCTGCATGCTAAAGCAGAATCTGAATCACTCTAATCTTTTCGTATACGGCTGCTGCTCTCAGGCGACTGTCAACATTTTCAAGGTGGGCTGTATTAATTATCACATACAGCACAGAAACACATGAGCGACATGCTGAAAATGTGCTGAGAAAACAAAAATGCATCTACAGCAGAGCGTTATACCACAGATTATTTTCTGAAGTTATGAATCACATGGAAGTAATATATATATATATATATATATATGTATGTATATATACAGTGGGTACGGAAAGTATTCAGACCCCCTTAAATTTTTCACTCTTTGTTATATTGCAGCCATTTGCTAAAATCATTTGAGTTAATTTTTTTCCTCATTAATGTACACACAGCACCCCATATTGACAGAAAAACACAGAATTGTTGACATTTTTGCAGATTTATTAAAAAAGAAAAACTGGAATATCACATGGTCCTAAGTACTCAGACCCTTTGCTGTGACACTCATATATTTAACTCAGGTGCTGTCCATTTCTTCTGATCATCCTTGAGATGGTTCTACACCTTCATTTGAGTCCAGCTGTGTTTGATTATACTGATTGGACTTGATTAGGAAAGCCACACACCTGTCTATATAAGACCTTACAGCTCACAGTGCATGTCAGAGCAAATGACAATCATGAGGTCAAAGGAACTGCCCGAAGAGCTCAGAGACAGAACTGTGGCAAGGCACAGATCTGGCCAAGGTTACAAAAAAATTTCTGCTGCACTTAAGGTTCCTAAGAGCACAGTGGCCTCCATAATCCTTAAATGGAAGACGTTTGGGACGACCAGAACCCTTCCTAGAGCTGGCTGTCCGGCCAAACTGAGCTATCGGGGGAGAAGAGTCTTGGTGAGAGAGGTAAAGAAGAACCCAAAGATCACTGTGCCTGAGCTCCAGAGATGCAGTCGGGAGATGGGAGAAAGTTGTAGAAAGTCAACCATCACTGCAGCCCTCCACCAGTCAGGGCTTTATGGTAGAAGCCATTACGGAAGCCTCTCCTCAGTGCAAGACACATGAAAGCCCGCATGAAGGACTCCAAGAATGTGAGAAATAAGATTCTCTGGTCTGATGAGACCAAGATAGAACTTTTTGGCCTTAATTCTAAGCGGTATGTGTGGAGAAAACCAGGCACTGCTCATCACCTGTCCAATACAGTCCCAACAGTGAAGCATGGTGGTGGCAGCATCATGCTGTGGGGGTGTTTTTCAGCTGCAGGGACAGGACGACTGGTTGCAATCGAGGGAAAGATGAATGCGGCCAAGTACAGGGATATCCTGGATGAAAACCTTCTCCAGAGTGCTCAGGACCTCAGACTGGGCCGAAGGTTTACCTTCCAACAAGACAATGACCCTAAGCACACAGCTAAAATAACGAAGGAGTGGCTTCACAACAACTCCGTGACTGTTCTTGAATGGCCCAGCCAGAGCCCTGACTAAAACCCAATTGAGCGTCTCTGGAGAGACCTAAAAATGGCTGTCCACCAACGTTTACCATCCAACCTGACAGAACTGGAGAGGATCTGCAAGGAGGAATGGCAGAGGATCCCCAAATCCAGGTGTGAAAAACTTGTTGCATCTTTCCCAAAAAGACTCATGGCTGTATTAGATCAAAAGGGACCATGTGATATTTCAGTTTTTCTTTTTTAATAAATCTGCAAAAATGTCAACAATTCTGTGTTTTTCTGTCAATATGGGGTGCTGTGTGTACATTAATGAGGGAAAAAAATGAACTTAAATGATTTTAGCAAATGGCTGCAATACAACAAAGAGTGAAAAATTTAAGGGGGTCTGAATACTTTCCGTACCCACTGTATATACGTACACACACATATATATATATATCTGCCCTCCACTAATATTGGCACCCTTGGTAAATATAAGCATAGATGTAAATATAATTGAAGTAAAACAATTGAAAGTGGAATTATGTGAAATAAATGCTTTCTCTAGTTCACACGTGACATGTGGCCCAAGTACCCATACTCGGAATTTGTGCAATTAACAAAGTGCAAAGTGCACACACAGCAGTGAACACACACACGGAGCAGTGGGCAGCCATTTATGCTGCGGCGCCCGGGGAGCAGTTGGGGGTTCGGTGCTTTGCTCAAGGGCACCTCAGTCGTGGTATTGAGGGTGTACACTGTACACTCACTCCCCCCCATCTACAATTCCTGCCGGACCGGAGACTCGAACCCGCAACCTTTAGGTTATGAGTCCGACTCTCTAACCATTAGGCCACGACTTCCCAAAATTGTTGGCCACAATTATTGGCACCCAATTATTGCAACGTCCTTTTCCCAGGGTAACAGCTCTGAGTTTTCTCCTATAATGCCTGAAGAGTTTGGAGAACACCTAAGAGATCAGAGACCATTCCTTCATCCAGAATCTCTCCAGATCCTTCAGATTCACAGCTGCATGTCAGTACTTCTTCTCTTCAGTTCACCTCACTCATTTTCCATAGGGTTCAGGTCAGAGGACAGGGACAGTCATGGTAAAAGATTCATTTTGTGCTCAGCGACCCATTTTTGTGTTGATTTTGATGTTTGTTTTGGATTATTGTCCTAATAGAAGATCCAACCACAGCCCATTATAAGATTTCTAACAGCAGACCTCCATCAGAAAGACAGGCCAACAACATTAAAGATCCAGCAGTATATTTAACTGTGGGCATGGGGTACTTTTTTTTCCCTGTTTGTACTAAACCCATCTGGTGGGTTTGCTGCCAAAAATCTATTTTTTTTTAGTTTTATGTGACCATATAGGCCAGTGCTATTCAAAGTTCCATTTGTGTCTGACAACAGAATATGCTGGAGTTTGTTTTTGGATGAGCGAGGAGAATTTTTCTTGAAACCCTCCCGAACAACATGTGGTGATGTAGGGGCTGTTTGACAATTTTTTTTAGGCTTTCTGACCCCAAGACTCAACTGATCTCTGCAGTTCTCCAGCTGTGATCCTTGGAGAGTCTTTAGCCACTCAAACTCTCCCCCTCACCGTGCATTAGGACGATATAGACACATGTCCTCTTCCAGGAAGACTTGTAACATCTTTAGTTGATTGGAACCTCTTAATTATTCCCCTGATGGTGGAAATGGGGATTTTCAATGCTTTAGCTCTTTAGTTACAGTCACTTTCTATTTTGTGAAGCTCAACAATCTTGTTCTGTACATCAGAACTATATTCTTTGGTTTTACTCCTTGTGCTGGATGATTAAGGGAATTTGGCCTTTGTGTTCCTCATATTTATAATCCTGTGGAACAGGAAGTCATGGCTGGACAATTTCATGCTCCTAGTCACCCTGGTGTGCTAAAAAATGTAAATATGAATGGGAATATACTTCAGAGATATTTTACTCATAAAAATTTCTAGGGGTGCCGATAGTTGTGGCCAACATGCATTAGAGAAAAACATTTATTTTGAGATTTTCTCCCAACTTTCAATTTACGTCAATGAAAGGTTAAAAAATTTGTGAATTTTTTGAATGAAAGATCAAAAAGATCAACAAAGCAGATTTATTTTCACAGTATATATATATATATATATATATATATATATATATATATATATATATATATATATATATATATATATATATATATATATATATACAATACATTAATCTATTATAAGCATTATTTCTTTATATCTATAAAATGTTACAATAAAACTATAATACTATAATATATATTTATATAAATCAAAATAGAGATGCTATTAAAATCATCATGAAATCAAAAGTACACACATTATTTAAAGGGAAGAACTGTTTGTCCTCAAAAATCTTACATATGTTGTTCCCTTTTCGCCACCAATCACTTTCAATTCCTCCCTTCCAACCACCTGTCATAAAAAGACACAAACAAACAAATCAGCTCTGATTGATAAAATCAGGTCCGTTTTTTATTCTGTTATAGAAATCAAAATGGGTTTGTAAACAGCTTTACTCTGAATTCATCCTAATGGCCTCATACTCACAAGCGGCGACATAAAGAAGGATAACAGAAGTAATCTAATGACAAGGTCTTTAGGAGAGCTAATGGCCAAATAAAAAGTGCATTAAAGACATTTCAAGATTCTAAATGTTTTTTAAATTTATATTGCAAGCGAAAATCTTTCATTCAATATATCACCCAGTCCTGCTTTGGATTTATCTCCAAGAAGTTTACAGGTTTCTATTCAATTGGTGTAGAAACTCATCAGTCTACATATCAAAGAGCAAGGCAATTCATTTAACTATCTTCAGTTTAAAAAGTATAAAATGAAATTAAACTGAGGGAAATGCAGCTAATTGCTGCTAATATGAACATTTACTCTATTATTGCATGAAATAACCACAACAAAGCACCATATTCTCAGTTTTCAGCAAACCCTATTGACAAGAATGTTCCTTCATAAAGAATGAGTGTTGGTGCCAGACTATTAAAGATGAAAGATTATACTGGCAAACACACTTCATCGATTTGTGCTGGAATCATGACGAATATGATTTATTAAAGCATAGCTTACTCATTTGTACTTTCACTCTTTAGCCTGCGGATCACAGCGTGGCTCCCATCTTTTTAACTTGCGCTTTCATGGTTTTTGTTAACAATCTCATTGGAAATGTTAAATCAGCTCCACCTTGTTCTCTCTCCTCAAAATAAAACTGTGGGTCTTTTAAACCTGCGGAAGTGAAGACCCTCATAGTCAGCGGACTTTAGCGCTGATGATAAAACTTAAATTGAGCTTTAAACTGTCCGGCGAAGACCTGAGGTTTATTGGGGATGGAGGTCATGCAGGAAATTAATTTGAGGAATATTTTCTGGGCACCAAGATATGAACTATAGCCAGAGAGACCTGAAGAAAGAGGCAGGAGAGAGAGAGACATAATGTATATGAGACAGAAGGAAAGAATAATACCAGTAAACAGAAAGTGTTTCTTTAAAAGTCTATCATTTATGAAGAGTGCTATATTAGCATTCTCATTCATCTCAGTGGGAGTTGGTAAATTAAAATAGAAGTCAATTTCATGTATTTAAGAGCCTCCAAAACAAAATCTGTCACTAGTAAAACTTCAACAGTAATATAATGAAATATTAGTGATTTATATTTTGAAAAATGCCTTTTACAACCAAAGTCTGCAATTCCAGCATCTACCAGCAGAGCCACGCACCAGATAAACCTTAAAATCCCAATATTTATTTATATTATATAAATATTATATTTATTAATATTAAATATATATATATATATATATATATATATATATATATATATATATATATATATATTGGACCCAATATTTATTTGCAAACCTGTTTGGTAACAATCATTATTTAGCAAAAAACATTCATATTTATTTAAAAACCAGTTTGGAATCAATTATTTTTGCAATAAACATTAATATTTATTTGAAAACCTGTTTGAAATCAATCATTATTTTTCAATTAACATCTATAATTAGTTTAAACCCTATTTAAAATGAATCCTTATTTTTGCTAAAGGCATTCATATTTATTTAAAAAACTTTTTTTTCCACAATTAAAAATCTTTTTGATATCAATCATTATTTTGCAATAAACGTTTCATATTTATTTGAAAACCTGTTTCAATCTTTCTTTCTTTCTTTCTTTCTTTCTTTCTTTCTTCTTTTGCAACAGACATTAAATATTTATTTGAAAACATGTTGGAAATAATCATTATTTTGCAATAGACATTAATATTTACTTCAAAACCAGTTTGGAAACCTTTTTCCAATACACAATTTGACAATCCAAAATAACCCTGCATATTTTTGATCAATGGACATATTTATTTTAACTTGATACCATAGTTTTAAGAACATGGAAGACTTATCTTTTGCTTGCCATTGTATTTGTTGTATTTTTGCATTTAAGAAAAAAAGGTAAATTCTTTGAATTGCTCCTTACACACGCATACATATTCGTGAAACCATAAAATGTGTGCTTTTTCATCTAGCTGAATAGCATGAAATCCATTTTTCCTTTGTTTTGACATTCCTGCAGTGATTGGAAACTAAGGTAGGGCTGTTTAGATGACAATACGGCCAGTGCAATTGATAAAGGAGAAGGCAGAGGCAGAGATTTTATTTTTTTACCCTATTGAAGCTTTCCGTTTTGTAGAAGAATGAAAAAAGGCCTCTTCTGTTTGGTGGACGCAGAAAAACACACTGCAGCTTTAATAATAAATGAAGCTGTTGGAACGGCAATGGGAGGATCTGTATCAGAGTCCATCAGTTATTTAGAAATGATTAAACGCATCAATATTGGCATAAGTAGCTGTGATTTATCTGGAATAAGCACTAGGTGGAAAGATATGTGACACTGACCAATGCTCACTTGGAAACATGCCAATAATTGTGTGTGTGTGTGTGTGTGTGTGTGTGTGTGTGTGTGTCAGTGTTGTTAACTGAAACTAAAGCTATATAAAATGGGTTTCATTAACTAAAATAAAATAAAACATTAATATTAGATGAAAAATGTCAACTTAAACTTTAAAAATGAGAAATGTTGTCTTGAAAACGAACTAAAATAAGTCTTAAAATTAATCCAATTAAAACTAATTTAAAAATAAAATAAAATTATAACAATGACAAAATTACAACAAAAAAGATTTTCTTACCACAACAGTTATAATTGTGCAAAATAGGGGAGTGTGTCTGTGTTTGTGTACTTGCATACAAATATTTCTAATCATTTTTAGAGAGTAAAGACTCCAGCTGTTCTTGAGTGTTAATAAAATTCATGTTGTCACACTCTCTCCTGGATTGATTATAGCAGTTACCAAATGTCCTGATAGCTAATTATCTTGAAGCAGCCATCTGGAGTTAAGTTTCTTTTGAAAAAGTACTTTATGCTACTTGTAAAAGTACTTAAAAATGACTTAAAAACTACATTTCAGCTACCTGAATGGTAATATCTTTCAAAAATGTGCAGTCAGTAAGACTTTTTTTTTTAAAGAAATTAATACTGTTATTCAGTAAGTGTGCATTAAATTGACCAAAAGTGACAGTAAAGACATTTATAACGTTAGAAAACATTTATAATTTAAATAAATGCTTTTCTTTTGAAATTTCTATTCATTAAAGAATCCTGAAAAAAATACTGCAGTTTCCACAAAAATATGAAGCAGCACAACTGTTTTCAACATTGATAATAATCAGAAATGTTTATTGAGCAGCAAATCAGCATATTAGAATGATTTCTGAAGGATCATGTGACACTGAAGACTGGAGTAATGGTAATGAAAATTCAGCTTTGACATCACAGGAATAAATTACATATTAAAATATATTTAATTAGAAAACAGCTATTTTAAACTGAAATAATATTTCACATTATTACTGTTTTTACTGTATTTTTGATCAAATAAATGCAGCCTTGGTGAGCAAAAAAACACTTCTTTCAAAAACATTTTAAAAAATCTTACCAACCACAAACTTTTGAACAGTACTGCACTATAATTTATTTAAAATATAAACAGTTCTTTATTTTTTGTTGGCACAAAACACTTAGGGTTAGCTATAGTTATGCTATTTAGAAAACAACACAACTACCTCGACGTGTAGCCAAATTAGTCTAATGAGCCTAATACACAAAACCCATCATCAGCCCGGTAAACAATTCACTCAGAAGTTATATTATATCCAGCTATCTGACACTAATATGAAGCCGTTTATTTGATTTGTAGGCTTTTCAGTGCCAGATAAAAGCAGTACTGTAGGCTCGCTTGTCCTGATGAGAAGCAGGAAAGTAAGAACAAGTGAACTCGTGTGGGCTTGTAGCCATTGGGATTGGGGGGGGATTGATTTAAAGCCCTTTGGCTGGATTCCTCACTCACTCTGCTAAAAGAAATCACATCACCTCAGCTGGCCCCAATCATCTGATCCAGACACACACGTGAAAACAAATGATGGGATGCTGTGAAGTGCTCAGCTGTGTCTTGCATCTTTTGCTGACTGTGTTAATGCGTACTGAGTTCACATGGCTGTCGATGGGGTTGTTTTTCTTGAAACTGTGTGACTATTTCTCATTTAGGGTCATTAACATGCCTGCTAATGATGTATTTTGTTATGTCTGTTTCTTAAAATAGTGTAGAAACAAATTGCTAGTTAATTTCACAATTAATTACAAAGAAATGGCAAGTAACACATTATATATATTACAGTGTACCCTCTAAGGGAATTTACATTTATGCATTTGGCAGACAGTTTTATTAAAAAAATAAATAAAAAATACTGTATGCTGTGTTGAGGGCATTATTTTTGATCAGTTCATGCATGTGAATTTAGCTGAAAATCTTTGAAAAAATAATAATAAAAATTTGATATAATGTAAAATAATAATAAAAATAATAAAGAAATTTTAAAATAAAAACAATTATAAAAGTGAAAACACATTTTAAATCAAATAACATTTTAATACAAAAAAAATACATTTTAAATTTAGAGCATACTGTTCTATAATATAAATACTACTTATAATATTCAGATTTTGTGAAAAACAAATGTTTAAAAATCGAGTTGTTAAATACAGTTTTAAAAATCATATGCTCTCATAAATTGTACTGAATTCAATTTGGATCAGTCTGACCTGGAACATAATAATCATACTCAGCCTTTTAATACAAGGGTTAAGCCCTGAAAAAATTCTCTTGATGTGTTGTACAGAAATAATAATACAGCATATGAGTTTGGAGCAACATGCAGACAGATAGATGATGTGGCAAGAGGAGAGAGTGTGAGGGAGAAACAAGTGGGAATAGAGCAAGAGAGAAGATTGACCATAATAAAGAGAAAAAAGGGAGGGTCAAGGGAAAAGTGTGAGAGGTATTACGAGAAAATTGATCCCTGGGGTTAAATGCAAAGGCATTAACAAACAGAACTGTAATGGAGGAGCTGCTTGTCTGTGTGAAAGGTCTCGAATCCCCACTGTAACATCCAGAGCTACTGAACAAACCATAAAGAAAGTGTGAGTGTGTATTGGTTCTGCTGGACTGGGCCGAACAGATGCGCTTTCTCTGGGCTTCATCTCTGACAGATGGCTGTGATTACAGCTGGGAATCGAGAACCAGTTGCATTTGTTAAAAAATACTGGAACAGAATGATTTCCATGACTTTCAGTTTGATTAATAATTTCTGAATGTCTGTATTTATGCTGCCAAAGCACAGGGAACACTGTACTAAAATACTCTAACTGTGTTTCCCCTTTCAGTCAGTCACTCCGAGTCACGTCGGATGACCGACGAAATTGGGATCTCGCCAGAGAGACCAATCCACTTCGAGTGTAACTAAACGAGCCAATGGACATTGGCATGCGATTATTGCACCCAGCTGCCGCCGATCACAGCGTGAGTATAAGAGGCAGCAGGTGCACCGCATTAATTCATCCTTTCGCTTTGGAGCCGAGCGGTGGTGCATCACTACTCCTCTCTACTTCGGTGTTGCAGAGAGAATGAGAGTGCGGGCGTTACGGCAACAGCAGCGGTGGTCACGGTCTCGCGGCTTCAACTAAGATCGTGCAGACAGCCACACCAGGAGTGAGGTGGCCAGCTCCCCTGCGTGCTTCAGCACTAAAAGAGCAATTTCTCTAAAAGAGCATTTCTCTAAAAGAGCAACACGGGTGATCACATCTTTTTCAAGATGTCTTATCACCTGTGCGTTTTTGGGTGTGGTCGTTTCCTGGCACCTCAGGACAGTCACGATCGCTGCCTCACGTGTCTGGGCATTCAGCATGCTGAGGAAGCTTTCGTGGATGGTTCATGTTCTTCTTGTGGGGACATGACCATCTCGGAGTTGCATAAAAGACTCCGCTATGTCAAACATGGCGGAGTCCCTCTGCCGCGATCCAGCGTTTGTCTCGGCACCCGGGGCGGCACTGCGTCCGGTGGAGTCAGAGGTGATTTGAGGATCATGGTGAGGGCTTCCCCAAGTGGAGTTCCTCACCCCTCAAGCACTCCGCAGCCGGTGGAGCTGCCATTGGAGCGGGCTGGGCCCTCTGCAGGACAGAGGGCACCACTCGTTTCCTTCGGTGCCCCCTTTGACGACCAGATGTCGATCGCTGCATTGGAGGGCCAGCCCTCTCTCTCCGGGGATGACGACTCGGCTGAGTTGCCCCCTACGGGTGTGGTAGCGTTGTCCGAGCCAGACCCAGAGATGACGGCTATGCTTTCCCAGGCCGCCGAGAATGTCGGGCTCGTGTGAAATCCTCCACCGTGTCCCGATCCTTCGAGGCTGGGCAAATGGTTTCTTGGTGGGGGTCATGCTGGTTCTCAGCGCCCCCCTCCGGTGCCATTCTTCCCGGAGGTGCATGAGGAGCTCACTAGATTGTGGAGGGCATCTTTCACTGCCCAAACAAATCTTGTGGCTCCTCCGCCCTCACCACCCTCGATGGTGGGGCCGCTTTGGGGTATGCAGGCATCCCCTCGGTGGAGCGGTCTGTGGCCATGCAACTGTGTCCAACAGCCGCTACCACTCTGCGGGGTGACCCGTGTCTCCCCTCATGGGCCTGTAAGTATTCGTCAGGCCTAACTGGCAGTGCTTACAGAGCTTGTGGGGAGGCGGCTTCTGCCCTCCATGCCATGGCGTTACTGCAGGTCCACCAGGCCAAAGGCCTGAAAGACCTGCACGAGGGTGGCCACGACCTGGCGGTTCTACATGAACTGCATGCTGTGACAGACCTCGCGCTTCGAGTGACGAAGGTGACTGCACAGCCTCTGGGTCGTGCAAGATCGATATAGATATATATATATATATATATATATATATATATATATATATATACATACATACACAGTGGGGCAAAAAAGTATTTAGTCAGCCACCAATTGTGAAAGTTCTCCCACTTAAAAAGATGAGAGAGGCCTGTAATTTTCATCATAGGTATACCTCAACTATGAGAGACAAAATGAGAAAAAAAAATCCAGAAAATAACATTGTATGATTTTTAAAGAATTTATTGGTAAATTCCTCGGTAAAATAAGTATTTGGTCACCTACAAACAAGCAAGATTTCTGGCTCTCACAGACCTGTAACTTCTTCTTTAAGAGGCTCCTCTGTCCTCCACTCGTTACCTGTATTAATGGCATCTGTTTGAACTCGATATCAGTATAAAAGACACCTGTCCAACAACCACAAACAGTCCAACTCCAAACTCCACCATGGCCAAGACCAAAGAGCTGTCAAAGGACACCAGAAACAAAATTGTAGACCTGCACCAGGCTGGGAAGACTGAATCTGCAATAGGTAAGCAGCTTGGTGTGAAGAAATCAACTGTGGGAGCAATTATTAGAAAATGGAAGACATACAAGACCACTGATAATCTCCCTCGATCTGGGGCTCCACGCAAGATCTCACCCCGTGGGGTCAAAATGATCACAAGAACTGTGAACAAAAATCCCAGAACCACATGGGGGGACCTAGTGAATGACCTGCAGAGAGCTGGGACCAAAGTAACAAAGGCTACCATCAGTAACACACTGCGCCGCCAGGGACTCAAATCCTGCAGTGCCAGACGTGTCCCCCTGCTTAAGCCAGTATATGTCCGGGCCCGACTGAAGTTTGCTAGAGAGCATTTGGATGATCCAGAAGAGGATTGGGAGAATGATGAAACCAAAATAGAACTTTTTGGTAAAAACTCAACTTGTCGTGTTTGGAGGAGAAAGAATGCTGAGTTGCATCCAAAGAACACCATACCTACTGTGAAGCATGGGGGTGGAAACATCATGCTTTGGGGCTGTTTTTCTGCAAAGGGACCAGGACGACTGATCCGTGTAAACAAAAGAATGAATGGGGTCATGTATCGTGAGATTTTGAGTGAAAACCTCCTTCCATCAGCAAGGGCACTGAAGATGAAACGTGGCTGGGTCTTTCAGCATGACAATGATCCCAAACACACCGCCCGGGCAACGAAGGAGTGGCTTCGTAAGAAGCATTTCAAGGTCCTGGAGTGGCCTAGCCAGTCTCCAGATCTCAACCCCATCGAAAATCTTTGGAGGGAGCTGAAAGTCCGTGTTGCCCAGCGACAGCCCCAAAACATTACTGCTCTAGAGGCCAAAATACCAGCAACAGTGTGTGAAAACCTTGTGAAGACTTACAGAAAACCTTTGACCTCTGTCATTGCCAACAAAGCGTATATAACAAAGTATTGAGATGAAATTTTGTTATTGACCAAATACTTATTTTCCACCATAATTTGCAAATAAATTCTTTAAAAATCCTACAATGTGATTTTCTGGATTTTTTTTTTCTCATTTTGTCTCTCATAGTTGAGGTATACCTATGATGAAAATTACAGGCCTCTCTCATCTTTTTAAGTGGGAAAACTTGCACAATTGGCGGCTGACTAAATACTTTTTTGCCCCACTGTATATATACATATACATACAGTGTATATATATATATATATATATATATATATATATATATATATATATGTATGTATATGTGTGTGTGTGTGTGTGTATATATATATATATATATACACACACACACACAAACACAGCCGTTCAAATGATTTTTAATGTTTTTAAGTAATTTATTTCAGTGATAACAAATCTGAATTTTTATCAGACTTTACTCCAGTCTTCAGTGTCACATAATCCTTCAGAAATCATTCCAGTATGTTGATTTATTATCAATGCTGTTCTTTTTAGCTTTCTATAAATAAAAGAATCCTGAACAAAATGTCACAGATTCCAAAAAATATTAAGCAGCAAAACTGTTCCCTGTTGAAAAAACCATGCTGGTTAGGTATTTTTTAAAGCATGGGATGCTGGTTTGAGCTGGTTTAAGCTGGTCCTTTGCTGGTTTATGCTTAAGACCAGCTAAGGACCAGCATAAACCAGCTAAGGACCAGCATAAACCAGCATCCTGTCAGGACTATGGACCTGTCTGTGTGTTTCTCCCTCATGTTAATTGTTAATTTGTTTCCAGGTGTGTCTCGTCTTCCTCCCCTGACTGTCCTGTCCTTAAAAGCCCCAGTCCATTCAGTTTATGTTTGTCGGTCCTTAAACGTCATTTGTAGGTCTTTCCAGGTATTCCCGTGTCTATTACTTGTTTGGATTATTAAAGACTGTTTTTGAAGTACTCCTTGTCTCCTCACTCCTTGCTCCCCTGAGAAGTGTGACAGAAGGACCAACCAAAACAGTAACCTCCGTGTTTTACCCTCCGTTTTGTTTACCATTTTCTCTCAGTGTTTTTTGGTTTCCGTTGTGTCTATGGATCCCCTCGTCCGGCCCGAATTCCTCCTCCTCCTGCTGGAGCAGGGGAACAGATCTCTCGAGGACCATACAAGACTGTTCCTGATGTTAGCTAACACCACCAGCTATCCGGACGACGCGCTTTGTTCATTCTATGACGCAAGCCTGAACACCGCGAGCAGAGCGCTGTCATCCGAAGATGGTCCTCGAGAGGAATTCGCCACCTTCGTGGAGTGTACTTTGGCGAGAAATGGATCGCCACTCACCATCTGCTCCGTGGATGATCTCGCCAGATCCACTCCTGACCCAGTGCCCAGTCCACCAACTCCCCATGGTGCGGAGCACCAGCCCGAGCCCACCGATGATGGAGAGCCATTTCCCGCTGCGATCGACGAGCCAGCGCCAAGCCGAGCGACTGAGCAACGGATCGCCCCGGACGTTGAGCCCCACCCGTCAGGCCAGGTGCGCGAGCCGGCGACAGTGCCCACCACAAGGGAGCCAGCCGTGGACGGTGTGAGCGCGGAGTGGAGCTCCGCCCCCTGCACCATGGCTGAGGGTGAGCTGATTACACATCTGGGACTGCTGGACATGGAGTGGGATCTAATCGATTGGGAAGCGGATCTGGAGGTCCATTTTTCCCCCTCTCTTCTCTCCTTCGTCCTGGCTGGTCCCGTCCAGTCCTCCTTCGCCTCCGCTGGTTCCGTCCAGCTCCGCTCCTCCAGAGCGCCCTCCAGTGCCCGCTCCCCGAAAGCGTCCTCCAGAGCCCGCGCCTCCAGAGCGCCCTCCAGTGCCTGCTCATCGGAAGTGCACTCCAGTGCCCGCTCCTCGTAAATGCCCACCCTCCCACTCGCTCCTGCCTCCTCCACCGCTGTCGTCTGGCAGCCCCTCTGCTCGCCCTCAGCCCTCCATCAATGCGGTGCAAGCTCCACGGGTCTGCCATCCTCCATCGCCGTGGCTGGAGAACCCCTCACCTCCACCTCCAGCCTCCGAGGCCCGGACTCCGCCTCGGCCCGTGGACCCAGCGGCTCCACCTCGGCTCCTAGCTCCCTCGCCTCCACCGTCATCCATCGATCCACCAGCTCCACCGGGCTCCCTCGTCCCTCCAGCTCCGGCTCCGGCTCCGCCTTGGTCGGGCGTCAACCCGCCATCGCCTCAGGACTCTGCTCCTATGGCTGCACCTCGTCGCTCCGTCCCACCGGCTCCGTTGGGCTCCTTCCTCCCGCCAGCTCCACCTTGGTCCTCAGTCGCTCCGGCTCCGCCGCGGATCTCCGGAGCTCCGTCTCCGCCTCTGTCGCCAGAGCCCAGCGGCTCCACCTCGGCTCCTAGCTCCCTCGCCTCCACCATCATCCATCGATCCACCAGCTCCACCGGGCTCCCTCGTCCCTCCGGCTCCGCCTTGGTCGGGCGTCAACCCGCCATTGCCTCAGGACTCCACTCCTATGGCTCCACCTCGTCGCTCCGTCCCACCGGCTCCGTTGGGCTCCTTCTGTCATTCCTCCTCCATGGCTCCTCCCTCCGTCGGCTCCACCGTGGGTCTACATCATGGCTGTGGCCTGGGTCCTGCTGGACTCCTCCTGCTCCGGATCCCTCCTGTCTCTTCCCTGGCTCCTCCCTCCTTCGTCGCCTCCCTGGTCTCTGTTAGCCGGCCCCCTCCCGGGGGTTCGTCCTCCGCCTGAGCCTCCTCCTTTGTTCCCGCCCGCCCCTCCCCTTTGGATGTTACTACGGTGCGAGGACGCACCTTCCGGGAGGGGGCGTTATGTCAGGACTATGGACCTGTCTGTGTGTTTCTCCCTCGTGTTAATTGTTAATTTGTTTCCAGGTGTGTCTCGTCTTCCTCCCCTGATTGTCCTGTCCTTAAAAGCCCCAGTCCATTCAGTTCATGTTTGTCGGTCCTTAAACGTCATTTGTAGGTCTTTCCAGGTGTTTCCGTGTCTATTACGTGTTTGGATCATTAAAGACTGTTTTTGAAGTACTCCTCGTCTCCTCGCTCCTTGCTCCCCCGAGAAGTGTGACACATCCCAGCTTCAAAACATACCTAACCAGCATATGCTGGTTTTTTCAACAACACTAAAAAATCAATATATTAGAATGATTTCTGAAGGATCATATGACTCTAAAAACTGGAGTAACAGCTGATAAAAATTCAGATTTGCATCACTGAATTAAATTCTATTTTAAAGTATATTAATTATGTATTATATATGTATATATGTATATAACCTCTGACACGAAGAAGAGTGAAAACTCCTCACATGACCGCTACTGAACATAACGAAACAAATGCACATTGACGTATCTTCTTCCGTCTGTTCTGCAAAATGTAAACAAATGTATATCTACGTGTACTGCGTTAGGCTAACCGAGACTTGTCATATCGCTTGCATATTGTTGCTCTTTTGTTGGATTTGATTGCTTCTATTGTCCTCATTTATAAGTCGCTTTGGATAAAAGCGTCTGCTAAATGACTAAATGTAAATGTAAATGTAAATATTTCTGTAATAGTAAATATTGTGAAAATATCAATATTAACTGTGTCTAGGCAAAGGCATTCCTCCTGGAACAGGTCACGCGCCACTCAGCAGAGCTAACGCGGGTTTGGCGGATGTTCCTTTCATACTTTGTTACATCTTATTTAATGTATAAATTATACATCGTATTTAATGTATAAAGTACATGTACAACAAACTGGTAATGCCATTGTGATATAGTGTATTGTAATCGAATGTAGCCTATCTATACCTGTAGAACCATAGACAGCACATGCGGTGTTCATCTAATAAAGATCTTCATAGCTAGCAAACAATAGCCTTTGCAGATTTGCTTTCAATTGACTGTAGATCCAAAGCCGCGTCTTCAACACTCTTGATGTTCTTAAACTTCAGACCGCTTCAGACAACTCAGCGCGTGCGGCAGGGAACTGAACGAATCATTCAAACTGATTCGCGAACCAATTCACGGGTTTGCCGACTGGTTTGATCAAGCCTTTGAACAGAATAGACTCAAAAGAATGAATCATTCGCGAATGGGCATCGCTCATCGCTCGTCAAAAGTAGACAGCGCGTTTGGAATAAATTGAAGCATTTTTAACTTGTATTGCATTAAGATAAAGTAACGAGAGGAGCGTCGCCCACAGTAACGAAGTAAAAGTACCGTTTTTTTCACTAAAAATGTACTTGAGTAAGAGTAAAAGTACCCATTTTTAAAAATACTCTAAAAGTATTAGTTACCCAAAAAATTTACTCAAGTAAATGTAACGAAGTAAATGTAACTCGTTACTACCCACCTCTGGAGACTGCTCGTCGGGAGATGGTGACTGCACTACTCACTCCCCCGGAGGAGGGCCGGGTGGAGAATCTTTTGTTTCATTTTTTTTTTTGTCCCGCCGCTAGCCCAGCAAGCCAGCAGTTCCCAAAACATCAATAAAAGAGCGGTTTCCTCAATCTCTGGGTCTCAAGAGGAGGAGAGTGGTGAACCGTGCATCACGGCATTGCTTCCCTCCTCCTCTCTGGCCAGCAGGCAGTGGGTGGTTGCCCAAGAGCACCCCTCCTACCCGTTCGTGGAACCAGGTAAGGGCGGTAGCACTCAAGTCCCTGCTTCAAGTCATCACACGCCGGGCTGTCACAAGCCTCAAGCCAGGTTCCTGTGTTTCCTCCCACACGAGGAGGAATCAGGTGAGTGTTACATTGCACACCCAGACCCCGCCCCCTGCCGTCACAGGCCCCGGGCCGGGTCCCTGTATTTCACCTCGCTGGGTACGTCAGTGGCCCCGTTGGTCCCACTGGCACGGTCTCTCAGAGCCTGTCTAGCACTCCCCGGTCCGTCTCGGTGGCTCCTGCAGACCATCAGACTCGGCTACGCGATTCAGTTCGCCCGGCGTCCCCCCAAGTTCAGGGGCATCCGGTTCACTTCAATCAAGGCCATCGATGCCCCTGACTTGCGTGCGGAAATCGCAGTCCTGCTGGTGAAGGATGCGATAGAACCAGTCCCTCCGGCCAATATGAGGTCGGGGTTTTACAGCCCTTACTTCATTGTGGTCCCTGGATGGGACGCGGAGGTTCTAGGTGACCTACCCCAGGAGGTAGCTCTCACTATCGCTTCAGCACGAGCACCTTCCACAAGACGAGCCTATGCGCTGAAGTGGAACCTGTTCGTCGAATGGTGTTCCTCTCACCATGAGAACCCCGGAGATGTTCAATCAGAGCCGTGCTTTCCTTAATGCAACAAGGGTTGGAGCGTAGGCTGTCTCCCTCCACCCTTAAGGTGTACGCTGCTGCTATTTCTGCCCACCACGACCCCATAGAGGGGAGGTCGGTGGGGAAGCACAATCTGGTTGTCAGGTTTCTTAGGGGGGCCAGGAGGTTAAATCCTCCTAGGCCTCCCTCCCTACCCTCTTGGGATTTGGCATTGGTGCTAAGAGCCCTACAAACTGCCCCCTTTGAGCCGCTGCAGTCAGTCGAGTTGAAGTTTCTCTCTATGAAAACCCTACTCCTGACTGCGTTAGCCTCGATCAAGAGGGTGGGGGACCTGCAGGAATTTTGAAATCTGGTGTGAGGCTAGTGCCCATATGAGAGACCCTGCTGTGATCCCATATGTGTATTCCACGGTATACTTATTAGAGCCGTGTTTCCCCTAGCAGACCACGTTCTGCCATCTCTAATGATGCAGCCTAAGCCATCTCTGAGACTTCCATGTGCAATAGGGCCCTACGGGGTTACTTCTAAATGTCACTTAACCCCCTCTAGGAGGAGGTGACTCCGCAGTGTGCGTCTTCCAAGTGGAAGGGCACGCTTCCCAGTGTTATCCTAGTCCTACTGTTTGGGTTGCTCAAGGAACAACAGTAGTTGACCTTCTCTGTGTAGAGCCCGGTCCTATCGTCTGGCTTATAGGAAGGATCAGGAGGCCTACACAGGGCACTGGAAGGGGCAGCTCCTGTGGCGCTTTGGTAGGGATCCCAATTTTGTCGGTCACCTGACGTGACTCGGAGTGACCAACTGAAAGGGGAACGTCTCGGTTACGTATGTAACCCTCATTCCCTGAAGGAAGAAACGGAGACGTCCCGTCCCGTCGCCACAGTCGCTGTACCACCGCTGAGCTGCCGGGTAACCGGCTCGGCTCCTCAGCGAAAGCATGAATTAATGCGGTGCACCAGCTGCCTCTTATACTCACGCTGTGATCAGTGGCAGCTGGATGCAATAATCACATGGCAATATCCATTGGCTCATTTAGTTACACTCGAAGTGGATTGGTCTCTCTGACGAGATCCCAATTTCGTCGGTCATCCGACGTGTCATCTCCGTTCCCTCCTTCAGGGAATGAGGGTTACATACGTAACCGAGACGTTCCAGCAGCATGACTGAATCTGCAGAGAAACAGCAAAAGAAACATTTGAGCATGCAGTCTGAATTAAAAAAAAAAAACCTCACAAAACATTAGAAAGACTAGAATAAATTCACAGCATTCTCACTAGTCGCTCACAACAGCAACCGTAAAACGTGACCTGTAATTCTGTAAAGTCTGATTCATGAACAAACGACTTTTACTCTTATGCTTTTTCTTGAATCAGTCAAAAAGACTCATCAATCAGTCTCAAGTTTGTGAGCTATCGGATTAAATGTACTACGAATTTGAGACACTTGTGTGGTTTAACTTGATTGTTTATACTGTTCAGAGTTTCATTGCATTAAAGTTGGTTAAATTAAATGTGAAATATTAAAATACACAATTCACAGCAATTCAAAACATGATGCATTTACTTGGGAAGAGCTAATAAATAATTATACAATTGATTATTAATGTATTAATTAAAACAACATTAATAGCTTTTCATTCATTATCCATTATTTTTCATTATTAATTAATAAAATTTTTTAGATCCAGTAATTTTAGTTTTTACAGTAATATCTGTAAATCCTCATAATATATTACTTTGGTTATTATCTTAGATATTAATACTTTTTTTAAAAGAATATTTAATGAGTTTTTTTGTCTTAATGCAAGATTTTTTATACTTGTTTGAGTAAAAAAATAAGTAATAAATGAGTATAAAAATCTGCAAGTGCAATAAGACTATAAGTGCTATAAAAACAAGTCTTGATATTTTATACAGCGTTGCTGCTCAAATTAATGTATCTTATTTTAATTATTTGCAGGTTTTACTGAAAAACACGCAAGTAAATAAATAAATATTTATTTATTTTTATGTTTATATTCATTATTAATGCATTATTAATTAATTTTATATTTATAATTAATTATAAAATTATATTAAAAAGTTATTTTTGCAGAATTTGTTTTTGTTTAGTTTACAGTTAGAACTAATTATGAGGATGGCTTCTTCAAAATTTAAAAAATAACTGATAACGGAATCATTATAAGGAATCGTGTTTAAAAAAAAAAAAAAAAGTGTAAAAGTGTAATCTGAAATAGAATGAAAATGGCTAAATTCCTTACAATTCCCATCCCCTGCCCTGATAAATTATATTATTATTTGCTAACTTCCATTTTGGGCACAATGCAACATAACCCAACAAAGGCTCAAACACAAGACAGTCCAAAGAGGTCCAAGAGAGTATTTTCCCCTCTAGTCACTGGTAAATTGAGTTGTTCTTCATGTCAGGCCTGAGTGGCACTGTAGTTTCTGCCTCACACACACTGGCGTTATCTCCCATCCCAGCTTCGACAGCCTAACACCCTCAATGGAGTCGTTAATCACAGCAGCCAATTATCAAAATACTGCAAATGTCGCACACTATCACAGCTTAAATGATAACGCCTGCAGAAAGAATTTATCTCCAGCGACAACTTTTTAGAGACCATTTAATCACCAAAACATGTAGGTACAATAAGACAAACTCAGCTGAGGTCAGAAAAAAGGAAACCTTTGGGATGCAAGTGCAAAATCAGATATGTGAACTGCAAGTGTACACTAAATACACTCACATGCTGTAATGAAATACACTCACTATGGTGGTAATACTATCTAAGCCATAATGTTCTATTATTTAGGTAGCTATCTGTAGCAATAAAAATGTTGATAGTTTAACTTTAACTTACTTCAGGAAGATTCTCTTCAGACTGTTGCTCTGCCACAACATTAGTTGTTCTGAAAGAGAAAACTGAACGTAGTTTATGCTAATGCTTGCTTTAGATGCTTAGGGTTGTATTATGAATTGCAGGCTGACATATTTCATTACTAGCAGTGTTTGCATTCATGTACTTGCCTTCCTTAAAGGAATAGTTCATCCAAATTTGCTGAAAATGTACTCTCAGGCCATCCAAGGTGTTGATAAATTTGTTTCTTCATCTGAACAGATTTGGAGGAATGTAGCATTACATTACTTGCTCACCGATGGATCCTCTGCAGTGAATGCCGTCAGAATGAGAGGCCAAACAGCTGATAAAAACATCACAAGTAATCCACACCACTCCAGTCCATCCGTTAACTTCTCGTGAAGTGAAAATGTGTGTGTTTGTAAAAAACAATTCCATCATAACAATGTTTTTAACTTCAAACCACTGCTTCCAGCTAAAATATGAGACCATAATCCATAATATTGCTTTCTCCAGTGAAAAAGTAGTCTTGTCTGAATCAGGAGCAAAATATGCACAGATCAAGTGTTGTTTACAAGCAAAAAGCTTTTTCACTGAAGGAAATGTTGTTATTATTTACAGATTGCATTAGCCAGAAGCAATGGTTTAAAGCTAAAAAATGTCTTAATGATGGATTTGTTTATTACAAATATGCATCTTTTTGCTTCATAAGACATTAACTGATGGACTGGAGTGTTGTGGATTACTGTGATGTTTTTATCAGCTGTTTAGACTCTCATTCTGATGGCACCCATTCACTGCAGAGGATCCACTGGTGAGCAAGTGATGTAACGCTAAACATCTCCAAATCTGTTTCGATGAAGAAATAAAACAATCTACGTCTTGCATGGCCTGAGGGTGAGTACATTTTCAGCAGATTTTCATTTTTGGGTGAACTATTCCTTTAAAGTGTCAGACCACAGTTTTTTCTATTTTAATTTGAACTGGACTAACTATGGTATTTTGCTAAAAACTAGGCTGCCATGGTAGATTTTTCAAAGGGATTGCTATGCATTTGCATTTATATTAACTAATAACTCTAAAACCTGAATGCTGCAATTCAATTAAAATCTTTAGAATTGCTGTTTCATAATTATACTAAAATATATGCTGCGTTTGAGAGGCCTATCAAGATATGATTCAAAGGGAAATCATCACTATTACTGCATGCTCATAGTTAGGCTGCTTCTTTGTTCAAACTTTTAATCCTAAAGGATAATTTATCTCAAACAATTTGTGCTGCTGACATGAACAGCTGGTGCTTTTTTTAATGCTGAATGCTTTTATGGCAAAACAAGTGGAACTGTAAAGACCTCATTAAACAGTTTACTGAATGTCTTTCCTATGTGAATGCATTTTGTATTGAAACATCGCACTTCGAAAAGACAGTAAAAATAGGGCACTATGTACTAATACATGTGTTAATATGAAGGAATTTTCCACATGTATTTTTACACATTGCTATGAATTACTGCATTGTGTTGTGTTTTAGGATTAAAGGAAATTTCCACAAAATACATAATGTCCTGTTTTTTTAACAGTCTACATCAACTAGCCAAAATTGGGTCAAGGTTTGGCAGATGTTGTAACTAAACCATTAAACCATAATGCAGGCAAAAAGCATTTCTCCAATAACAGTCATTCAAAAGTAGTCATATTCAGAAGAAATAAATTTTTGCAAGCAACATAAATCACAAATATTTCATTACTTCACAGTAGATGTTTACCGGTGACAGATTTTTCGCAGGGCTTCTAGAAGCGTGAAATGCTGTTGTGGTTGACGTTTCATCTCAGAATAGCCATTAATCATCTGTACTTTTGGATCATTTTTCTGTAAAAGAAATACTGTACATTTCTGTAAAAGAAATACTGTACATTTCAAATTTTTTTTGCAAAGAAAATAATCTCTGTGACTAATAAACTTCAAGCTCTTCAATCTTCAGATATGAACACAACTCTTATGAATTTTGAAGCCTAAAAATACAATCAGCAGAAGTAGTAAGCTAAACTTTGTTTTGTGAATTACACCACGGTCGCGCGACTTTAACACCACTACCGTTAAGCTTCAAATGGCTCTTTTAATCATAATTAAAAAAATAAATAAAAACATTATCCCTAAAAGTTTGAATTAGGATAGTTTTAAAGAGTATAAACACAACAAGGCTGTAAAAGTGGTCTAGTGAATGTCTTTTTCATGTATTACTGATGGATTTTATGTTGTAGAATAAACGTGAAAATATCTTGAGCTTGTGTTAATCTCAAGAAACCCACCGTCTGGGTTTTAGGACTCTTTTCTTCTCTGTCTCCTTTTATCAGAATACAGCACTATATAGATGTTTGCCTTAGTTTCACAAATGTTTGATATATTCTCTGATGGATTTTTCTTTTTTTATGCACCATATTGAAAGTGTTGTTTTTAATTAGCTTGTCAATAACTTGTTTTGGTTCCAGTGAACAAACACCGAAAAATTAAACCTATTTATCAGCTTTTCATCTCCTTTCAAATGAGACGGTTCCAGAAAAAGACTGAATAGACAAATGTAGAAAATCCCTCAGAGCTAGCTGGTTATCAGAGATAATCTCTGAGCAGATACTTTTAATTTCATACTGTCTGTGTTTGCTTTTTATTCCCCAAACAAAGCGGTTTCTGAATGATTTTGTGAACGAGTCTTTTTCAAACACTCGGGTTACTTCAGAGATGAAAGGTTTCCTTCTCCGTGTCTTCTGGTTGGCGGGGACAGCAGTAATTCTCCATTAAATTGCTAATGCGGTTGCCACAGTTACTGTTGCCTGTGTCCTTGAGTGAACACTAATTACCGTTCCCAAATAAGACCCAACAGCATGTCCACTTAAAGACCGGACCTCACCGAAGTCCTGAAAGGGCTGGTGGGCTTGATGAATGCAGGGATAATCCCAAACATGCTGACACAGCTGGAATGTGGGACGGTTCCCAATGAGACCTCTCAGATTAGATGTTTGTTTCATTATTAAAGTAGATTTCAATAGTCCTAAGGGTTTGTCTCCTAAATCTGTTGCACCATGCATCGTGATCTTGGAGGTGGCCATGGGGAAAAAAGGAAAAGTGCTGTGTTGAAGAAGTGAGCATCAATGGGACAATGCTACAAAAGACTGAAAAAAAGATCAAATAATACAAACTGGTTTAATGCATTGTCACTCTTATTGAGCACAAAGCCAACAACACTTGTGGAACAGAGAATTCAAAGAGCTTGTTTTGATTTCCCTACTGGTCGATTGCAAATTTGAGCTTTCTCTTTCTTTGATTTGAATGGATTTTTTTTTTTAGCCCTGGTGAAGGCCTGTGTGCTGAAATGCATTGGCATATTAAAGGTGTGATTATCTATAGCTACTTTTTATTCTTTGATTTCTCTATTCCACAGGTGTTGCTGGCTTTACGTTCAAATTTACATTTGCACGTTGTTGGTTTTGTACCACAAACTAGTGGTTTTGCACCACAAAACTAATGCAATATCATACAAATGAGACAGGACAGCGACTGATAGAACATCAGGCTGGTCTAGATTGCTTTTTTTACATGCAACAGTGAGAAGAAAACATTGAGTCATTCACTGAATTATACAACACTTAATACATAAATAACATTAATATTGTGACAAAAACAATCATTTCGGTCACACTTTATTTTAACGTCCAATTCTCGCTATTAACAAACTATTAACTACAACTTCTGCCTTAATAAACTACTAATTTGCTACTTATTAATAGTTAGTAAGGTAGTTGTAAGTAGGATTAGGGATGTAGAATATGGTCATGCAGAATATGTGCTTTATAAGCACTAATAAACAGCCAATATGTTATTAATATGCATGCTAATAAGCAAGAATTGGTCCCTATACACTAAAGTGTTACCATCATTTCATTAAAATTACTCATACCAGCCTGTTTAGTATTCAAGGGCTAAAGGTACTTTCTGCTTCTGATCCATTCTTGGTGTTTATTGATATTGTTTTGAGTTAAAAAGGTCATTAAGTTTGTTTGGAATAGCGCTATATCATCATATTGATATCCAGCCTCATGCCTCTTCGTGAAGACTCGGTGAAGCATCAGATATTGAATTTGGTGCTCAAATGCACTGTGATAAATGAGATATGTTCTGTACATTGAGTGAACTGCATTAAAGAACATTACATGTTTAGACCTCATTATTTAGCTCAAGTACACTAAAAGAACTCCCACAATTTTTTGATAAAACTTTTCTATTCACATAAAATATACAGAAATCCAAGGCCTCTTGCAAAATAACTTATTAAAACATTTTAACAAGACTCTGATATAAAAAAAAAAAATACTGTTCTTGCATTAAAAAAAGAAGACTGAGAGTTTTTGTGCTTAGTGTCACATTAAAATCCTTACAGTGTTCCCTCGTTACTTTCAGATAATGTCACTTAAAATGACTTCAAATAATGTCTGTACATGTTCAGTATCGTGGCCTATAAAAGAACATTCTTAACCAGCAGAGCTACAGGACTAATAGAGTGCAACAGTGACCTTTGCAGTGTTCTCAGTTTCAGAAGTATTTCTCCCATCTTTGGAAAAGTGACACAATGATTCAATAAAAAGTTCTGATCCATGAACCATTTACAAACTTAGGAAAAAGCTTCCTCCAGTGAAAAGTCCATCCCCTGTTGTCCTCTCACATCAAAATACACTGAAATATTTGTTTAGAATAGGTTTTGCACTGTTTTCGCTTGTAACCAGTGCTTGATCTGTGCATATTTCTCTCCTGATTCAGAAGAGATGACTTTTTCACTGGAGAAACCAATATTATGGATAAAGGACCAAAAGAAACAGTTTCCCTTTTCAGAAGGTTAAAAGCCGCACCCATCTGAATGCATTTGTTGTATATTTAATGTTTTAAATATATTTGTGTAAACATATTCAACTACCACCTGTTGGTGAGCAATGTGACCTTGCACAAATGACGTTTATGCAACACACTAGAGTCAATAACCAGTAGCAGATCTACATCACAGCCAGTCATAATCAAAGGACAGTAAAAATACAATCAATGCTAATAAGAAATGCATTAGCCACAGGTTCTATTTGTTTCCTTTTTGTGTGCAGACAATAAAATTGACCGAAACTGCAGTAGATGAATAAAAGAGCAGATACTGACACGCAATCTGCTACCAATCCGATAGGAATTGATTAAACTCTTATCCTTAGATATAAAATGAGGAAATAAAATCTCAACAAAATTGTACTTGGCGTCTTCGTCTGCTGTTTAGGGAATGATCAGCTGTTACATCAGTGATCTGTCCTGCACTAAATGTTGCTCTCTAACACACGAGACTAAAGCAAGCTTTGTGCTCATTCTTATCATGCAAAACATTTTCATCACTATGCACTTCTTTTAAATTACTAATAAGGAACTATAATGACTGAACATCACATTCATAATACTTATTTAATGATCTCATCAATGATTCATAAACCCCATAAATACAGCACGCTGTATGATTACAAACTATGAAACACATTACCGTACAACAGCAATGACAAATAAACATTTACAGTTATTCATTTAGCAGATGCATAATGCAAATAAACAAATGAAGAATCATCCTAAGGGGAAAGTAACAACAGAAGTGATGCAATACCAAGATTATAGAGTTCAGATATATGCATCAAAGGGGTCATGAACTGCCTTTTTTATTATTTTCTACTGTTCTCTGAGGTCCCCTTATAATGTTATCAAGATCTTTACACCAAAAAAAAAAAAAATAATAAAATAAATAAATAATAAAAATTTAGAAATAGGCTATTGTTATCAAACATAAACAAAAAGCATGCTTTTGGCAGACTGGCTTCAAGTTTTGAGCCATGTATTATTACTATGAATTAGGCTACTACTACTATTACTATCTTGTACCCTGCAATAATCATTTACTCAAACTCTCTTTTGTGAGATGAAGGGAAAAAAAGAAAAGAAACTCGGTTTCATATATCGGCCATCAGCTGCCCTGATTTCTAAATATCGGCATCAGCCAGAGAAAAACCCATATCGGTCGACCTCTGTTAATAACTGTTAATAAGATTTATATTTAATAATGCGTTAACAAATAGCTTCTTTCCTCTGAAAACAGAAACTGTTCTATCCACTGACAAAACTGTTGGTAGGTTTAGGAAATGACTGTTAATTGGCCAATAAAGCAGTTATCATCTAATATTAGGCCATTTTAAAGTCATTAGCATTGGTTGAAAGAACTATGCCTATTTAAAATTATTTTAGCTAGAGTTATGACCATTAATCAGCAGTTTGTAGTTCTTTGACCATGTATACCCAGGAGCTAAATATGATTGTTGGATTCTTAATTCTACAGTCATATTGACAAATGACTCCTCTCTCACTCCAGCGCGCTGAAAATCTTTCAAAAATGCAGCACGATTGGCCAAAACGTTCAACTGACAAGATCAAACAATTGAAAAATAGCTCAGACAGAAAACCATGTCCTAAATGAAAGGCCCCTTCACAGAGCAAATAATAGATTATCTGTGGTAATTCGAGTTTAAGGTGTACTGAACCTAAAGTCCATGATGGATTTGTTCAGCCAGATCAGTTTAGTGGACTTTCTGGCAGGCAGCAATTTACTTCTCTCTCCGTCTCCTCACCCACAGATAAGTGATCAGGATGGTAGCAGAGGCCCGGACTGATGCGGACAGACCGAAGCGATGGAGGAGACAACGCCAGACCCCGCTTTTGTGGATGTGGACCAGGGTCTGACCCTGGCGTGCATCGCCTTCCTCTGTCTGCTGCTGGTGGCAATGATCATCCGCTGTGCCAAAGTCATCATGGACCCCTACAGTGCCATTCCCACCTCCACCTGGGAGGAACAGCACTTGGACGACTAGCAGATCACATTCTTCCCATGACCGTGGCAAATAAACATGCACCTGCATTCAATCAAACCCTAACATCATGTTTCAACCAGTACACAGATGTCTGTGGGATATTTAAGCTGCTTGCATACAGCATCACTAGCTTTGAAGTCATCTTTATGGAAACTGAGTTGAATTCTTCCCAACCAACACTGTATTAAACAAGAAGGCATGAATCCTGAAATGAAGTTGATTTTGACACTCATATCCTCTTTTTTGCTCCTGCCCTGAAAGGGCTTCAGTAAATTGAAATCACTCCCAAACGAAGCACAAACAAGCCAAAATCAGACACTTCCAACCACGCTAATCTTACATTCTCACAACCAATGCATCCTGAATTTGTAGTTAAAAAAGGGAGCAAATGTATATTTTTATATTTCATAATGATAAATGAGATACATATTCAAGTAAGGCACGGAAAACATGTCTAGCTACGCAATTTTGTACGCAAACGATGCTGCATTTTTAGCATTGCCACAAGGGGTGCTATAGTTGTCTCCGTAAAGTCAATTTTCTTTTACACAGTCATGGTGGAGCAACAGTTTGTTAAAAGGCTATAGCCAGCATGTTTATTTATGGTTTATTGGCATAGTAATTTGCAGATAACTCTATCGCCCCCCTTGAGTAGCACCACTGCGAAAACAGTATTTACAATAGGACTGTCACTGCATACTTGTAATACATTGGTCAAGCATTCACATTTACAGACTTGCATAAAGTATGATCTTAATTGTGATTATGTTTTGCAAGAAGACAAAACCTTGACTGAAGGCCTTGTGGAAACTGCTAAAGATCAAAAACGGCATAAACTGTTCCATTCATCTTAACATTGTCTTTACAAGAGCATCTGTCTCTTTCATTTATCCGCTCTTACGATCTGATCCCCTGATGTGGTTTGATTCTGTTGTCTTTGATGAATTGTACGCATTTGCAGAGAGCTATAGTCTGCACTGCATGATATCAAGTGCCTCAGCTGAAGTCATATAAATGAAGTCATGAATGAATGTATCCTTCATTCATGTGAAGGACAAAACAACTACATGCCAGTGTCCTGCCTGATGAGAAAATGCAAATGTGCAACATGTCTGTTCTTAACCACAATAAAGATAATAGTAATTCCAATATATCTGGTGAATCATCACCAACCATTGGTGAGTACACTACAAATATTACCACTGGAAATCGTAAAGCTTTATAATGGGAATTTAAATGGGCTCACACTACAATTTGGGGGGAATTCGAGTATAAACAAGTTATATCACATTTATTTATCATTTTAGATAATAGGCTACATATCGTTTCAAATCAGCTTCACAGTAATGAACAGAAAAATAACAGTGTTGCAAAATTCATCAATTTTGAAACAACTTCAATTTAAACAAAATATATACGTAAAGCAAATACAGAATAGTGTCAGTGCAATTCAGTTCATCAGTGATTGAATTCAGGTCAATAACAGTGTTGTAAAGATAATTTAATTCAGTTATAAACCAACACTACAGAAGACCGTGTCATTATTGAGCTTATTCTCAATTTAGTTCAATTTTTGGTGTTCTCATCTTATAATGCCAGTATAGTACGATAATTTTAATATTATCGTGGGTGCAATTTACTAATGAATTCCACCCATACATGATGATGTTACTTGTATTTTACACTAAATTAATAATGAAAAAACATTTTTACTAAATTATTAATGAAAAAAGGGGTAAAAATTGCACTGAACGTGTTTTTTATTTTGCAAATTATATGTTCAGAACAGTTCAGTTGCATTTCTACTTACACATCAGCGACGTAAGCAAGCTAACTCATTAAAATTAATATATCAATATTATTCACATGATATTGTCAGTCATTGTATCATCCTCCATAGTGCGTTTGCACCAATGTTTACTAACAGTGTCAAACGAACCGGTTCTCCAAACTGAGCTGAGCGATTCTTCCACAATTCAGCCTTATTATTCGGTCTAAGTGCTTCTAGCATTAGCAATTCAGACACTCATGAATCAGTACGCGACGAGTGGTTCTCAAACCGACTAATTCAACCTGACTCGAAATAAGCCGAATGAACAATTCACTGACTCATGATAAACTGATAAATGTCTGTCAGATATGCGTACGATGTTACTGTGTGAGTTATAACAACACAAATACGAAGCAGAGCATTGAAACCATCTATTCGAAAGAATTCAAATGAACCAATTCGTTTGTCTATACGTCATCTGTCACTCACGAATCAGTACGCAACGAGTGATTCTCAAATGAACAATTCTCAAGGCTTTAAAACAAGAACCGCCTCTTTCAAACATACCTGATATGCTTATGATCTTATTGTGTATTAAAGGGGTCATAAACTGCCTATGTTTTTATTTTGTACTGTTCTCTGAGGTCCACTTATAATGTTATCATGATTTTTACATCAGAAAACATCATAATTTTGAAGTAATAGGCTATTTTCTGTCCTGTTTTTGACCCCCCTCATCAGATCGCTCTGTTTGAATAGGCATGGATTGTAGACTCGGAAGTAAAAGCCCACTGTTATGATTGGCTAACAGTTGTGTATGTTTGACAGCCAACGTCCTTCACAGGTGCTGCTGTTTTAGGCAAAAACGCATTAATACTCAGTACATATCAAGCGATCTGTTTAACAGACAAAGCAATAGTGATCACGTAATAAAAACAGTTAGGATCCAATATAGTCAGTACAGCATCATCTTTTAGTTTCAATCTTTTTGAAAATCCCGCATTTTGTGCGAATTGTGCCTTGTTTGTAAATGAATCCATGGTAAAATGAAGTGAACAAAGGACTGAGTTCTTACTGACGCGGTCTGGATCTTCATTAAAACATTCATACTGTTTTTTTCCACAACTCGGCACTGCGCAGCATCTTGTTGTCTTCGGAGCATCTTTATCATTTGGTTTCTGTGTAGACCTGCGCGTTCACCTTTCGTTATTTACACTACGTGTGAATCGGTGGGCGGGGCTAAACAGGCAGTGATGTCGATATTCTTGTGCGGAGACGGTGCTTATCCACACTATTACATCATAGAATGTGATTTTGGCAGACTGGCTTCAATATAAGCTGTTTTTAGAGTAACGACAAAGTTTTGCGTTCTGAAACTTATACAGGATGTTTTTATAGTACAATAACCTCTTATATGTGAAAAGATCAAGGGAATTTTGATTTCTTCATTCATGACCCCTTTAACACAAGCAGAGTCGTCAAAACCATCTGTTAGAACCAATTCAAATGAACTGATTCCTTTGTCTATAATCATCCACTGATAGAAAGCCTCACTGTCACAGCGAATCAAAGTTCTTACGTCTACAGAACATCTCAAGTCCTTTACCTGTCAAGAAGGTCTTATCTCTGCAACCAGAAGTATTTTTTATTTTTTTAAAGGTAATGACAAAAAGCATTACAGTGACAAATTGTACGTGCTCTAAATTCAAAGACAGTAGTATTGAGATTGAGCTTTATTGCCAGGTATGTTTACACATACAAGGAATTTGTTATTGAGGAGCTTGAGAGCAAGTTATGATCACTTTCATTAAAAACAGATTGATGTTTTTCCTCGCATCACTCCCTCTTTTATCTCATACACTCAGAGGAAGCAGCGCTCAAAATGAGCTGATGATTCAGCAAAGCAAAAGCATTTGTTGTCCATCATAAGAACCACAAGTTCCCCTCCTCTCAACATGAGTATTTCCAACAGTGCAGCGTGATCGATCAGCCCAAGAATACCTCAGCTTTTCATTTGCTGTTCAATTCATTTAAATGCTACAAATCATTTTCCTGGCAGTGTGGCCAACATTTTACTCAACTCTTATCAAGGTTTGCATTATAAATGGTTAAGAGGCTTTTTGAAAATAAACACTTTCTTTTAGATAAGTTATTTAGTTAGTCGTGCCAGAGTTTATAGAGTCCGAATACTAAGAGTACAAGAGCTGCATCATAAACTGGAGTCCTGATTTGAAATACAGCAGAAAGACATTATTACTACTCTAGGCCAGGTGGCTCATGATGCATTTTTTAAATGATCAAGCAGCACTTTCAAGGGTTCAATTACGTTCAGTATAATTATTTCAGTAAGAGTGCATTCGCCTAATGGAATTATTCATCAAATGTAGCCCAATAATGTTTTGCTCACATTTCTTTTTTTTTCACAACGTTCAACTTCCAGTATGAAACTAAATGGAACATTAAATAATCAAATGAGTTGTTGTTTTTGTTTTGGGATTTGTACACACTGTACTTCAACACGTGTCTAATGCATTAGACATGGATTTTATAGCCTGAAATTGTCAGCATAAAATGCACTTTTTTCTTTTTGGACACGCACTGATGGATTTTTCATAATAAGACCAGGAGGAATAATTTAAAAAGTTAAATAGTTAAAATAACTTTTAAAAAATAAAGCACTATATATATATATATATATATATATATATATATATGATAATTTATATATAGAGAGAGAGAAAAAAAAACTTTATTTCAGGTAGTCAACAAGGCAACATTTTTAATTTTCTTTTCATCTTTTAGTTAACTTGAAGAGCTACATAACTAAAACTAAAAAAAATTAAAACGAATAAATAATAACTATAGACATTTTAAAAAACTAAAACTTTAACTTGAACTGCTACAACTTTAAAATTAAAGTTAAAACAGAAAATATCATATAAAATCTAATTCAAAACATTAACAAAAACTGATACTGAAATTACACACATACACATTAGAATTTCAAAGGCTGCTCCATTTATGTTTTCTAACATCCAGTTTACTGTATCCCTACTTGATGTCAAGCTGACTTGGCTCTTTCCACACCCTCCAAACAGATTTGACAGATTCCCATCCATCAAACGCTCTGTCAGAGCTTTCTCTATAGTGCAGCTGAACTGACAGAGGTTTCTCAGACTGGTTTCTCCTAATTCAGCTTATCTAACCCGTCCTCCGGTCATTCCTGTTCTGCAGAACCTTTTGAAGTCTAACCTTCAAAAAATGAATATGCTTCAATTGTAAGGAAGTATTTCTGCGAAAGCATGTACCAGACTTTCAGAAATATGCCGTGGTCAAACTCAGACATTTAAAACTTTCTTAATTATGACTTGATGATGTGTGAAATGGTGAGAAAATTAACAGGACTCCTAACAGGATGAAGTTAGGAGCTGAATTTGGCCATAATTACTCTCTGAAAGAATGGGAGTTACATTAAGTTCAGTTTTATATGTTTGTAACCATACTATGGCATCTTACATATTTTTGTAATTTAATCAAAAAGGATTGAATATTTCAAAGTGACACTGTCCAACTACCACAAAACATCTCAGCATTCATCAAATTTATACTCTTTCATACTGAATTGAGCTGACACTATTCTGCATTTGCTTTACGTATTTGTTTAAAACAATAAGAAATCTGTAAAATGTGTTAATCGTTATAATTTTAAAGATTTTATTTAAAATTTTTGTTTATTTCTGTTTTTTGATTTTACTTATTATTTTATTTTATAAACATTTTAATTTATTATTTTTATTTTATTATTATTTTTTCCCCCCAGGCTATAATTTTACCCCCTGGCTATAGCTGCAAATTTTTAAAACCACTAAAAATAGTCAAATAAATAAAATTAATTAAATTAACTACATTAAAATTAAAGGGACTGCCAGGGTGGAAAGTACAGTTGAGGACACAGGAAAGATTATACAATGCTTTTCCATTAAAACACAAAAATATTAAAACTGATATTGTGGTAAAATGTGAAATCCATCTCTATAAAATCGAAAGAAACATGAAAATGTAATAAGAAAATGTACTGCATAGTGCATCCAAAACATGTCCAGTTTGCAGTATGTGCCACCAAGTATTTAATCTGTTAATAGTTGAATTATTTAATTTCCAATCAGTGTTAATGTGTTTACATCAGTGTTCAGGCATTTGTTTGAAAGCTCTGAAATTAGCTGTGTGCTGCTAACTGAACCTACACACACACACACACACACACACACAGTATAACAGCACTGCCACACAACTCACACAAATCAATACTTTATTAACTTTAGAGGCACAGTAACTTTGGGCCCATAATTCATGAGGGGCAGCTGGATAAAAGCTCTCAGCAGCGCAAACTGAATTATGCTAACAGTAATGATGTGCTGCTGTCGAGGGTGATGCACACTAACTTACAAGAGACCAGGTCTCTTACGCTCACCAAAGCTGCATTTATTTGATCAAAAATACAGTAAAAACAGAAATATTGTGAAATATTATTACAATTTAAAACAACCATTTTATATTTGAATATATTGTAAAATGTAATTTATTGCTGTGATGCAAAGCTGTATTTTCAGGATCATTACTCCAGTCTTCAGTGTCACATGATCCTTCAGAAATCATTCTAATATGCTGATTTGCTGCTCAAAAAAAAAAAAAACATTTCTTATGGATTCTTCAAAAAAAGTTTAAAAAGACAGCTTTTTTTGAAATATAATACTACTACTAATAATAATAATAAATGTCTCTTTGTTAGTATCTGTGTGGATATGCTATTAGCACCTGTGTTTGGTCTGTGGTTTGAAATGCTGTGTGAAATAAAAATGTTTCACGTTGTGTACATTTGCATTTATAATGTACCTCTGTATTGATTAAATGAATCTCCCATGGATTTCATTTATAACACTCTGATCCACAGACCCGACTGATACAAGTAAATCCCATACAATCCCATACACACATACAAAAACACACGCACGCACGCACGCACGCACACACACACACACACACACACACACAATCAACCCCACCAATGAAATGAAACAAACTAAAATGAAAATGAAAACTGGAAATATAACAATAAAAGCTGACAAATCTGCAGACTTTTTGTACTAGTTTGGTACTAGTTAATCTGCTTCATTGTGTAGAAGGGATTCTGTCAGGGTTAATTATGTTAAACGGAGCTGACAGCGCCACACTTTTATTGGTCGCACACACTGTATTCAGAGATTTATCACCTGCTTTTCTCCTTCAGTAAGCGAAAGGTCAAGCGCTAGAGGTCCACCTGTGAGGGCGCCAAGATTCATGGATAAAAGTCTGATCACAGAGGGGGAGAAACACACAGTAAGAGTGAAACCCAGATCCTTCCATCTCTGTCTGCAAACCAACACGAGCACTCACACGTTCACACTTACGCTGGAGTCGTGGATGGACCATCTGACCTCTGATGACTCAGTGACTCTCAGACGGCCCTCGTGATCTCCACCGCATGGCTCCAAACGCTCCGCACCATCTGTTAGCAGCTCAGAGATACAATACAAGTGATTCATTGCAGAGGAAGTCTTAATGGAAGGGTCTGTCGTGACAACTAATATTTATAATAGGTATATTCCATATCACATATTTTATTTTTCACATGGAGTCGACGGTTTAAATTTGTCTCAGAGTATCCGTACCATCTGCCCTTACATAAACGCACTGTGGTGATACCATTATTAATGGTGATACCGTAAATACTCCATATACCAAAGATAATTTAGTAAATATTATAGTTAAAAAAACATAGTATTTCCATGATAAACATCCAAAAATACCATGGTAAATGTATGCTAAATGTGCAAAAAAGCAAAAAATAAAAATAAACAAAGAGATAAACAAATATAAAAACAACAACAAATACAATAAAATAAAAAAACAACAAATAAAATAAAATAAAATAAATTTAAGTAGTGCCATGGAAGAGGTAACGTGCAGAAAAAAAAATGGTAGTAATGTGCAGGGAAAACAGCATTGTAGGAAAATGGTAAATGTGCAAATAAAACAAATTAAAAAAAAAACAAATTGCATAATCAATATATAAACACACATGAAAATAAATAAAAATGTACTTCAATAGTATAGTGCATATCTATAAAAACATGATATTTTCATGGTACATGTCCAACAAACAAACAAACAAACAAAAAACTTGGTAGCACCATAGTGCATGTGAGATAAAATAAAAAAATAAATAAAAAGAAAATAAGATACTAACAAAAACAAAGTAGTACCATGGCATAAGTACACATCAATAAAACAATTATGTTGTAAAATAAAATAAAATAAAATAACATAATTAAAAAAACATACAGGTCCAAAAAACATGGTATCCAAAAAAGTGATTTTGTCATGGTAAATGTCCAAAAATGGCATTACCATCATTCATAAAACTCTCAAAATTCATCTTTCGGATCACTAACCTGAAACAGCAACAGCAAAAACAGTGAATGTTCAATTTAACAAGCACCTCTCTAATCACTGTTGAATGTTCTTCCTGAGTTTACTGATGCACACATCAGGTCTGTTCAGTCCGAACCGGACGTCCTCCGTCAGGAATTACAGCATCATTCACTTCACTCAAAGCTTTGAAAGGCTTGTTAATGATGTGGTGATGTGAGACAAACCCACCATCAGAGACAAAGAGCTCAAGCAGTGATCTGTCACTCAGTCTCTCCCTCTGGGAGCATTTTACCTGTTTGACAGTCTCTGACAGTCAGGCGCTGGGACTGCAAGAAATACTGCTGCATCAATCCAACAGTTTTATATATGATGCTGCTAGCAACAACAAACATCTTGTTTACCACATGTCCAGTTATAATGTTATACAATATCATTTTGCTTACATACAAAGTTTCAAGTTTCTTTTTGGATCTGTTTTATCACCTTTGCAATGGTTTCTTCATCCTTCTCAATCCCAAAATGCACTGCAGTGGAATAAATAAAATAAAATAAAAATACCTCAATAAATAAACAAATAAAACAAACAAAAAACACACAAAAAACAAAAAGTTTAAAATAAAATAAAATCTAAATAGTATCATAACATGCAGAATAAAACAGTAGTAGTAATGTATTGAAAAAAAAAAAACATGGTGGTAAAATGTTAAATGTGCAAAAAATAAAAAAATAAATAAATAAATACAAATTGCATAATTCATGTATAAATGTACATGAAAACAAATCCATCCAAGATAAACTGAGAGAAATTCTTATAAATATATTCATTCAATCAATAATGAAAAGCAAAAATGATTAGTAATTAGAAATGTACTATTTTACCCAGTCTTTGTGGTGGTATGCATTTTTATCATATCGCATTATTAGCTCAGCAACATGCAATGGCCAAACATTTTATGGACATAAAAGAAATTATAATAAAATTTTAAAAAATTATGAAATAAAAAAACATTTAAAAAGCATGACTTAAAACAGTTTAAAAGCAATCAGTAACTTTATTGAATTATTTTTCAGAAACAGAATGACAAAGCAATTCAAGTGTGTAATTTCTGCAAAAACTAGTTCAATTGCAGAAATTAATGACCGTTTTCAAGCATATGGAGGCTCATAATGATGCATTACTATTTTACCTACATATTTTCTTAAGATCACAAAGGTTGTCTAAAGAAACACGTTCTTTTACATTTTCCTTCATATTTAATGGCATTTAATGACCAATTCTCACAGCCTGATCAATCCAGATGGATAAAATCAAGTTCCATCCTACATTATTTCTTATTGAATATCCTGTTTCACTCAGAAATGCACCAGATTATGAACGTAAAATGTGTTTTACTTTATTTTAAAAGATTTATACTGTATTTGTTCATGGCTGTTGTGTCTGGCTTACAGGAGGGAGAGACAGAGAGATGTGCGTCACTGTCGCAGGACAGGAAGGATCTTCCCCTCGCACAGACCGAACCCAACTCTGTAACCCCTGCCCTCACAATAACCTGCAAAGAGAGAGACCATGACCCTTATCACAGAGATCACATTTCCATCAACACACATTAAACAAGCACACACAGACTCCAAAAGCCCACCTGAGAGAGTGACCTCGTCCCCGTCCTTCAGGAAGGTCCTTGTCTCTCCATCGCCAAGGTCAATAGTTTTGGATCCCCTCCATGAGAGCTCCAGCATAGAGCCGAAACTCTCAGGATCCTTCATGCACACAAATACAGAGTCAGTACTATATAATACAGCTCTGTATAGAGAAATGTTAGTTAGCTTTTTCAGGTAAATATGACAAACATATGAGATATTTCTTAATAATTATTTTACTATTTTGTATTAGTAATAATCGTTAAAATGAATAATGGTAATTAATATATTATTTACTCAATTTAACTGATTGAAATTATATAAAAATGTAAATATGTCTTCAAGTGCATTTATTTAAAATAATTATTTGAATTTTTTATAATTAATAATTAAAGTTAATTATTATATTGTTTACAGAATTTAACAGATTGAAAAGAAATAAGAAAAATAAATGTAGCTTCCAGTGTATTTACTTGAATTGCTTTTTAAAAATATTAGAAAAATGTAATAATTAAAGTTCAACAGATTGAAATAATATTAAAATATAAATGTGTGCTCCAGTGTATTTACCTAAATTAACTATTTATATTTTTATAATTAATAATTACAATTTAATAAAGTTAATTATTATATCATTTACAGAATTTAACAGATAACATTAAATTATAAATGTTATTTTTTTAATTAATTGTTTTTTACAGAAGACAAACATTTCTTAATTATTTGCAGTATTTTATGACTATTATTAATCTTATTGATTATAGTTGAAATGAATAATTTAATTATTATATTATTTACTGGATTTAATGGTTCAAATTTCAAAATGTAAATGTGTCTTCCACTTTATTTACCAAATTTTTTATCTTTACTAATAATAATAATATCAAAATATAAATGTCTTCCAGTGTATTTACTATACTTATATATATATTTTTTTGTATATTTAATAATTATAGTTATATTTAATAGTTTAATAGTTAATTATTATATTATTTACAGAATTTAAAGAATTTACAGAATTGAAATTAAACAAATAAACATGTGACTTCCAGTGTATTTACCAAATTACTTTCTTAAAGTTATTATTAATAATATAGTTAAATGTAATAATTAAGTTATTCATTATATTATTTACTGAATTTAATAGATTGAAATTAACCTAAATTTATATATATATATATATATATATAAATTATTAAAAATTGCAGATAAATTTATTATATTGATACATTATATTAATATTACTTATATATAATATATTTATCTTATTATTTACTAAAATTAACATTGAATTACAATAAAAATACAAATGTGGATTCCATGATATTTACTTATATTAAATAAAAAATAATAATAATAATTAAAAAAAAAGGTTTCAGAACTTATCTGACAAGATGGCAGAGTTTTCTTTTTAAGTGAACTATTTCTTTAACATATTCTCTCTCTCTCACACACACACACACACGTACCGGTCCGCTGATGGTGCCTGATGCCAGCAGGTCTCCCGGTCTGACGTTGCAGCCGTTGACTGTGTGGTGTGCCAGCTGCTGTTTCATGGACCAGTACATGTACTGAGAAGACACACAACACATTACACATGCCTGCTGTCTCTTCCTAAACGAGAAAATAGCTTTCTCTGCATGTGACGATACAGAAAGCCTGAAAATGGAATGTGTTTCTCCCAGAACCGATAACACAAGAAGCCCAACACAGAGACGGAGGGGAGTTTCACTAAGAATGAATAGCTTTGTTTATTTGCTCTGCACAATCTGTGTTGTTTTAGTGCCTGATTCACTAATGGAATTATGCAAATTAGGTAATGGCGTGAAGTTGCAAATCTAAACTTGCACAGGGCAATTTACGACGAGGCAAACAGACCACATATAAACAGCAAGAGTGTGTATTTATGCACAGAAAAGGCACAAAACAATTCCAGTGGGGATAAAATAATCTCTGTTGGGTTCAAAGGGTAATCAGAAAATATTTTTACATTTTTATTTGGCCCAAATTGTCAGTATTTTGTTGTTTCTTGACCCAGTATAACCAAACGTTTACAATATTTTGGCCAGCAATTCTGCATAATTGTGTAGAGTATGTTTATCATTGCCTCATGCAATTCCTCTATGCAATCATAGATTTCTTTTTTTATTTTAACCACATCTGGTTCATGCTGGAGTTATACCAGGGAAAATCATGTATAATCAAATGGGTACAGTAAGTTGTCAGTATGAGTTATTTGTGAAACAGCAGTGTGCCAGTGCAAAACAAATGCAAATCTATCTCTTACCCTAAAATTGGACTTGCAAATGGTGGCGGCCTCTCGCATCCCCTCACCTGGACAGATGAGAAACAAATGAGGAGAAAACAAGACTGAGCGCTTTAACATGCAGCGTATGCACAATGGCAGACAGATATTACAGAACTGACACACACCTTTCACAGCAACGAACAGGTTGATGTTGAATGTGTAGGGGTCATCGTGATGCAAGTATGGAAGAGGTGCAGGGTCCTGAAATGACAATAAAATAACATTAGGAAACCTCACCAGACATTAAGAACGCATCTCAGCCAAAGCCTGAGAATAGTCTTCTCAGGTGCAGAAAGACACATCTGAGCTCAATATTTGCATCAAGAGGTCATGGTTGTCCTAGTTATCCAGGTCAAAAAGCCATTCAAATGTAGACGTGCATCTGACAAAAAAAATAAAAAAATTAAAAAACAAATAAAAATAACACCAGTTTTACCTATGCACAATTTTTATTTTGATGGCTCTTAAAATATTTTGTTATTTAATATTTTATATATATATTTATTTGTTGCTGCTCTGTATCATGGTTATTATAGTTAACTAAAACTTGAAAAAATATATATTACTTTAAATAAAATAAAATATAAAAAACATATTTTATTTCAGCAAGTTGCCAAGACAACGTTTCGTTTTCATTTATTTTCTATAAATAAACAAATAAATCAATACTATATAAACTAAAAAAATTTAAAAACAAACAAAAATGCACAACAAAATTTCTAACATTTATAAAAAAAAAAGGGAAAAAATAAAAATTCAAACATGAAATATAATTAAAAAATTAATAAACACTATAATAAAATATCAGTGATACTAAAATAAGTGATGGAAATAAGAAAAATGCTGTGTGATGGAGTTGAAATAAGTAAATTAATTTAAACTATGGTTATTTCAGTAAAATTCTAAAATTAAAACCATTAAAACATTGTGTTACTTGAATTAAAAAAGTAACAGAAATAAAATAAAATAGAACAAAAATCTATATTAATATATGTAATATAAAATATTAAAAAGAAATATTTATTTTAGCTTGTTGCCAAAGCAATATTTCTTATTTTAATAAGTTTAACTTAATGTACTAAAATAAAATTTTAAAAACAAATTTAAAAAACAAAAATACTAAAAATGACAAAAACACAAAACAAAATGACCAAAATTACTAAAACTTTGACTAAAATTGACAAAAACTGGTTTAATAAAATATTAAGAAAAACTAAAATATTATCTCAATGACTCTAAAATAACACTTAAACATTTTCAATTATTTTTAAAACGTAATATTTCTTTTTTCTTTCTTTTATTTTTTTTTTTTGCCAAATGCACAATAAGTGCAATATAAAAATCCACCAGTTGAGAATCACTGATCCAACAAATGAATGCGTAAAAGAGAATAAAGATGTGTTTTTGCCTCATTCGCTCACAGTGGCTGGCTGCTGTAGAGAAAGAGGAAAGCAGTAACTCAAAGAACGGCCTTTAGCACGTCTCATTTCCCGCTTATATGCAAAGTCTGCACTCTGCCGTCTGTGATGATGAAGAGTCCGTTCCACAGAGCTGTAACGGAACTGTAAAGTTGAATAAATTCGCACTCTGACCATCATTATTTAAGATAATGGGTCTGCAATGGCCGCTCCTGAGGTGCTAATCGGATACTTTGCCCAAAGCCTATGCAGGCAGCGTTTTAAAGGCACCAAAGAGCTTCTACCAAAGGTAGGCATGATTATGTTGCCTTCTAAAGGCACCCATCCATTTAGCATGAAGAAAGGCTATTTGTGTGATACATGGAGCTGCTGCCTGTGTAGAGAGATCCAAATCATTCACTTACAAGGTTTTATTTCAGTACGGATGTTGCCTACATATGTAGTAGACAGCAGGTTTTGGAAATAAATAGAGATACTATGCTGATACTATACACTTCCATTCAAAGGTTTGGGGTTGGTAAGATTTTTTTCTAATGTTTATGAAATGTTTAGGCTGCATTTATTTGATCAACAACACAGTAAATCTGGAAATATTGTGAAATATTATTAAAATTTCAAATAACTCTTTTCTATTTGAACATTTTAAAACGTTTTAAAATATAATTTATTCCTGTGACGCAAAGCTGAATTTTTAGCATCATTACTCCAGTCTTCAGTGTCACATGATCCTTCAGAAATCATGCTAATTTGCTGCTTAAGAAATATTTATTATTATTAAAATATTGAAAGTAGTTGTGCTGCTTCATATTTTTGTGGGGTTTTTTTTTTTCAGGATTCTCTCAACAGAATGTTCAAAAGAACAACATTTATATGAAATATAATTTTTTTGTAACAACATTTTTTAAATAATACTTTTATTTTCTAAAGGTGCATTAAATTGATCAAAAATGAGAATAAAGACTTATTCTTATTTTTGATCAATTTAATGCACCTTTAGAAAATAAAAGTATTAAAAAAAAAAAACAAAAAAAAAAAAACCCTGACCCCAAACTGTAGTGTATGTCAAATTAGAGATGCACTAATATTGCAGAGTCCCAATGAGCTGAGAATTAATTTTAATATTAATAAGCATTATATTTTTCTATAATCTACCATAATCTGTCCCTGTGAAATGCTAGAGTATGATCTAAAAAAAAGTGAAAGTCCCACCAAATATATAAAGTTCAAAAGGCCAAAACCTGAGAAGTCTTCTCAAACAACATATAGAAGTTGAAAGGCATCACATACAGCAATGTAGTGCTAGAGTATGATCTTAAAATAAACAGGAAACTAGAAAATACACTGATACGCTGAAAAAATCAGATGGAAATGTACTGTGCATGCAGTTATTTTTAACCCATTTTGAGGAATGCAGTAACAAATGACTGTGTGAATTTATAGTGATATCCCATTCCCAAAATATTCACACTCTTACACTTAGAATCGACCCAATTTACCTGGACCGGATTGGGCTCAACAAAGGGCATCAGTGCTTCCATTGGGACGACCCAGGGAGAGATAGTGGTCCCAAAATTCTTGCCCAGGAATGGACCTAATGGAACATACTCCCAAGCCTGGATATCCCGAGCTGAAACATAAAAGAGAAAAAAAGACAATGTATAATAAGTCATGCACTGGCATTGTGGCAGTGCGTTATGCAGGGGCTCAAACTTTCTACAAAACTTTCTTTAAAACATTTGCTGAAAAGTGTCCTGAACAAATAGATGCATTTAAACTCTCTTTAAACTTTATCTCTTCTGCTGCTTGCCTGAATCTGGGACAGGATGGATCATTACCTGTGCTATTTCATCTTTAACTAAATTCAATCAGTTTCTTCAAATTAAATGTGCAGTTATTCATTGCACCCATCACTACTCAGGCACAAACAGGCTGCATTCCAAATCCTAGTGAGCGGCCTTGATGTCTACATAGATAGAACTTAATGTTAACAACACAATATTCAAATACTTCAATAAGCATAAACATATAACACACACAGATATTGGCCAAATAATACATTTTAAAAAAGTAGTTTTACCAATGCCTTTTGGTAATAAATTAATTGTATTTTTACTATATCATATAACAGTTCTCTCACTTTGTTAAATCACACATGCACTGCTACCTTACATTTCGACCAAAGAAGGTATCTTTGAACATTTAGGATCAGTCTGTGCGGTGGAAATGTGCATATGACCCCTTACAATGCTGACTATGTAGTTCACTTAGTTTTGCAACAGTGCAAGATTTGATTCATTTAAGGAATAATTTGCTGCAGTGTAAATTCCCACACTTCACCGTAATACATTACAGTGCAATATAATTTGATTTTCCAAACCAAAATGCGCTGGCAAAATAAGCCCTATAAAGCTTTTGTCCAGACAAATAAATCCGGTCACATTAAGGCAAGATTATTGAATTTGAAACTGCAAGCTTTCATAAAGTCTGCAGCCTCACAGCATTGCTATTCTTTAGCTGTCTCATGTCTTCATTTATTCATTGTGTTTTAAATCCATTCATATATCTAGAAATCCCATCCAGACTGATGCATCTGAGTATTTCTCACAGAATTACACAGAACAGATGCCAAAGAGATGCCAATACACATCATCAAGACATCATCTCTCTGCACGAATGCAGACAGTTTCTAGAATCTGCTCCAAACAGCACAAGATATTCTCGAGCTGTATTCATATAACATACAGGTATCTAAACTTTGCATAATTCTGACAGACTCTCGCTAGAAGACATGCAGCATTTCTGAGGAATGTGTTTCAAATGAGAGCTGGGACTCGCTACTGGTGAGGAAGGAACTTTGGAGGAGAAAGAGAGGTCTTCTAAAGAAATGCAAGGAAGAAAACACTGAATTTAAAAGTAAAATCTGGAAGGAAGTGGCATTAAAAAAAGCCATAAGCATTCATGAGACAGTTTGTCATTGAAATAAAATCACAAAATAATGGCAAATATAAAATACATAGAAATACAAAAGCAAATAAATACACAAAAATATTGGGCAAAATAGTACATATTTAAATTGCTTAGTGATGCATTTTGTGATTCTTAGTGATGCATTTTAGTATTGAACAAGTGATGAAAAATGTTTAATATTAGTGGTCGACCGATATGGGTTTTTTTGACAGCCGATGCCGATATCTTGGAAAGCAGGGTGGCCGATGGCCGATATAATTTTATTTATTTTAATAAATATTTCAGAAATTTTAAATCATTTGAAAATGGATTTAAAAAAATAAATGTGTAAAATAAACATACTTATACTTTAGAAGACAAAGTATTTTTCACAAATAAATAAATAAATATTTAATAAAAATATAATTCAAAGGAAGTAAACACTGTAACCAACAGGGCACTCAGTATTCTGGGAAGTTTGTGTGCATTGGGAATCATATTTTTTCAAATAAAGCCAAGGTAACACTCATTTTACATACAGCACACAGTGAAAATGGCATGAATATGACAGTGGGTAAATGCATAAAGCGCAGCATAATTTGAAATAGAGCCCGACCGGTATGGGTTTTTTGGGGGCCGATACCGATACCGGTATTAGGTGTAAAAAATACACGATATTCTTTGTGTATATTATAGTACAGTACTAGTCAAAAGTTTGGACACTTTCCCATTCCTGTGTCCAAACTTTTGACTGGTACTATATATAGAATACTATGGTATATACATAAACAGAATATACATACATAAACACATTTATTGCAATGATCACTCAAATGTGGTGCTCAAACACTTATAATGATGTGACAGATATGTAATGGAGGCAGGGCATTTAACAATTTAACAATAAACTTTTTTATTCAAAATGAGTCTGACATCAGTGCACTGAAAAGTAAAGGTGAAGTTTATTTAACTTTATTTCAATTCAGTTCCATTAAACTTTATTCCGTTGAAGTTTATTTCACTTCAGAACATTCATTCACGGAATTGCGCTACTGTCTTCACACACAGAAGAAACTTACTAGAGAAGTGTGAAGTGTGACATAATATACCACTGTAAATAAATACAATTTAAATTCACATCTCGCGCACTTTAATGCCCTTTGAATGTAACGTGTACGTTCCCTTGGAACTGGAATCATGGCGGAATATCATGTGAAGTCCACTTCGCAGGGCACTTACGGTCGAATAAGACAATGCTTGAATGCTGCAGCCTGAACAAGAGACCTCTTTACTGAAGTTAAAGTGTTGGCTGATGTCATTATTTTGCGAACGCGGCGGCGGATCTCCACCAAATTCAGGGGATCCCTTCAGCTCGAGGAGCCCTCTCGAACGCCACCCTCCGCACCTCGGTAGCCCCCCGGGATCGCCAGATCGGTCGGCGCCCGACCACGAATTTAACCGCCCGTAACTCCCAGACCCCGGGGGCTATCGACGCGGGGGTCCTCTCATTTGAAAGGGGGCCTCAAGACATACACTCGAGTCGGTGTTCGAGAGGGTTCCTCGAGCTGAAGGGATCCCCCGAATTTGATGCAGATCCGCCGCGCTGTTACAGAGATATGGCTGTTCAAAGTTTCAATGGTATTCCATACACTTAAGCTTTAAAGCTTAAATATTAAATATTAAATTAAATATTTCTTTGCATTTTCAAAGTTTTGCAGCAAGTACTGCATGTTCAAAATAATGCCCATGTATTTATGTTTAAAAAAAAAAAACATACACAAGTACAAAAGTAAATGAATTAATTTGCAACAATTCTGATGAAACAATGTTGGTTTCCAAACATCTCTTGAATTTTGATGGTTTCTTACTGATATCAGCGAATATTTGAAATTTCACTGCACAGACTACATTTTTCGATTGGCACAAACTATTACAAGTCAAAGTACTTGTGTTTTACTCGCTCAGCTACAAAAACACAGCATTCTGTCGAAGGAAACTGAGCTACAGCTAAGCAGATGCTGTGTAAACGGACGTAGCTTGGCATGCACACTTCACCAAGCGTCACCCTCTGCCTCCTCGCCCTAAAAGTGTTTCTCATTTCCCGAGTCTGCTCAACGGCTCATAAAAATGCAATGTGTTTAGTGTGCTCAAGAAGGAGACATTGTAGGTTTAAGAATAATAAAAAGAATTAACAGCAGCTGTTGCTCAGAAATGCCACGCTTGCCTGACTGGGAAACGCTGCTAAATCACACCACGTCAGACTCACAGTGCCGGGCTTCTCTGAACAGTTGAAGAAACCTTGCAAGATATGATTAAAATTCTCTCAAGTGAAGCTGAGTTGTGGCACGATTTGTAAACTGAGATTTATATTAATGTTTCACTGTTTTTGTTCATAGACAACAAGACAAATGAAAAGCAGACTGATATATTTTTTTTTTTGTAGCAAGATGGGGGGTGTTAAATGCAGTGTACTTTAAATGTAAAGTACTTCATATGGTTTAATGACATATGAACTTCTTCATACAGTATAGATACATGATAATTCTATTGTATGGAATTCAACCCATTCTTCTTCCCCTCTCAAATCTCATTTGCTATTCTTCACACTTGTGTTGCAATATATAGCTTATATAAGCTTATATAACATCTTAGAAATTGATTTTGGAGAGCATGCATTGCAAAAGTTAGCTCTCACCACTCCAGTCGTTCATAAGCACCATGCCAAAGATGTGCTCGTGAGCCTTCTCCACTGGGATGGGCTCTCCAAGTTTGTTCCCTTTTCCCACGAAGAACGCCTGAAAGACAAATATCATATTGAATATGTAATAACAGTATATCATCCTAATTTATATGTTTAGAATATTGCACCATATTTTGAGACAAGTATCTGCATAAGCAAACAGAATGCTAGTGCAAGTATTATTTAACCTCTGTGGCACCTTGCCTAACAACATTGTTATCCAAGCCTCGCACCACTCATAAGTTCATTACATTAAGCCTAAATGTTTTTTTCTGGTTGCTTTTACAGTTGCAGCGAGAAAGTGACAAATAAATTACATTAATACATTTTAGTTATTTCAAATCCACTGTATATGATATTCATGGAGGAAAAAGTGATAGTAAAAACAACAAAGCTGGCTTGATGCATCTAAAAGCATAATTTTTTATTGTTTTATGGTTGCATAATCATTAAAATTATTAAATATTTAGCAAATAATTGTTAAATGTTTAGTGAACAAATCTATTTTAACTGGAGTTTTACTGATTTTACAAAATTGTTTGAATTAGAGTAAGTGTTTAATTAATCATTTTGAATTTCAGCATTCAGTAAAAAGGCTGTTTGGCTTGATATATATATATATATATATATTTGGGGTGTAACGATATACGTATTCGTATTGAACTGTTCGCTACGAGGCCTTCGGTTAGGCACGCATTACAAACCGAACGATTCGTTGGACTAATCCTATTACAGCATATTATTCTATTAGGTTAGATTAGTGCATGTGCGCATTTATAGTGTGTTCTTTCACTGCATGATTCAGTCTATTAAAATGCATTTAGAATGATCACAAAATTCAAGATATGGTGGCAGAAAATGTACATATTTACATAATTTCATATAGTTATTAATTAATATCACAGAAGAGTACCGTTTTTTCTCTCCAAAAATCAGCATGGTTACAAATGATTTTTACAACAGTTCAATATGCAATAAGTTAATTAATAGACTCACGGTTTAGACAGCATATTGCCTGTTTTTGCTCAATTTCAACAACAAAAATAATTCCAAACACAGCCACAGCTGTTTTGCGTCTCTGAGCAACATGACGGTGTTTCGTTCCTGAATGAATCACCTGTTAAATGATTCGGTTCAATCGCAATGACTCACTTGTTAACAGTGACTTGCTGCCACCTACTGGCGGTTTTAATTTCACATTTAAAGTATCTTTTAATTTTTTAATTAATTTCAAACATCAGTTGTCAACGTTTCATGTTTAAAATATCAAAACATTATGTATGCATTTGTAACTGCAGATTAAAGCATTACATGTCCCTCTGAGCTGCATTAAACAGTGTGTAAAGGCATTTAAATGCTATTCAGATGCAACCTCTATGTTTCCTCTGCATTGCAAAGATGAATTTTGTCAATACTGACTTCATTTGCTTGGTAACAGCCCAAATGTCTTATTGACTTATTAAATGTAAAAAAAAAATACTCAAAAGGTGATGCACACTTTTAGAAAAAATGGCTTATAGGTAAAATAAATCAAGGAAATTTCTCTGCCATTTCTTTGTTTTTGGTGTATCGAAAACGTACCGACCTGAGAGACCACTGTAACCGAACCTTGAATTTTGTGAACCGTTACACCCCCAATATATATATATATATATATATATATACACACACATATATATATATATATAGAGATATAGATATAGATATATATATAAAATCAGCTGCAAAAGAGATTTGAGATATTGAGATTTAGCGCTTAGCTGTAACCTTGATCATAGAAATGCCAACAGAATAATTCAGCATTACTGCAAGCAGAAAGTGACAAATTGAATGCAATTTTGGAAACATTTCCACTGAAAGTACATTTCTTGTAAAGACATTCTTCTGAGATTATGTGCCTTGTTTATGGGAACAATGGGGAAGGATCGAGATCTATAAATCTTTAGTTCCTTACATCATTGCTGCACAGGAGTGAATCAGCAACAACTCACAATAACATGCTCAACTAAAAACTAATGAACTATATCACATAACACATTAACTCACCATCTCTAACTCTATATCCAGCTGCTTGCTAGGTCCAAAGATGGGCGGTTGAGCTGAAAGAGAAATATAGTTATGAAACAAACACAGATTTACAGCTGTTTTGATGGATTTCGCAGCAGAATTCATTACAGGCTGAATTTGCATATTTATAGTCCCCACTTAAACATGTGTCAGATCAGTTCTCAAGTGAGGCTGTAATAATGAATGGTGCGGGTTTGCTGACCAGTGAAAGCAATCATTTAACATACGGGAAAATATCATAACAGCCCCATCATTCCAAGCCACATGGAGGTTTTTCATGAAACATGATGCCATTAATCAGCCTGCCACTGCTATGATGTCTATGACGCAAAATAAGAAAACGCACATATTGTGTTTTTTTTTTGTTAATGTGCTGACTGTGCTGTATGTTAATGCACAACACGTTATTCACACAGAGAACACTGCAATGTGCACTTAACTGATAAAATAAACTTCAAAATACATATATTTAAATAAATATTTATAAATATATACACTATATAAAAATATTTATACTACAAAATAATTAGTATACGTCAAATTATATATTTTTTTAATTATGAACATAGAAATGAAATAGCATTTCTAATGCTACTTCATGCATGTTGAGTTATTTACACTGTTAAAGAGATGGATTCTCACGCTAAACATGGCCAAAGTTTCAAAAACCTATTTGGATGCAGAACAGAGTTTTTCTGTGCCAAAAACACTACTTACGGTTTTGTATAAGTTTTAGAAAGTTTTTTTTTTTATCATGGCTCTTCATGACATCACAAAGGGTGGAACTCCTTGTTACGTAAACAGTGTTACATAAACAGTGGATGCAGTTTGTTTTTCCAGGGCAGCAACAGAGTTTGAACGTGTGTTTGTTGACGAAAATGTTATAAACAAGTCCCAGTTCGGCGCTGGATTTTCACATCGTTTGATACTGAAAGATGGAGCGGTCCCAGTGATAAAAGATTCTGGTCATGATTTGGAACCAGAGGCGGTAAGTGAAACTGCATCAAATGTCTGTGTTTTGTTGGCAATCGGCTCTCAAGTGCTTGTCACTCTTTAGCTCCCCCCACGGCACGCCTCCAGGAGCTCGGCTGTTTTCAGAGAATCATAAAGTTGAATCTTTCTTTTATAAATATGATAAAACTAAAGACTCTTTGGAGATATGAAGGATGCAATACTACTCTATAGGTACTCAAGATTAACATGAGATTGGGTAAAACTGTGTGTGTTATGTCCCCTTTAAACCGTTGCTTCTGGCCAAAATATCCATAGTCCATAATCCATAACAATGCATCCTCCAGTGAAAATTCCCAGTTCCCACATCAAAATCCACTCATAAATTTGTTTAGAATTGTTTGGACTGTTTTTGCTTGTAATCAGTGCTTGATCTGTGCAGATTTCTCTCCTTATTCAGACAGGATGATTTTTTCACTGCCGAAAGCAAGATTTTGGATAAGGGACTATTTTAGCTGAAAACAATAGTTTGAAGTTAAAGACATGCAGCTTTTCACTTCACAAGATGTTAACTGATGGACTGGAGTGGTGTGGATTACTTGTGGATTACTGTGATGTATTTATCAGCTGTTTGCACTCTCATTCTAACGGCACCCATTCACTGCAGAGGATCCATTGGTGAACAAGTGATGTAACGCTACATTTCTCCAAATCTGATGAAGAAACAAACTCATCTACATCTTGGATGGCCTGATGGTGAGTACATTTTTAACAAATTTTCATTTTTGGGTGAACTATTCCTTTAAGCACAATCAAACAGAAACATTACAGTTTATTTTTAGTTGTATAAATTCTAAATTTACAGCAGAAGAACTTCTTGTGTTGATGAGTCTGTGGTTTATCCACAATCATTTGTTTACCTGCGTCTGGTCTCATCTGTCCTCGAGGTCTTCTGATTGGTGTTCCAGAGACGACCACAGATGAAGCTCTCCCATGATACCCCACTGGCAGCCGCAGCCTACAGGACAGGATAATACATCACTCCCTTTATCACAACACATCATAACTTTCTAGCAGTGCTTTAGATGGGGGACTTTTTATCTTTTGGGTGAATTTTGCATCCTTTAAGAGATCCAAAAATTGCATTTCTGTCATCATTTATGCCTCCTCATGTTGTCCCAATCCAAACCTGCACAACTTTCTTTGTTCTCCAGAATATAAAAAAAAGATATTAAGAAGAACAGTAGACAACAAATAATGGCTTTAATGGAAAAACATTGAAATGTAAGATTTAGCTATATTTATGGTTATACATAATGCATACAGCAGATTTAATAAATATGCAGATTTAATAAATATATCAGAGAGAAAATCTCTCCTTCACTCTTAAATCTCATTCTTCACTTTCTGTCTCACACACACACACATATACATACATACATACATATATATATATATATATATATATATATATATATATATATATATATATCTCAACAAAAGAAAAACAAATAAATATATAAATAAATTCCACTTAATATTTTGAGTAAATGCACATTGGTTACCTTAATATTATGCATTTAGGCTTCCAAATATAACTCTTATAAATAGCAAATCGTTTAACTATTTATAATAGATGAATAAAATATTAAGCATTTTAACAAAACAAAACATTGGTTCTCTACCTATTCACTCTGATGTCATTTCTTTATACAATAATGTTTCAGATATGCTTTTAATGGAGGTAAATGTAAATCGTTGTCCTTGTTTTTTAAGGTACTTCTGGCTAGAATAATACTTGAATTTAAGACTTTTTATACATGATCTTTACAAATTAACATATATATGGTTTTATTAATAACTGAATGTTCATCTCACTATATTAGACACACATAATAACTTCATTCTCTTCCTCGACTGAACTCTTTCAGTACAGTTGAAATTCTTTGTATAGAAAAGAGCAAAAAAGCAAAAAGACTCTTCAAAAATTCTCCTTATGTGTTTCACAAGAAAAAAATAACGGCATGCAGGTTTGGTGCGACATTAAGGTGAGTAAATATTGACTGAATTTACACTTCTGGGTGACCTACTTCTTTAACGTTTCACTTCAAATCCTACTCCAGAAATCACCCCGACCTCAAAAGCCCAGCTCAGGCCGCGGCTTCAAGCTCAATGTAAATCAACTATAGATTTTCCTCCAGACTAATTCTCATTCTTTCCCAAAGAAGTGACACGCGTTTGGAAAGGCCCGCTGACAGATTGACTGAGCCGAGGGGAACTTCAGGTAGGCGAGGTGCCGAAATTAAATTTCAAAAAACCTCCCTCTTCATTTCCACACGAGTCCTTGTTCTGTCTCCTAGCGAATGACTCCCTCTCTGGGCCTTGTAAGTGAAAATGTGACAAGAAATACAGTTCTGTTTCGGAGGAAGAGTTATTGCTAAAAGACGTTTTTCACAGCGAGATGGAAAATGCGCAGGTGCATTATTTAGCCTGACAGGTGTACACTGGGAAAGAATAAAGCGAGTGTTTATGGGAATAACTTACAGGAACTTTGCTGGGTCTTTAAAACTCATACGTATGTGGTTAGTAACTCAAAAGATGAGTGAAATATGAAGCCAGCAGGAGCCGGTGATGGTGTGATTTGGCTGCACGCTTGCTTCGGATGTTAGTATTTAAGAGGGTGAGGAATATTAATAGGCTGTCACGTACCAGTTGGGCATCAAGGCATTTTCTTTTCCACGGAACATTATTCCAACGTTGGTGGCATGATCTCTCGATGAGTAAAAGTCTGTGTAGTCGCCTGTTGCAGAGAAGGGAGAATAAAAGATGATGGAAAAAAGCAGGGGGGTTAATTAGGAGTAAACATTTGTAGTGACAGGAGTGAAAAATCACAATTTGTCTTAACCCTCTGTGTCAGACTTCTGCTCAGGTTTATTCAGTTCTGTTTTCTGTGCACTACATTAAAGGAACATCGGTAACACTTTACAATAAGGTTCATTAGTTAACATTAGTTAACAACATGAGTTAACATGAACTAAGAATGAACGATACTTCTATAGCATTTATTAATCTTAGTTAATGTTAATTTCAGCATATACTAATGCATTATTAAAATCACAAGTTGTGTTTGTTAACATTAGTTAATGCATTGTGAACTAACATGAACAAACAATGAATGATTGTATTTTTATTAACTAACATTAACACAGATTAATAAATACTGTAATAAATGCAGTTCATTGTTTGTTCATGTTAGTTAATACATTAACTAATGTTAACAAATGACACCTTATTGTAAAGTGTTACCGAAACATCTCAACCACAAATTAAAGTTCTGTCATCAATAACTAATCCTCTCGCTTTGTGTGAGAAAATGAATTATACATTTATGACTGAAACTTCTATTTATTTTAGTTACTCACTGATAACCGCCACCTCCGCTGTTGCTCTCAAATCTCAATGGTAATTTTCAGTTTTTAATTGGTCATGTGACAGCTGATATCAAATGACATTTGATATAAATTATGCAAAATCTGTTTTATGTTTCATGGAAAAAGAAAGTAATAAAGTGTTGGAATGACCAGACAAAATAAAAAAAAGTAAATTATTTATATAAAAATAAATATATACACTACAAGTAAATAGTTTGGAATAATTACAATTTTTTATGTTTTTGAAATAAGTCTCTTCTGCTCATAAAGGCTGCATTTATTTGATTACAAATACAGTACAAACAGTAATATTGTGAAATAGTATTACAATTTAAAATAACTGTTTTCTATTTAAATATAGCTAAAAAATAATCAGAAACATTAGTAATTGTTTAGCATCAATAATAATGATAATAACTGAGCAGCAAATCAGCATATTAAAATGATTTCTGAAGGGTCATGTGACACTGAAGACTGGAGTAATGATGCTGAAAATTCAGCTTTGATCACAGCAATAAATTACATTTTTAAATATCTTCAAATAGAAAACAGTTATTTTAAATTGTAATAATAATACTACTGATTTTATTTTTTTTATCAAATAAATGCTGCCTTGGTGAGCATAAAAGTCTTTAAAAATATGAAAAAAATTAATTCTTCAATAATTATTCAATTCATAATTAATTATTCCAAACTTTTGTACTATGTACTATCCCTGTAACTCCTTCATCAAGACACTATGAAAACCACCTTTCACAAAAGTTTCCAGATTTTCCACATCCTCAAAATTGTTTAGAGCAAAAACATTCCTTCAAGAATCACAAGATTTTAACTTGTATTTACAGACTCTTCTTCTATCGGCAGCTATCTGTCCTTATTTATTAATGAAGTGTGCTCATAACACAATTATATGCACAATTACATGCTCAAGAGCAAGAAAGACAGATCAAGAATTCAGTATTCAAATAAAAATAAATTTTAATTTATTATTATAAATAATTATAAAATATGAATAAGTATTGAAATATTTATAAATAAAAATAAATGCTAAAGTAACTGCATAAGTTATTGAGGTAATTCACTGCTAACAAGATGAGGTTTTAATAAAAGCTGGCTGTCTATGCAGTATAGAAATGTGTGTGTGTGTGTGCTTTTTTTTTTTCATTTTTTTTTCAATCAGTGCTACAAGAGAAAAAGGGCTGTAGCATAAAAAACATAGGAAAACACCAACACCCATAATGCCCATAATGCACAACAAAAAGAAGGCTGTAATCTTTCATGGCATGAGAGGGTTTCTGAATGTCTCTGACAGCGATAGTTAGTGAACAGTGCACTCTAGCGGTCATTATGAAACAAAATCATGAGTTCTGTCTCTACAGGACAATTTTAAAGACACTAGTCAAATTCAGACAGCATTGACTTTTTGGCAGACATCAGAAATCCCTCTTCACCATCAGGCTTAATTCTGCTGTATAACACCACTTTTCATGATCCAATCAATTCCTTACGGATAAAATAAAGTCCCGCTGTACATTTTTTCTAGATGAATTTACTGTTTAATTCTGAAATATATTAGATAATGGAAGTTAAACTGTTGCAAAAGGCACTGTTGACTTTAAATCTATATTGAGGAAAAGAGTTGAAACATGAGTTGTATATGAAATATGGTCCTGTTATATGGAAATATAGAGTTTGAGGCTATCTGTTTGACCTTCACACTCACCGATCTCAGCTGGGAGATGCATCACTGCAGAACTCTGCTGAACAAATGCCCTGGAGATCACAAATCACACACACACACACACACACACACACACACACGTGCCATAAAGAACTTTTCTTCAGCTTCTGGATTTTAATAAATAAATAAATAAAACTTTTTTCTTTTTCCTCTTTTTAAATAAATTAATAATTATTAATAAATAAAATAATAATAATTAAAACATTCCTTCAGCTTTCTCTTTTAAATCGATAAATTAATGAACTAATTATATAAAATAATAAATAATAATAATATTATTACTGTATTAATTATTTTAGTATTAATAAATACATAATAACAATAAATATTTATAAATGAAAAATTATAAATGCATAGTTGCATACTACTCTTTAAAATGTTGCATATGTACTGTTCTATGTATAGACAGTATACAATGCATACTTAGTAATATGCAGTAATAAGTACACTAACGAAATGAAATATCCATATTGTATGAGGGACATTTACCGGCTTCTTAAACTGACATCATCACGCAGCGTGGACTCGTTTGCAGCCAGAAGCATCTGGAGGCACTTTCTTGCTTCCCTCCAAGCATCATAACCCAGAGCCATAAAAGCATTGAGTGTGGGCTTTGATGAAGAAGAAAAAAAATCATAAGGATGCAAAAGAATCCATGATGTTGTTTAATACAAAACTACATGGAGCTCACCTGTTCAAAAACATCCTGATGGGGCCCAAGAGCCGGTCCATTGAAAAGATGCTTGATAACACTGAGGTCCAAAATCTGGTCTCCAATGGCAACGCCGATTCTGTGCCTGGGCTGTTATATCCAAATATGTTATATAAGTTAAAAAGTATCTTGCTGATTTTAAAATTTTGCATGGATTTCAGAATGCCTATGGATTTCCTTTGATTTTACGACAGATCATGTTCTCCAGCATGATTATAGATGTTCCAAAAACTTTATATTGACAACTTTAAATACTATATGCTTTGAAAATCATATGCAAATCATGCCAATAAAGTTTGTTTGTCAATAAAAGAGTTTACTTTAGATTCTGAATGTGCATTCTGACCTTTGAAACATTGTGTCCACACAGAATTGCAGTGGAAGTAATAATAATCCGAATACCATCATTTAGTCATTTCATAAAGCTAAACACGCTCTTATTACATAAGACTTCAGTAATTCAGTTCAGACAAACATAGGCTACTTTCACTCTCAGGAGTGAATACAGTTACTCACATTATCCGGCGTGGAGAAAACTCCATAAGGCAAGTTGTGATAAGAAAAGTCACTTTTCTCCTCCACTTTTACGAAAGACATTTTGAAGTTGCAGTCGTACTCTGAAATACTTCTCAGAGTAAACAGCAGCGCGAGTAACCTCTTCCAGATGTTCACTGGAGACATGTGAAAGTTACCGCCTCACGTGCCGAAGCGGCGAGCCAATCAGAGACGGCCTCTTCTATCCTCCCTCAGTCAAGAACACTTCGTCTATTGGACGTGACTCAGCAGAACGCGTTAGAGGATGGGTCCCGTTACTTTAACTAAACCCTAATGTTCTAGGAACGTTTTCAGCAACCATAAAGGTTTATTTATTTATTTATTTATTTATTTTGTTACAACCTAATAAAAAACATTGTCTAACGAGAGTTTTTTGATGGAAAAAACTGAATAATCATATTTTCCACACAGAATATATGTTCTCCTTATTTAATTTTTTAAATTCCTAACTTCCTTACTTTTAGGTTTACAAAAGCCAGGGCTAAGCGTAGTGTGAAAATTGATGTTTGTTATTTAGAAATGATCATTTACAAAAAAAAAAAAACATTTATATATTGTTCATACATATATTTTTTATAATAATAAAAAAAAAATGTTTTTCATATTTCACAATTTTCTGACCTTAAAAAATACTATAGTAATTTATAGTAAATACAGTACCGTTTCTAGGCATAGGCAAGCTAGGCGGTCGCCTAGAGCGCCACCAGCTCTAGATTTTAACAGGGCTGTGATCAAAAGTGGCACAGACACCCTGAAATATGATTGCCGCCCCCACTGGATCCCCCAACATCATTGGGCTAGAGGACTGTCAATCTGACGATGTCTGTATGCCATTGGATCAGAGCGCTGTCAGTTGCTGCCTCTGATTGTTGCATGCAAAGTTTGGATTTGGAGCGCTCAACAATGCCATTAGATCAATGGGTTCTGTCAGTGCTTTGGCAAGGTAAGGCTTTTTTTTGCCATTTAAGTTCAAAGGCCAATTTAAAATATTGTTTCATAAAAAGTGCACAAAATCTGGGGCTGTTTTTCAGCGGCAGGGACTGAGGGACTCGTCAGAGTAGAAGAAAAGCTCAATGCACCAAAATATTGAGATAGCCTTAATGAAAACCCAGTCCAGAGCATTCAGAACCTCAGACTGGGCAGAAGGTTCACCTTCCAACAGGACAATGACCCTAAACACACACCAAGAGTGGCTTATAGACAACTCTGTGAATGTCCTTGAGTGGCCCAGCCACAGCCTGAGCTTGAACCCAATCAAATATTTCTGGAGAAACCTGAAAATGTGCATCTGCCCTCGTCCAACCTGACAGAGCTTGAGACGTGAAGAGATGAGGAGAAGGATGCCAGATAATTGCCAAATGCTGATGAGCAAAGCTTGTCGCATCAAACAAAGATTTGAGGCTGTAAAGGTGCTTCAGCTAAATATTTAGTTAAGGGTATGAATACTTATGCAATGTACTTATTTCAGGTTTTTATTTTTAATAAATTCACGAAGTTGTGACAATTCTGTTTTTGCTTTGTCAATATGGTGTATGGAGTGTAGATTGATGTGGGGGAAAAAAAAGTAATTTAAAGCAGTTTAACAAGGCAGCAACATAAAAAACATGAAAAAAATTAAGGGGATGAATACTTTCGCAAGACACGGTATACAGTATAATACACTTTACTACAGCATGGTTCAAAAACACTACTATGAATATACTATATAGTATATTTTCATGTGGAAAGGCTCCCCTTGAACACTCTTTTTAGTATATTTTTTTGTTTTGTTTTAATCTAATAATGTTGTCTTAAGGTTTTATTTTTTGTAACTATAAATTAGCTAACATTTCCAGAAAACAAACGGAGACTATTTTGATAGACAACACTGGATAAAATTTTCTCATTACTTTTTTCTTCTTTCATTTCTAACGTCCTCTGATATTACTTGGTTTCATGGTTCATAAATATAAGTCAGGGTTATGTAAAAGATCATTTACAGCACTTGAAAGGCACGTATTGTATCATAAGAAGAATGAATGAAGGTATAATCAGTTTGCTAACCACTTAAATTACTTGTACCTTTAAACAACTGTGCACCATAAAACTAATGCCAAGATTTTACAGCAGTGTTGCCAGTCTTATGATGTATTTTAACATTAATAGTGTAAACACACATATAATGCCATTAAACAAAGTAGGGAGACTGTATACTTGGCTAAATTGAGTCACTAGAGCTTACTACAGTGACGTGTAAAACTTTATTGAATGAATGCAGTGAATACACAAACATAAATAAAACCACTCGCAACTACCACTCACTCTAATAAATGAGCTATGAGGAAAATGTAAATCACAGTCTGTAATGAAGTGCAAAAAAAAAAAAAAAAAAAAAAAAAAACTTAAACCAGAGACCGCAGTCGCAAACATATTTTGTATATTTGAAATGACTTATAAACCTCAATTTTTTAAACCAAGGATGAAGCAAATACAGCAACTGATAAAACCTTTTTTTATATTAAGTAAATAATGTCATTTTCTTTTTTACAATCGTTATTGAAAAAACTAAAATAAAAATTCTGGCAATGGCTTTAACATGCAAGCTTTGTTCAATCACCAGAAATGCACGGTCACCCGAGTCGTCTCAGCATGTGAGAACTAAAACCCATTTATTAATGCAAATTAAATTACTAATTATATAAATATTTCACGGTATACATGCCACAGTATTTTTGTAAAGTAAATAAACTTGAGAGGTAAAATTAAACAAAGGGACAAAATAAATTTGCGTATATGTTTCATTGTAGCATGCACAATTCAAGGTTTCAAGGGAAAGAGGGTAAAAAACATCTTAGCAATCTTCAGCTCAAATCTTCTTGATTTTCTCCCCAACAATAAGCGGGTTTTCTTTCCTTATTTTCTCAGCTGCATCAGCCTTGTAATCGAAGCTACAGTTGTGAACATCTGAGTATCGGTGGATGCTGCAAAACAAGTGTCCGCACCGGCAGTCGAAGCCTGTCATATAGAAACAAAAGCTAAATTAGCACAATATACTCAAGATTTATAAAATAAATATACACAAATATTTTACACACACACAGACACCAATACAGTTGTGCTCAAAATTATTCATACCAATGGTAAATATGATCAAAGGTGGCTGTGAAAATAAATTTGTATCAATCCTTTTGATCTTTATTTAAAAAAAAAAAAAAAAAAAAAAAAATTACAAAAATCTAACCTTTCATTGGAGAATAATTTAAAATGGGAGAGAAATCTCATTATGAAAAGTGTTTTTCTCTAATACACAATTAATCATAGCCTTTTATTCAATACTTTTTGCAACCTCCAATTGCCAAGATAACAGCTCTAAATCTTCACCTATAATGCCTGATAAGTTTGGAAAACATCTGACAAGAGATCAAAGACCATTTCTTCATCCAGAATCACTCCAGACCCTTTAGATTCACAGCTCCATGTTGGTGCTGCTTCTCTTCAGTTCACCTCACTCATTTTCTGTAGGGTTCAGGTCAGAGGACTGGAACGGCCATAGCAGAAGCTTGGTTTTATTCTCAGTGACCCATTTTTGTTGTGGTTTTGATGTTTGTTTGTGGATCATTGTCCTGTTGGAAGATCCAACCACGGCCCATTATAAGATTTCTAGCATGGACAGTCAGTTTTTAATTTTTTATATGTTGGTATTTAATTGAATCCATGATGCTATGTATCTAAACAAGATGTCCAGGACCTCCGGCAGAAAAATAGGCCCACAACATTAAAGAGACAGCAGTATATTTCATTGTACACATGGGGTACTTTTTTATCCCTGTGAGCACCAAACCCATCTTGAGTGTTTGCTGCTAAAAAGCTTTTTTTTAGTTTCATGTGACCATAGAAGCCAGTGCTATTTGAAGTTCCAGTCGTATCTGACAACAGAATATGCTGGAGTTTGTTTTTGGATGAGCGAGGAGAATTTTTCTTGAAACCCATTTGAACAACATGTGGTGATGTAGGGGCTGTTTGACAATTTTTTTTAGGCTTTCTGACCCCAAGACTCAACTGATCTCTGCAGTTCTACAGCTGTTATCCTTGGAGAGTCTTTGACCACTCAAACTCTCCCCCTCACCGTGCATTAGGACGATATAGACACACGTCCTCTTCCAGGAAGACTCGTAACATCTTTAGTTGATTGGAACTTCTTAATTATTTCCCTGATGGGGGAAATGGGGATTTTCAATGCTTTAGCTCTTTTCTTACAGCCACTTTCTAAATTTGTGAAGTTCAACAATCTTTTGCTGCACAACAGAAATATATTCTTTGGTTTTACTCCTTGTGATCAATGATTAAGGGAATTTGGCCGTTGTGTTCCTCATATTTATAATCCTGTGAAACAGGAAGTCATGGCTGGACGACTTCATGTTTCTAGTCTCCCTGGTGTGATAAAAAAAAAAATATATATATAAATATGAATGGGATTATACTTCAGAGATATTTTAAATCATAAGAATTTCTAGGGGTACCAATAATTGTGGCCATTGTGTACTAGAGAAAAATATTTATTTCCTAATGTGATTTTTCCCCCACTTTCACTTTTTTTTTTTTTTTTTACTTCAATTAAAGGTTAGATTTTTTTTTGTCATTTTTGAATGAAAGATCAAATGGATAAACAATGCAGACTTATTTTCACAGCCTTCTTTGATGATATTTACCAAGGGTATGAATAATTGAGCACATACACATTTATATACATATAAGGGCTGTCCATTTAACATGTTAATTAGATTAATTAATTACGGTGAAAAATAACGCATTAAAATTAACGCATTTAACCCACTTGCCCCACCCCAGACCTATGTGGGTCATCTGACATTTCATACAGTTGATTGATGACAAATATGAGGAGGGCAACAACTCACTGCATGATGGAGACTAGAGAATATAGTTAGAATGTCCCTAAAATTCAAGATATGGGGCAAAAATGCCCCTGTATGAGTTTGTCTCATATTTACATATAGTTAAGCAGTATCACACGAACAATAAGTGCAATATCACACAAGTGCAAATGTGATACTGATCTTATACAACAGTTCAGTAAGAAAGAAGAAAATATTGTGTTATTTTAGACACAATGTTGTCTGTTTTGCTCAATTTTGCCAACGAAAATAATGGGTAACAAATTTCTATCTGGATACTTTAGATCGGTTTTGGTCCCTGTGTCTCACATGGTTGCCCGTTGATGGCAACATTGCTCAAAAAGTTGCCCCATGTATCATCAGCCTTAGTCTCTGAGCAACATACAGTGACATTTCATTTCTTAATCCACGTTTTGAACGAACTGGGTGAACCATTAGGCGCTTTGGATTTGAAGCGGCGCTGCACAGACCGATCGGTGTATGACGTCAAAGTACCGCAAGAGCGATTCAAAAGCATGCAGAGCCGTCTGCTCTCTGATCGCTCTCACAGTACTTTGATGTCACACGCCGATCGGTCTGATGGTGATGATCCGCTTCAAGTCGAAGGAGCCTAATGATTCAATGGGCCATTCATAAAGAGAACCATTTACTACACTCCTGAACAGTGATGGGAATAACGGCGTTATAAATAAACGGCGTTACTAACGGCGTTATTTTCAGTAAAGAGTAATCAAATGAATTACTGTTTCCCCCTTTACAACGCCGTTACCGTTACTGACAATAAAATGTGGCGTTACTATAATTTATTGTAATATTATTAGAATTTTATTTTTCAGCTTATCTGAATGGATGCGCAGTGTAGCTGTATTTGACGTACCGTAAACTCTACTGTGAAGGCGCGCGGCTTGCTGTCGCTTTGTCTCACACACGCAAAGAAATATACAGAGCAAGAGAGTCTTTCATAACATGCAGAATTGACGCGCTACGTAAAAGATATTCTTTGTTGTATTTTCCTGTCAAAATAACGGAATTCTTTTGGAATATTTCAGCTTTTAAGAACTGCCGGGTTACCTGTTAGTGGGCGGAACTAATGCGCAAATGATCCCATTGCCTGGAGCTCACCTATTATCATCCCTGTCTTGATTTCAGCAAATCAATTCGAGCGAATGCAGACAACCTGATTAATATTCATGAACCCAGCAGCTCGTTAATCCTTAGTACGTTTTATATTGTTATTAGTAGTAGAATTCGTAGTAGTTTTATCTTATAAATTCTCCCCCCCTTTTTTATAGAAACACTAAATGACAAACAACATCTTAAGCACCACCACCAGTCCTAAGTTCAGTCAACATGACAAATATGCATTCATACTTGGTTATTCTAATTACTAAAGTTCTATCATCATATAATGCTAAATTATCATAATATCATATTAAAATGATTGACTGACTAATGCTAAGTGTCAGTAGATAAATAGTGTAGATTTATGTACAATGTTTTATAATAATAATTTAGTCTATTTAGTGTACATTTTTTTAAAAAAAGTAATGCAATAGTTACTTTCCCTGGTAATTAGTTACTTTTATAATGATGTAACTCAGTTACTAACTCAGTTACTATTTGTGAGAAGTAACTAGTAACTATAACTAATTACTTTTTTAAAGTAACGTGCTCAACACTGCTCCTGAATGAATCAGCCATTTGAACAAATCAAATGAATGAATAAATGACTATGACTTAATCATTATGATATTTATTACCACCACCTACTGGCAGTTTTAATTTCTTATTTAGAGTAGGCCTATCATTTCATTAAAGAAATCATTTCATATTTCCATAGTAGTAATAATAATAATAATAATAATAATAATAATAATAATAATAATAATAATAATAATAATAATAATAATAAATTAAAGGTATAGTTCACCCACCCAAAAATGAAAATTGTGTCATCATTTACTCACCCTCATGGTCCAAAAGAGTATATGTAATACATTGTTGAATAAAACATTTCTTGCTGAAGCTACTTTTTGTGTGTGTGTGTGTGTGTGTATTTATTTATTTATTTATACACACATATACAAGTGCTGTCAATCGATCAAAAAATTTAAATCGCGTTAATCACAGTCATGGACTGTGATTAATCATGATTAATCACAAATTTAAAATACTAGCATTTACCTGTAAATGTGTCGAAAAAGAAATGCATGAAAAACTAGTTTAAGAAAACAGAACCTTTCACACTTCCGCCAGGTATGAGACATAATCCTTATTATTCTTTTATCATTATTCTTCTGTTTTTATTCAGCCATTATCAACCCTTTATACTGGCAATAAAACGTTTACCAAGCCACATCGCCTCAATCCCAGTATACACTTACCCAACTATTATCAAAAGTATTTCTAAGTAAATACAACAAAACATTTTCTTGCGACCTTACCTGAAATATTATGACGAAATGCATTACGAAGAAGAATTGGACCTGTTCTGCAGATGCATTAGAGCTAATATTAGCTTCATAAGACAATTTATGAGATTAATAGTACACATTTACTCAGAACTCACTTCAAACCACCATCGAGTGTTTGTAATAACTTCCTTTTACGATCACATGTGGAATTTGGTCGTTTACTGTTGTTAAAATATGCTATTTATAGCCTTTTATAATCGCTGCACAAATTAGCATTTCAGATGTACACATTCATCTCAAGAAAATCACATACAAATATCCTATCGTAATCGCGTGTTTATTATCTTATATAATCTATAGTGGCTGTTGTCATGTTTCTGCTGTGTAAAACCCTTAACGTGTGCTCTGGCTGAAACTCACGTTGTTGGTGATGTTACAACCGCCTCTCCGTTCTTAAGTTGCCAAGTATACATTCCAAGTATAATACACATTAGTCTATTTTAATTTTTATTTGTCTATTTGGGCAGCCGCAGTACATTACAAAAGTAGCCCAAAAAAACCGCAACCCACGGCTCTGTAATTTTTCCCACGACTGTATTTTCAAAATAGCCCAATTGTGCTGCGACCCTGGGAACCATGGTTCGCTGTACCCTTATCACACAATGATAGATAACCCTCCGCGCTACGATGACGGGAAGAAGTTGGGGTCAAATCTTATCAAATGATTAATTTGCGTTAAAAAAAAAATATTAACGCATTAAACTTTTTACATTAAATCGCATGCGTTAACGTTGACACCCCTAATAAATATAATATATCTCTCTCTCTCTATCTCTCTCTCAATGTATTGCATGGTTTTGCATACCAGTGAGCCCGACTTTCTTGCGGCAAGTGAAGCAGCGGTTCTTCTTGGGTCTGGATTGCTCTGGTACATCTGAGGTTTGCTCTGAGACATCTGAGGTTTAGAGATTAATACAGGTGTCAAAGATTTAGAAATGCTGCTATCATGAACATTTCAAATGAGATTCTGTATATCAAAAGTTCTTGGTCAGCATCCAGTTTGAGCCTAAAACTTTTCCTCATATATTATTGATCAAAACATTCTGAAGAAAATGTGGCAAGCATGACAAAGATGAACGTTGATACTCCTGATACTCACCAGACACTCTTTCTATGGGTTGACAAGTTTCATCAAGCTTCCTCTTTCCTCTTACGCAATCCTTTCCTCCTATGCAATCCTCTGCTGATGAACTACCTGCCTTGGACTCCTGGATGTTTCTCGCCAATTTACTGCAAGACACTTCTTCTATACAAGCAAACACAGTCAATTTTATAATTATTTTAAACCAGCAATTGTGCATTATTCATTAACTAGGCTGTTGCACTTTGGAGAGTTAACACTTTTGTTAATTAACCAAGTAGGAAAAAAATAGACATGGTTATTGAAAGATATATATAAATACAAGACCGTTCAAAAGTTTGGGATCAGTAAGATTTTGAACTTTTTTTTGTTTAAAGATGTCGCTTATGCTCACCAAGCCTACATTAATTTAATCAAAAATACACTAAAATTAGTAATATCATGAAATATTATTACAATTTAAAATAATGGTTTTCTAACCATGGTTTTAGTATCCACCTTGTTTTTCAACGTGGAAGTAAGCCCTTTTCTGTGAATGTGCGAGATTTCCGGTGCATTAGCCGCTATAGGGAAATAACGAGAAGAATAACAACATGCAGTAAATGGTAAAACTGTTTGCACTACAAACCAGTATGTTCATAATTAAGAAAATACATTAAAATAATATGGTAAGATACTGCAAATTGGTGTATCAAGCAGCTAAAAATAGCTGGAAGCAGATGACACCGGAAGCCAGACACATTAAATTCACAAATTTACTCTTACAGGAAAAATAAGATAGATAGATACATGAAAATATAATTTATTCTTGTGATGCAAAGCTGAATTTTCAGCATCATTACTCCAGTCTTCAGAGTCACATGATCCTTCAGAAATCATTCTAATATGCTGATTTATTATCAGTGTTGGAAATAGTTGTGCTGCTTAATATTTTTTTGGATCTGTGATACTTTTTTCAGGATTCTTTAATGAATAAAAAGTTAAAAAGAACAGAATTTACTCAAAACAGAAAACTCTTGTAACAATTTAAATCTTTACAATCACTTTTTTTCAATTTAATAAAATCTTGCTGAATAGAAGAATTAATAAAAAAAAAAATAAAACAAATACTGACCCCAAACTTCTGGTAGTGTGTGTGTGTGTGTGTATATATATATATATATATATATATATATATATATATATATATATATATACACACACACACACAATATTTAATACAGTATACATGCAAAATATTTTTTTCTAAATTAATAAACATTTCTAAAAACAAATTGCTTTTGCCTGTAAACTAATGCTAGTTGAGTAAAGTTCATTATTGAGAGAAAATAAAGCAATATGACTAAACCTGTGCTTGGTTTTCAATCAACATTTGTTATTTAATAACCTTTATCATTAATCTCTATTTTATAAACAATTCTACCTAATTAACAAACAAGAGCCTTATGATCAGTAAAATCAGTAGACATATTAATGTAAGCCAGTTAAGCCCTGGAAAAAGAAGAAAACAGGGCTTTAATCAAATGTAACAAGTGAACTTTGAGCACTTATTGGCCTGCTCTCAAAGCAAACAATCACATGCATTTGGAAGATGACGTCTGGCTGTTTCTATGGAGTTTGACAGAGCGTTTGTCTCTTTTTGTGTCATGGTAATCTGCTCAGTGTCTGGTTTTGGAGCAGGGGATGTCATAATAAATGGGTCAAAGTGAAAAAGGGAACGTACCTGGTGCTTTCAGGCCTGATTGAGCTGCTGCTGAAGCACCTTCTTTATGTGTAACTGCTGCTACTGCTGGTGTTGGCATTGAAAAACACTGACTGGAGAGGATGATGAGAAAACATTGTTGTGTTATATAAGTGAAAATACATACCAGTTGTGTAAAACTTAGAAGTGGGTGTTATAAACCTTATAATTTTATATCACTGCTGGAAAGTAAATGAGAAATTGTTCATATATTTAATAACCAAGTTGTAATGCCTATTTGCGGATAAACCAATAGATTAATTACACTACAAAATAATACAGGTGCATCTCAAATTAGAATTTCGTGGAAAAGTTCATTTATTTCAGTAATTCAACTCAAATTGCGAAACTCGTGTATTAAATAAATTTAATGCACACAGACTGAAGTAGTTTAAGTCTTTGGTTCTTTTAATTGTGATGATTTTGGCTCACATTTAACAAAAACCCACCAATTCACTCTCTCAACAAATTAGAATATGAGGACATGCCAATCAGCTAATCAACTCAAAACACCTGCAAAGGTTTCCTGAGCCTTCAAAATGGTCTCTCAGTTTGGTTCACTTGGCTACACAATCATGGGGAAGACTGCTGATCTGACAGTTGTCCAGAAGACAATCATTGACACCCTTCACAAGGAGGGTAAGCCACAAACATTCATTGCCAAAGAAGCTGGCTGTTCACAGAGTGCTGTATCCAAGCATGTTAACAGAAAGTTGAGTGGAAGGAAAAAGTGTGGAAGAAAAAGATGCACAACCAACCGAGAGAACCGCATTATGAGGATTGTCAAGCAAAATCGATTCAAGGTTTTTGGGTGAACTTCACAAAGAATGGACTGAGGCTGGGGTCAAGGCATCAAGAGCCACCACACACAGACGTGTCAAGGATTTGGCTACAGTTGTCGTATTCCTCTTGTTAAGCCACTCCTGAACCACAGACCACATCAGAGGCGTCTTACCTGGGCTAAGGAGAAGAAGAACTGGACTGTTGCCCAGTGGTCCAAAGTCCTCTTTTCAGATGAAAAGAAAGTCGTGACGTATTGTCAAGTATGGTGACCCATACTCGAAATTGGTGCTCTGCATTTAACCCATCCAAGTGCACACACACAGCAGTGAATAGTGAACAAACGCACACACACACCGTGAACACACACCTGGAGCAGTGGGCAGCCATTGCTCCAGCGCCCGGGGAGCAATTGGGGGTTCGGTGCCTTGCTCAAGGGCACCTCAGTCATGGTATCGAAGGCAGAGAGAGTGCCGTTCATTCACAATCCCCACCTTCAATTCCTGCCGGTGCGAGAATCACACCGGCAACCTTCAGGTTACAAGCCCAACTCCCTAACCATTAGGCCACGACTTCCCCAAATGAGAGTAAGCTTTGAATTTCATTTGGAAACCAAGGTCCTAGAGTCTGGAGGAAGGGTGGAGAAGCTCATAGCCAAAGTTGCTTGAAGTCCAGTGTTAAGTTTCCACAGTCTGTGATGATTTGGGGTGCAATGTCATCTGCTGGTGTTGGTCCATTGTGTTTTTTGAAAACCAAAGTCACTGCACCCGTTTACCAAGAAATTTTGGAGCACTTCATGCTTCCTTCTGCTGACCAGCTTTTTAAAGATGCTGATTTCATTTTCCAGCAGGATTTGGCACCTGCCCACACTGCCAAAAGCACCAAAAGTCGGTTAAATGAACGTGGTGTTGGTGTGCTTGACTGGCCAGCAAACTCACCAGACCTGAACCCCATAGAGAATCTATGGGGTATTGTCAAGAGGAAAATGAGAAACAAGAGACCAAAAAATGCAGATGAGCTGAAGGCCACTGTCAAAGAAACCTGGGCTTCCATACCACCTCAGCAGTGCCACAAACTGATCACCTCCATGCCACGCCGAATTGAGGCAGTAATTAAAGCAAAAGGAGCCCCTACCAAGTATTGAGTACATATACAGTAAATGAACATACTTTCCAGAAGGCCAACAATTCACTAAAAATGTTTTTTATTGGTCTTATGAAGTATTCTAATTTGTTGAGATAGTGAATTGGTGGGTTTTTGTTAAATGTGAGCCAAAATCATCACAATTAAAAGAACCAAAGACTTAAACTACTTCAGTCTGTGTGCATTGAATTTATTTAATACACGAGTTTCACAATTTGAGTTGAATTACTGAAATAAATGAACTTTTCCATGACATTCTAATTTATTGAGATGCACCTGTAGTGAATTAACCATAATAAATAAAACTTTTACTGAAATAAAATATTTATATATTTTTAAATTGGGTTTATACAAGTTAACATTTCTCATTTTTATTTGGTTTAACAAAGTACTAAAATTGAAATTAAATCATTTAAAAATAAGATGGAAAAAATTTAATGAAAATGCAAAACCTAAAAATGACTCTAATTCAAAATATTAATAAAACTACAGTATTACCCCACTGATTTAAAAAAAAAAAAAATAAAAAAAAAAAACTTATTGGAACTTGGATGAAAAATAAAAAAAAACTATTCATAAATGAAGTCTGCCATCAGCACAAAAACAGCTTGACATTATGTAATATGTAATACCTGAGTTTAACACAAAGAATAACAGTAGAACTGCCAACTGATAGTCATACAAATATCTATTGCTACATAAATGGCAGCGCAGAATCTGCCAACACAGTTCTACCGTATGTACAGTCAGTCAAACCACTCAGTCCTAAAACAGGTATTCTCTTCAATAAGAAAGGGACCTTTTCTTGCACTTTTGAAATAAGAGTTGCACAAACAAACTACATCCTATGCAAATGAAATGACTTAAACAACTGTTATGAGAAATGATGAAAGGGTGGTAAAGAGGAAGATGTTGTACCTGTTTTGTTCATGCTGTGACGTTGATGGTACAGTCATAGATTCTCCTTTACTGCTAAGGCTGGAAGACACTATAGGCAATGAAAGAGCAGGAAACCCAAAATGTCAACACTTCCATTTTAAGCTCTCCTTATTCTTCAGAAGCTGATAAAACTAACAGAACAAGTGAGTTTGTTTGAGAGATTTCAGTATAACACTACTGTCCAAACCAGGCATGATGGAACAACCAGACAAGTTTCCAGCGGCAGGACATTTTAGCATCCCTGAATGAAGGTAAAATGCTGTTGAGAATAATTAAATTATAGCTTATTTAAAAAAAATAATATTTGAGTATGGACCACAGAGATATCACTGTGGGCAATTAATCGCATTCAAAATAAAAGTTTTTGTTTACATAATGTGTGTGTGCTGTGTATATTTATTATGTATATATAAATACACACACATGCATGTATATATTTAAGAAAAATGTTGTTTATATATTAAATATATTTAAATATACACAGCACACACACATTATGTAAACAAAAACTTTTATTTTGAATGCGATTAAAATCGCAATTAAAAATGTAAAAAGGTTTCCACAAAAATATAAAGCATCACAACTGTTTTCAACATGAATAATAATAATAAAGGTTTCTTGAGCATCAAACTGTCCAGGAACAGAGGCAAGTCTGCTGTGTGTGCGTATATATATATATATATATATATATATATATATATATATATATATATATATATATATATATATATATATATATATATATATATATATATATACACACACACACACACACACACACACACCTCTTATCTCGTTGACTGGGTTGATTACTGATTGTGCTCCTCTCGTGTTAATTAGGTTAATTATCTGAACGCGCTCCTCCCGAACTTTAATAAAACATCATATAAAAACAGTTATCTTAATAATTCACACAATTACAAATTTTACAGTATTTTTGATCAAATAAATGCTGCCTTGAGCACAAGAGACTTTTCAAAACTTCTGAAATGTAGCATGAAATCGAGCAACAATTAAACCACCAACATCTTGCCATTATTGACCCTTTCTACTTTCTTAAAACATGATACTGATCTTATCATGAATGATTCACGACAAGCATATTTCAAAAGTTTGTCTTTACAGTCCATCATGAAAACGTAATAACTTCCTCCACCTTTGAAAAGACCTTCCTTTTAAAATCACAACCCCCTCTTCCTTTTGCAACCCATTTATAAAGCTAACTCAGAAATGTTACATTAACAAAGTAAAAGAATCCATGTACAGCATTTTAAGTTGACATTAAAAACCAATCAACGCCATCTCCTGATGTGATCAAATACCGTTAAATTCTGATGGTAAAATAGTACTTGCCAACATAGAAGAGTTGGAAATTGGTCTTTCTGCGATACATCTGACTGACCTGGATCGCTGGACCTGCCGCTGTTGTTCTGCCGCTGCAAGGAGTCTTTGTAGCACACCGAGCACATCCCATTATTACGCAGGTTCCCGTAAAACCCACAGCCATTGGAACAGAGCACTTGTGTCTGATTGGTCTCCTGAGCCATATCCCTCTCCTGTGGACAGAACAGAGAGAGATCACCATTAAAAAATTTAGAGGCTAAATAACAGACCTAAATGCATGCATGAGAACCAGTGGTCCGTTTCACCTTAAAAGAGCTCCGAGTCTACGATCTGTGCTATGAATACTGAGTGTATGGCTGAATTAGGCTTTGTGCAGATGTTTGAGTGAATAAGACACTTATCTGATCTTCCTCTGACATGTTCTAACTGTCTCTCTGCACTTGTCTGTAAGGGTCTGTCTCTCTCAGACTACCTGTGCAGCTGTCTCACATTCATACTGTAAAAGAAGCGTCGTCACTGTGCTGAGAGATGGGAGAAAAGGGCAATTACACTTAAAAAAAAAAAAAAAAAACAAAAAAAAAAAAAAAAGACAGACAGACATATGCAGACAGACAATATGGATGATGGATAGTTGGAACGACAGACAGATATAAGACAGACAGATAGATGGAACGACAGACAGATATATGCATAGATGGAGCTAAGATAAAACGATGGATAGATGGAATGACAATGATAGAAAGACAGAACGATGCACATGGAATGACAGACAGAACGACAGAAAGATAGAATGATGCATAGATGGAATGACAGACAGACAAGACATTTTACAAACAAATTACAAATGCCATTTAATTTGTAATTTTATTAAAATTATAACGTGAAATCATGTTATAATTTTAATAAAATTACAAATTAAATAGCATTTGTAATTTGTTTGTAAAATGTCTTGTCTGTCTGTCATTCCATGAATGTCTTGATGTTCTTAAATATACATTTTCTGCATTTCACCCATCTAAGTGCATACACAGCAGTGAGTAGTGAACACACAAAGCAGTGGGCAGCAGTCTTTTTTGCTGCGGGGAGCAATTGGGGGTTAGGTTTGCTCAAGGGCACCCAAGTCATAGGTTTTGAAGGTGGAATTGAGCACTGTTCGTTCACTTACTCCACCTACATTTCCCACCGCTACACAAATCCGCCACCTTCGGGTTACAAGTCCAACTCTCTAACCATTAGGCCACCACTGCCCCAACACCAGGAACAATATAGCAAGACAAAATACAGTCACTACTGCTTCCATGTTGACTTTATCATTACATAAACACTCCAATGAGTGAATCCAAACACAATGCTTCAACATATCAGTGTTCTCGGTCAATGTTCAAGCCAAACACCAGCTTTAAATCAACTTTCAAATGGGTTTAAGATGGCCCAAGTGCTGATGAGAAAGAGAAAGTGCGTAATTCTGATGTGAATGTTAAAAACTCAATCGAAGTTTCTTCAGAACATACTTATCAAAAAGGATGTGCACACAAACCTACACTGTCTGGCTAATGTACAGTAAGCCGCTGTGCTCACATGTGTTGCCCTGTGACAGGCCCTGCACTGGATCAGATACAGAACAGCTCAGATAAAGACACTCAGTGATCCTGTTGCTCTTGTTGGAGAGATACTCAGGACACTGGCCAAGAAAGACCAAGAACATATGCTACAAGCCTACAACACAATGACCATTACAGAACACCTTGACAAACACCACAGATACCAAAGTACCAAAGATTAATACCTGGGAAATAATGAAAATAACTGGAAATGATACACCTTAATTTGTTATATTTGGTAAATGAACCAATAAATAATAATTTCAATTTAGTCAATTTAAGCATCACAACAATTAAATAAGAATAACTACTTGTTTTGAAATCTGCTGAAGTCTGTTTGAATTAGTGATGCACCGATCATGATTTTTCATGGCCGATTCTGATTTTTTACAAGCAAATCGGCCGATTCCAATATCCGATTTTTTCTTTAAGCAACAAACAAGAAAGAATGAAAGTATACATAAACAAAATGTTTATTTGGTATTTAACAGGCCAAACTAGCTTTTGGCTATTGAAAACAATAACTGTAACCATCTGAAATTAACGCCAGTAACTGCGCAGTAAGTACGCTACATTCAATACAAACATAGATGGTCCTGACATCAGCATTTAGCTTTTGTTTTTAAATTGGGTTGAAACTACATAAAACTGGCCTTAAATGAAAACATTAACTCTAATCGTGAAATTAAAGGCAACAACTGCATAGTTACAATCCAAACAACACAATCAACACACAGTCCAAACAAAGATGTTACTTAATCAGCATTTGTTTTCGCTTTTAAATTTGGTGTAAAGAAATAAGGTCTTTAACATTGAAACTAAATAAAACCAAAGTAGGCTATATAAATAAATTATTCCAAATCAATGTAATTTTAAGGTCAAATAAAAATAATCATCCTGTACAGAACTGACATTTACTTCTGGCTTTTCAAAAGTGCATGCAAGTACTTCTTTACAAAAAGAAGCATTTCAGCTTTGTCACAAGTTGGTCTGTTTCGTTTCTCATCCAACACGTGAGAAGCTGAGCTGAACAAGCGTTCACCGTCTATGCTTGTGCAGGGCACACAACTTCAGCGAGTGCCGGAAAGCAGCTCTTATTTGTGCACCAGTACACCAACGGCTGTTCGCGTCTTGGTATCTGTTTTTCTGTGTTTGTTGTGCCGAATGTCTTCAATGCAAATGACATTTTCGCGAATGATTACAATGTAGTCTGTGCACGCGGGTGCTCTTCCGGAGAAATAGTCCGAAAATAAGACAAAAAACTGATTTATGGCAGGTCAACCGGTGCATCCCTAGTTTGAATAAAAAAGGTAGGTGTGATGGTAATTTTAGGAAAGCACTTCTAGAAATGCTGTCCTTAAAGGGTCTTACGTTTGAGATAAATTCCCAAGTTGATAGTTTCCTACATTGAGAAAAACAAAATATATTGCCAGGAATCAAAAGTATTTAACAAATACTGCAGAGAACTGCACAATCAACATATAGAGATCAAAAACAAAGGAAAGCATGCAGAATGCTGCATCATAATTACTACTGCTCAAGCTTTAGGTTCGATATGAACAAACTGCTATAAGCTTAAGTATTAAACTTTGGGGTGTAACTTGTCCCACATTTTAAATGATGAGGCTTTACTTGTACTTTACAGATGAAATGGAGAAGTGGACTGAATTTCATTTCCTAAGGTCAGAAACTTATCTCATTCACACCTGGAACTGACATCTGTCTCAGGTGATCCAATCACATTAAATAAAAACAAGGGTCAAATTTCTTTGTAACTGGATTATTCAAACATTCAGAAGTGGTCAGAAGCAAATGTGACTACATAATAGGTTTGAATTGAATGCACGATACATATTTACTGCTGTAATATGATTATTTAACACTCTTCATATATGGAGTGATCTTTTCACCTCATATACCAGCTTTTTTATAATAAAAAAAAGTAAATAAATAAATCAGTCTTTTGCAAAAAAGAAAAAAAATGATCTGCAGTACAAATTGTTACTTTTTCCCATTTGTTCTATTAGGTTCCAGAATCTAAAACCATTTGGAAACGGAAAGAGTGTAGTAAAAGCACTGAAGTGCTTTATCTGGCTTTGCTGTTAGGGTTGACAGTGTCATTAACTTATAGGGAAAATACAGTCACAATGGGATAAAGATAAAGAAGTGCTTGTGTGGTAGACAGTTCCCTTAATAAATAACCAGATCACATCTTCACACAACACAAATAACGTTACTCTAGTAGTCTTTTAAGCTAACATCAGTGACATGTCACTAATTACTGTTTAGGACAAAGAAACAGAAGTAAAGTACATCTACACTCCTCTTAAATCACAATGAGTTTGTTTCATTATCAATTAAACCGACTGACTTACAGCAGTTGGATCTGAGCACTAAGATAATCAGGTTTCCAAGGTAACTTGCACTATTTACACTGTCCTTTGTTTAAGTAATCATGTAATAACAATGGCAACATCGACTAAAAGCAGATTTCAACGTAATATGTCGCCTATATATCCATACGTTTTCCTTCCTTACCTGGTTAATGGTTTATAGTGAGCACCTCTCTGTTTATCTTGTGCGTAACGTCGCTAGCTGTTTAAATGAAAGCTGGACATCGTAAAACACATTGAGAATAATAGAACGGGTTACGTACACGCCCACTGAAGCGCTATTGGTCGCGTCCTGTAAGCCACGCCCACGTACATCACGAACTGATTCATTTTCGCGAATCGGCTCATTTGAACAGTTTGTTTCAAAATTTCTGATGCGTGTACGAACCGTTTTTGTGAACTGATTTAAACGATTCGTTTAACAACTGAAGATTTGACTCTAAAGAACGATTCGCTCCCAAATCATCTCTATTTTCTTTATTTTACACGTGTTTAAATAAAAGAAAGGTGAATCAGCACAGCGTTGATTTAAGTCGTGTACGATTTTACGATCATTAATTATTTGCAGCGACTGCTTACAATATATCAGATTCTTTCAAATGTATTAACATCACATAAGTTACTTCCCCAAAGACATGAACTGTAGTTTTAACAGCTGCCAAATGTTTTTCTATCTAGTAGACAACGAATTTTCGCACACACACGGTAAACTAAAAAGCAATATAGTAAAAATTAATTAGTCAATTCACCACTGTTTACTTTTCCAACTCCATTAATTATCTCGCTATTAGCCTGCTAACGTTAATAACACAGCTAACTTACTCGTCTTCTAAACTAACGGCTATCTGCTCCCGTCCAAACACATAAATAATTGTTAGGTGAGTTTAAGGTAAGCTTAAAGCTGTTTGGTGGCGTAGCAAAAGCTTACCTAAAACAACAACAGGTTTTGTTCATGTCAAGTTGGCTAACAGATCACAAACCGCCGCAGCTGTTTCACTGATTCAGCTGATAACCCCCGCATATAAACTCACCTCCGCACTCCTGGCGAATAAAGTCTCGATGTCTCTGGATTAAAAGGGTTTGCTTTATTGTCTTGCACTATTAAAATGTTTGCGAAGTGTGTTCGGCGTTAGCCAGCTTCCCTTCCCCCATCGAGTAACAACAGCCTGTTTGTTAGTTTTGACACTCACTCCAGCCCCACTTTAACCTCCCCGGTGACGTCCCATGTGCCATATCATCGTTTCACATATTCATTTTCATATTGAATCTTCTTTTATTCTTTTAATTTTTTAAAAGTTACTTTTAGAGTTGTAAAATTACTATTTTGAACAAACCAACTATTATATCCAAACACACTACTGAATGTAGTTTCTATGTGAATTATTATTATTATTAATAATACATTAAATTTATTGAAGGACTAAAATTTAACATAAACAAAATGTAATTTTATTATTAAATTTCGTTTGTTAAATTCTATTCCTTCAATGTAACAGTTCATATACCAAAAAAAATCTTGTCAGACATATTTAGAACAAGAATGATTAGATGACACATTTATGCTGCGTTCACGCCATGTCGTAATTACCGTAATTCCGAGATGACGACACGCGACGTTCAACTCGGTGTAGATGGTGCGTTCAAGTCATGTCGAAGACATCGTATTTACGAGTTGAACGCACATGAACGCCACCACAAAGTCTTTATTACGAGTGGGAAACTCGAAATTTTCTTTAAACCCCGAGTTTCCGAGTTGGAGGCGTGTCGGTGAAAAAACATTTCGGATGCAATGGACGCAGCCAAAGACTAAAGATATGCAGCGTCGGTAAAGTTGTTGAATAAAATGATTATTTTTTGTAATGTACAATAAAACTATATAGGTTACATATACAAAATATTATATTATTGTATAACTATAATAGAATATATAATTATTCAGTTTACATCACCTTCATGAATTAAAGAAAAAAAGAAAAAACACAATGATCCACATTCTTCATTCATCATTTTGTAGATGTAGAGTTAAAAAAAAAAATAGTTGAATTGTATATAGAAAAGTTAAATCGCCATCTTGTTCCGACCAAAGTGAATTGAATGCGCCTGTCATCGTAACGACTAAGTACGAACGTCCCAGGAGGACTTGAACACAGCAAGAGATCTGCGCGGGACTATTTTTTTAGTCCCGCTCCCTCGAGGTTATATTCCACACCCACCCGCTCCCGCGATATACAGGTGCATCTCAATGAATTAGAATGTCGTGGAAAAGTTCATTTATTTCACTAACTCAACTCAAATTGTGAAACTTGTGTATTAAATAAATTCAGTGCACACAGACTGAAGTAGTTTAAGTCTTTGGTTCTTTTAATTGTGATGATTTTGGCTCACATTTAACAAAACCCACCATTTCACTATCTCAACAAATTAGAATATGGTGACATGCCAATCAGCTAATCAACTCAAAACACCTGCAAAGGTTTCCTGAACCTTCAAAATGGTTACACAATAGCCTATACAATCATGGGGAAAACTGCTGATCTGACAGTTGTCCAGAAGACAAACATTGACACCCTCCACAAAGAGGGTAAGTCACAGAAGGTCATTACTGAATGGTTGGCTGTTCACAGAGTGCTGTATCAAAGCATATTAAGTGAAAAGTTGACTGGAAGGAAGAAATGGGGTAGAAAAAGGTGCACGAGCAACAGGGATGACCACAAGCTTGAGAATACTGTCAAACAAAGCTGATTCAAACACTTGGGAGAGCTTCACAAGGAGTGGACTGAAGCTGGAGTCAGTGATCAAGAGTCACCACGCTCAGACGTCTTCAGGAAAAGGGCTATAACTCAATTAAATATGTGTAACTTCATAACTCAATTAAATATGTGCCGTTTCACATGATTAGAATCAGAATCAGAATCAGAATGAGCTTTATTGGCCAGGTATGCTTACACATACGAGGAATTTGTTTTTGTGACAGAAGCTCTACAGTGCAACAGAAAGACAGCAACAGGACAGGGCACAGATAATAAAAGAATAATTTACAAATAGGCAATGTACAAATAGCAAAAACACAATATATAGACAATTATGGTGTACAGGTCAATATGTGCAAATCTGAAATGAAAAAAATAAGTATGTGTGTTGAATAAATAATTTATAATAGTGTTGTGTGTTCCACTTTTAATGTCAAGTGTTCATGAGATGGAAATTGTTCATTAGTGCAAATTGTCACATGACCAGAGCAGTTTATTTCCTGTTTGCATCTTGAGAAGATGATAACTGCATAAAAGCTCCAAAACAAAAGGCTAGTAAAGTGTGTTAAAGATTTTTGGTCCACATTATCTTTAAGGTGTCTAGTATTAATATATGAGTTCACATAAATTCAGTTTTGTTGAGTGTGGTCATAGAATGAGTAAACATGTTGATGGTCACAATATGACCGGTGGGATAACAGTGAACTTGGGTTACAATATAAATCCAATTGCAGTTGTTAGTGAAAAGTACACTAAAATGTTGCAATGACAAAATATTGCACTAAATTAAAAATTCAAATGTTGCAAAAAAAATAAATAAAAATAAAATAATAATAATAATTACAATAATGATGTTGTAATACTGGTAGCACTAATATACAAATTTTATGTTATATTTCACAAAAAAAGTAACAATTTTGAAATACGTTGATGGTTGTCTTTTATCTCAGTGTTCCTATCAATGTTGTATAAGGTTTTTTTTTATTCATAATATTAACCCTATAATGTGATCAAACAGTTTAAAATAGCTGGGCTAAGATATATAACAATTTTTATTACTGTAGAAATATGTTAATTCAGTACACACATTATCCCACTGATCACAACTGTGACCGACCATAAAACACAATTTTTCACACACTTTTCCAAAAAAAAAAAAAAAAAAAAATTATTGATTATTTCAAAGGTTTACTAATGACACATAATTTGGATATTTTCATGTCTGGGAAAAATTTGGGATTAAACGGGTTAAAAGAAGATTTAAGGATCTTTGACACGATCATTCAAACAACTATTTACCCATTTGTCAACAAAAATTTTTTAATCAACAAAATTTAGAATGATCAACTTACTCTTTTATAAATTTTGTAAAGGTCAGAATACTGTTTTATTTTTACAGAAATATATTTGAAGTCATATTTTGACTTAATTTTCACAAAAATGATTTGAAACATTAAATTATGAATAAAATATATGTGAATTAAAAAGTATGAGTAAAATATGCTTTCTAATATTTAATATGCTAACTTGAAAGCAAAAGGCATTTTAGTTGAAATAAATAAGCAAACATTAACTCTAAAAAAAAGCTTTGTGTTATGATTATGTTAATGAAATAAAGTAAGATATGTTAAGTTTAAATTCTCTCATATTGCTTTATTAATACCAAAAGTTTAAGGAAAATTATGCTTTCATTGTTCAGTCACTTTAATAGCATGGCAAAAAGAGGGGCAACTTAATTTTATGCTGCGTCGCACGGAATAATAATAAAAAAAATAAATAAATAAATAAAAAGTTTGCAACAAATGAGCGAGTTTTCAAAAGACTGTCCCTTTAAGGCTTTTCCCTGGAATGTTTACCTTTCCTCAAAGGGCATGTAAACTGACTCCGCCCACTCAGGACGACTAATCTAATTTCACATTAGCCCCGCCCACTCAGGACGACTAATCTAATTTCACATTAGCCCCGCCCACTCAGGGCGACTAATCTATCGTGCATTAACAGATCCCACTGTTGTTATCACTTTCTCACGAGTTAATCATTAACGGAGCTGCTGAGATGATCTGTTGTTTAACGCGTCTGTTTGCAGCCTGACTGGATTCGGGCAGCGCAGATTCATTATGACAGCTCTGCGTGCAGCAAAACAAGCTTTGAGAAGAGAAATGAAGGGTCGAGTGGCTGCAGTGAGTGATCAGGAGAAACTGAGACAGTCTCGAGCTGTCTCGCAGAAGGTAAATGTCCCTGACATGTCAGCTGAGAGAAACGAGCTTTAGTATGGGACAGCAGTTAGATTATAATTGCACAAACAATGTCGGAGTGAATAAGTGAATGTTCTGGGAACGTAGTAACTTCAGAGGAACGTTCTAGTTACGTAAAGAAAACATTCCTGACAAACCACCAGAGAACGTCAGAATGGGAGATTTTGGAAACGTTCTGGGACCAAAAATCGTTAGCGGGGTACATAGTTCAGTAACCTTAACCTAACAACCCCCATATAAATGCTATTTTGTTGTCTCAAGATACAGAGATAATTTCTGAACCACTTAATACTCATAGAAAATATGCCCAAATCCATTAACGTTTATTATTTATAAAGGTTTAATATGTAATTATTTTAAATGTTTTTTTTTTGTTGTTGTTTTTTGTTTTTTGAACATTGTCAAACCTGTATTTTTTCTAATTTCACATTCTCTACTCACTCATTTCTTTTTAAGATTTTGTATATATATATATATATATATATATATATATATATATATATATATATATATATATATATATATATATATAAAGCCAGAATATTTTCTGCACATTATTTTGGAGTGTCTTTAGATCCTAGTCTCCTACTTGTTCTTCTATTTTTGCATTTCTGTTAGGAAAACAGTGTAATTTTTATTTATCAAAAACAACATTGAAATAAACAAATAATAAAAAATAGAAGTAAATTGATAAATGTATAAATAAAAATAATATTTAAGTCAACAGATACATAATATATTATTATAATACATTACATGCAATAGTTCAGTAAAGAGTAGAAAAAGTGTAATAATGTAACAATAGAATCAGGAAAAATGGTGTAGAAATTTATTTAAATATAATTAATAAATAAAAATATATTGAAATAAGTAAATGGATAAATATATAAATAAAAAATATACTTAACAGATAAATAATATAATACATACAATAATCTTATATTAACAGTGCAGTAATGAGTAGGAAAAAATAATGCTACAATTAGTTACAAACTAAATGTTTTCAATTCAAAATAATATTTATGCATTTTTAATATTATTTTTGACAGCAAACTGTCTTTATACAAGAAACCGTATAGATTCCTCTGAAATGTAAGGATGGGTGGCCCCCGCACGATTATGATATATGTATTAGTCTGTGGCATCTAAAAGATTGAAAGCCCGGCTTTAGAGATTATTAACCCTCAAACCTCATATGCTGCTTGTGTGAATGTTCATACTCTTAATCCCAAAACGGTTTTCAGTTGCAGGTGTGTGGAAAGTGCTTTGGTTATATTTTCACTCCTAATCAGCTAAAAAAAATATCAATATACTTGTTTCATATTGAGGTGTTTTTGTTTATTACATTAATTATATGTTAATACAGACACATACAGTCAGGTCCATAAATATTGGGACATCGACACAATTCTAACATTTTTGGCTCTATACACCACCACAATGGATTTAAAATGAAATGAACAAGATGTGCTTTAACTGCAGACTGTCAGCTTTAATTTGAGGGTATTTACATCCAAATCAGGTGAACGGTGTAGGAATTACAACAGTTTGCATATGTGCCTCCCACTTGTTAAGGGACCAAAAGTAATGGGACAATTGGCTTCTCAGCTGTTCCATGGCCAGGTGTGTGTTATTCCCTCATTATCCCAATTACAATGAGCAGATAAAAGGTTAATTTCAAGTGTGCTATTTGCATTTGGAATCTGTTGCTGTCAACTGTCAAGATGAGAGCCAAGAGCTGTCACTATCAGTGAAGCAAGCCATCATTAGGCTGAAAAAACAAAACAAACCCATCAGAGAGATAGCAAAAACATTAGGCGTGGCCAAAACAACTGTTTGGAACATTCTTAAAAAGAAGGAACGCACCGTTGAGCTCAGCAACACCAAAAGACCCGGAAGACCACGGAAAACAACTGTGGTGGATGACCGAAGAATTCTTTCCCTGGTGAAGAAAACACCCTTCACAACAGTTGGCCAGATCAAGAACACTCTCCAGGAGGCAGGTGTATGTGTGTCAAAGTCAACAATCAAGAGAAGACTTCACCAGAGTGAATACAGAGGGTTCACCACAAGATGTAAACCATTGGTGAGCCTCAAAAACAGGAAGGCTAGATTAGAGTTTGCCAAACGACTTCACAGTTCTGGAACAACATCCTATGGACAGATGAGACCAAGATCAACTTGTACCAGAGTGATGGGAAGAGAAGAGTATGGAGAAGGAAAGGAACTGCTCATGATCCTAAGCATACCACCTCATCAGTGAAGCATGGTGGTGGTGGGCATGTATGGCTACCAGTGGAACTGGTTCTCTTGTATTTATTGATGATGTGACTGCTGACAAAAGCAGCAGGATGAATTCTGAAGTGTTTCGGGCAATATTATCTGCTCATATTCAGCCAAATGCTTCAGAACTCATTGGACGGCGCTTCACAGTGCAGATGGACAATGACCCAAAGCATACTGCAAAAGCCACCAAAGAGTTTTTGAAGGGAAAGAAGTGGATTGTTATGCAATGGCCAAGTCAATCACCTGACCTGAATCCGATTGAGCATGCATTTCACTTGCTGAAGACAAAACTGAAGGGAAAATGCCCCAAGAACAAGCAGGAACTGAAGACGGTTGCAGTAGAGGCCTGGCAGAGCATCACCAGGGATGAAACCCAGCGTCTGGTGATGTCTATGCGTTCCAGACTTCAGGCTGTAATTGACTGCAAAGGGTTTGCAACCAAGTATTAAAAAGTGAAAGTTTGATTTATGATTATTATTCTGTCCCATTACTTTTGGTCCCTTAACAAGTGGGAGGCACATATTTAAACTGTTGTAATTCCTACACCGTTCACCTGATTTGGATGTAAATACCCTCAAATTAAAGCTGACAGTCTGCAGTTAAAGCACATCTTGTTCGTTTCATTTTAAATCCATTGTGGTGGTGTATAGAGCCAAAAATGTTAGAATTGTGTCGATGTCCCAATATTTATGGACCTGACTGTAATTACATATCCTAGAGTAAGCAATATACGACTGTGTAATCGTAATTCTTGCTGTTAAAACATTCATGTTAATCATGTTACAAATAAACTATGAACAATATAATTTGTGTTTATTAACAACTGTCCAAACGTATGCCTAGTTGTTCAGGCATCCCAAATACCTGTCCAGCCAGCGCGTCGCTGTCTTCCTGAACATGCATGATGAGGTGCGCACAGACGACATCCTCCAGGACATCTTCAAGAGGGGCAAAGTCTGCTTCATTCCCAGATACTTCACCAAGAGCAGTCATATGGACATGTTACGACTCAGAGACATGGAGGATGTGAAGACGCTGCCCCTCACGTCCTGGAACATCCAGCAGCCAGCAGATGACGACAGCGACAGAGAAGAAGCCCTGGCCACAGGTGAGATAGACAGAAGACAGCATCCTCTGACAAATCTTTAGTTTTTTATTTTAATTTAGATTTTAAATACAGGTAAAATAAATATATTAATAAAGTACATGTTAAAAAACACTTGAAATACAGATGAATGCTGCACATTTAGCCATATATTGTGTGTTGTTGTCTAGTGTTATATTATCAAAAAAAAAAAAAAAAAAAAAAAAATCAAAACACAGAGGCTGCAATTTAATTAAATATACAGTATAAGCTGCAAGATTCAGAGTAAAGCACAATATGGTGATCATTTACATGTGAGTATCTCGTGATCTGGTGTTTGTCTCAGATCCACTCAATCAGCAGTAAATGCCACAGTGTATAAGAAAGTCATAAATATTGGTATTAATATTGTAATTTTCCAGTTATGCTTTAAAATAAAATTGTAGTGTTTCTTAAATACTAGATGTTTCACAATTATTGCAATAGCAATAAAAAAACATATTTCTTATTTTGTTTAATAATTTGAAAAATTATCATCATCATATTGATTTAATCACAACATTTTTGACCAAACTCTGCAGCCCAACAAACTAGCTTTTCTAAATAATAAAAAAAAAAGTTGAATTGTAAAACAAAATTATGATCATATTATTCTTAAATACTAGATTTTAGTTAAATATTGCAATAGTAATATTTCCTTTTTTGTTTAATATTAAAAAAAAATTATTATTATTTATTATTATAGTCATATTGATTCAACATTTTCAACAAGCTTTAAAAATGAACAAGTGAACAAAAAATGAATTGCAATCACAGTTGCAATTTTTCACAATTGAAAAATCACAGAGGAGGAAAAACGATTCCATCAGACTGAATTTATTTAGTTTACTTGTAATAAAATATACAAAATAAATTCTGCTGCACATATTCACAGAGCTCTTAGCTAATATAATTAATAATAATATTGTATAATAATTCTTATTACTATTAAAATGTGAGAAGAGTGTTATGCAGGTATTAGGTGATGTGGAAAAGGAAAAAAAGAAATATTGTACCAATAGAGGGTGCTCTCATTCCACAGTTACATTTGGCTTCATATTCACATATAGTACATTCAAGTTTTGTCCTTTTATATTGCTCTGAATCCTTAGATTACATCTAAACATTAACATTATGATATTTTCAGTTTGTTACTGTAATGTTGCATTTTGCAGTTGAATATTTGCACTTTTCCAAGACACTGCATTGCAGTCTCGAATGACTGTAGATATGCTGACTAGCAGTACTAACACCAAACTACTGGACTCATGATTTTTAAAGTTCCTCGTGAGATTATAGCTCAGAAACAGACTAAAGATCACAGCGCCACCTAGTTTTACTGTAATCATAAGATATTCTCTCTAAATGTGTCATGCATCTAACATGAAATAAGTTAGCAACACATTGTACTTCTATTATTTATGCATTATTAAATTAATGCAGGATAGTATGGAAATTATAGTTAAAGAATGCAAGACACAACTTGATTTTATCCATCAGAAATTGTGAAAAGTGGGTGTTAACAGAAGCAAGTCAGAGGTTGGAGGTGGTTTATGTGTTCCTTTGCAGTAATATTTTCCAATAAATCATGCACAATAAGACCAGAAATGTGTATTAAGAAAAAAAAAAGCATTAGCAGGGGCTTTTTCTCTATTATTTCTTCATTATTGTGTAATTTAGTAATTGACAAAGTGTGTACGGTTAAACTCATGCAGTAGATTTTGTTATACTGCCTGAGTCATGAACTTACCATCATATTTAATATATTCCCCACATTAATTTGCAGTAAGTGAATTATGACTCATAAATCATGCCATTGCCTGCATACAGCTAGTATTTATGGGTTTTGTGACCGTGGGCTGTTTATGGATATCAAAGATGTGCTTTTCATCTAATCGTCCTAATTTACCATCTATACAGTTTACTTAATCTCTATAATTTATCATCAGGCTAATTGTAGCTTAAGTAAACCGTACATTCTAGCAGAATGGCTTGTTTTCTAAAGCAGATGGGAAAGAAATAAGCCGTCTGACTGTGTCCGTGTGGTGCAGAATATAAACTAGGCAGGTGTTACAGGACGGCAGACCAAAGCCTCTCGCCCCTGTGAAGTAAGTAATAACTCGGAGATTAAAGTCTGTGTGTTTTAGACCCAGATTTGATGGGGTGTTTGTGTATATGTGCATTAAAGAGAGAGGAGCAGATGAAATATACAGCCGTTCAGGAGAGAGGGAAGGAAAGACAGAGAAATGGGGGCTGATATGTGAACCGCACACGAGGAGGGGTGTAATCGCGCCGAACTGTCCCAGTGTGAGAGAGGAAGGTGGCTGTTTTTGTGCATTTTGTGCATCCCGCAGAGGGAAACCGTCACCTTGAGCTCAGGACGTCCTGCGGCTTTCTCTCGCCTGTAGAGGTGTTTGCCTTTAAAGTCAACGTGAAATAAAAATTTCTAAGTTTATTTGCTTTCTAAATAGAGATTTCTGGTCTTATTGTGGATGATTCAGTGCACGTAGGATTTAAAATGCTTTCATTAATATGTAATAACTTATTTCACCTCTGAAACAACTTTCCTTTATATAATACAGAGTTATTTTTGTATTATTGATATGAATTAAATTATAATTATGAACTATGATTATGAATTATGAATGAATTTTATTTTCACTTTAGATTTGACATTTTTAGTAATTTTGTTGTGTTTTTGTCATTTTATTTAGTTTTATTTTCATATATAATAGTTATTTCAGTATCATTGATATAGATTATGATAAAATATTAATTTGAATTGATATATTTTCTGTTTGTTTTCACTTTAATTTTAAAATTTTAGTCATTTCATTTGTGTTTTTGTCATTTGATATATATATATATATATATATATATATATATATATATATATATATATATATATATATTGCTGTTTTCAAATGGCTTAATAGTATTTATTAATTTTTATTTTTAGTTTATTTATTAGTTTTAGTTTTAATTATAATATAAAATATATAATACAGGTCCGAGGTGTTATTTTAGTATCACTGATACACTATTATAATTTTTGTTAATACTTTGAATGATATTTTTTCATATATTTTCTGTTTTCACTTTGAATTTTACTTGGTTATAGTCATTTTGTTTGTTTGTTATTTTTTTATTTTTATTTTTTTTAATGTCTATATAATATTAATATTTTTTTATTTATTAGGTTTAGTTTATTTAATTTTAGCTATTTCATACATAATACAGTGCTATTTTAGTTTGACTTTTGTTTTGACGTTTTGTATTTTTGTCATTTTTAGTATTTTTTTTAAATAGATCTATATATTATTTATTAATTTTAATTGAGTAGTTTGTTATTTTAGTACTTCAACATAAATTAAACATTTATTTTATTTCAAGTAACAAAAATATATATATTTTTAAAAATAGTTTGTTCTAGTTAATGATAATAACCCTGATATAATATTAATTTTATAATAACTATTTAGACATTGTTTTAGGTTATTATGATCATTTTGGTTGATGATATGACTGAAGTAGTAAAATGGACATTGACTTTAACAGCTGTTGCCAACAAAAAGAAATAAAGCCGTGACTAGATGAAATTGTCAGGTGTGTATGTTTGTGTTTGAAGGAGGGACAAGCGTTGAATCTGTGTGCTGGACAATCTTTGCATTCTCGTATTGGCAGTACATCACTGTGACACTAAGTGCTAACAAGACTGAATGGTTTGAATCCAGCGAAGTGAACTTCATTGCCTATCTGTTGGTGTGTCTGATTGAGGCGCTCCGATAGCATTTAATCCTGCAATAACACTCCATTCCTCACTGTCTTCCCTTAAGGTCAAACCGTGCCGCTTGTAAATCAACAAGTTTTTATATGATTCCAACAAACATTTGGACTTAATGAACTGTGCCGTCTGGATGGAATGACTCATATTTCCGGCTGCAGTATGAAAAGCATAGGCACAGCTGTTAGTAGTGTATATGCCTAACCATACATGAAATGAGTCTCTGACAAATACAGCTGTTTTAGTGAATTGAAAATGTGTTTTTTTTTATCCTTTAAGTACTCTTTTATACCTACCAAAGCTGCATTTATTTGGTCAAAATACTGTAAAAACAATAATGTTGTGTAATATTACTACAGTTTAAAACAACTGTTTTCTATGTGAATATATTTTAAAATGTAATTTATTTCTGTGACGCAAAGCTGAATTTTCAGCATTATTACACCAGTCTTCAGTCATATTAGAATGATTGAAGGATCATGTGACACTGAAGACTGTAGTAATGCTGATTTGCTGCTCAAGAAACATTTCTTATTTATCTATGCTGAAAACAGTTGTGCCGCTTCATACTTTTGTGGAAACCATAATACAGTTTTTTTTTTTTTTTTTTTCCTCCAGGATTCTTTGATGGATAGAAAGTTCAAAAGAATGGCTTTATTGGAAATGGAATTTTTTGTGATGTTATATAAATGTATCAATATTGACCTATTTTTAATGCATCCTTGCAGAATAAAAGTGTTTTTTAAAGATTATATATGTATATTTTTAATTTAATTTACACACACACACATATATATATATATATACATACATACATATATACATATATATATAACAGTAGAAATATCTCAATTTGTCTCCCTCTTTTCACATTTTAGCAGCATTATATGACTGAGGGTTTGTCAATGAAAAAAATGAAAGCAATCATAAAAGTGTGCTTTTCATCTACAGTAACAAAAAAAATCTGAGGAATCCCCATCGGCACAAGCCTGTGTTTCTTTAAATCCTTTTTTGCTTCACCTTTTACGCTTCACCTTTTACACCAGGGGATTGTGAACTGGGATCGGCAGATAAATAGATGAGATGAAGAGATGAGACGGGGAAGATTTTTTTGAAATCCTGCAAAGGACTGATGCACTTTCAGATTGAAACCTTGAGCAATTTGGGGGCAAAACAATGATTTGAGATCTTGGACAGTCCCAGATGTTGCTAAGATTCGGCCTGAAGGCCTGAGAAAGAAATTCTGCAGAAATGATGAAAGTAAAAGATCTGCGATTGCTTGAGTAGGACGTTAAATACAAGTAGTCTTGTTTATATTGGAGATGATCTGATTGGTTCAGACTCATTAATAAATTTATATTTTGAAGTATACAGTTGAAGCTCTCTGTCATCTTACGTTTTTTTTATTTTTTATATATAATTTAAAGCGACTCCGCAACACAGTCGTGTCATGTTGAAAAATGTGTATGTAATACTCCTGTTCTATGTAGATGCATTATTAATGAATGTTGAAGACAGGCTTATTAGAACAGAGCCAACAGTGAAATATTGAACAAGCGGTGCAGGAACAGGCTGTGATTGTGAGAAGTTCACACCATTGAAATCAATATTTAATGGTTTTGCTTGTGTTTAAAATTCAGACTCGTAACACAGATTTCATGAAAACCAATAAATTTACATTTATAGTTTGTCTTCAAAATCGGCAAATTTGTAAGTCCTTTACATCTACGCAGCGACTTACAGTGCATTCAGGCTATACATTTCTTTTTAATCAGTATGTGTGTTCCCTGGGAATTGAACCCACAACCTTTTGCGCTGCTAACGCAATGCTCTACCACTGAGCCATAAATCTATTCACAAATGCACCATTGCACTAAACTTTTTGCATACAAATGGGTTTACAAACAACTGATTTTTTTTTTTTCTGATCACATTTCATGAGACTCACTGCAAAAAAAAGTCTTCTAGAAATTGCTTAAATTTCACAAATGGATACGAAGAAATTACACATTGAATTACACATGAAATTTTAGATTAGAAAAACAGTGTTTTTCTTGTAAAACAGTCCATTCATTTTTTATTTACAACTTTGAAAAAATAATTTTTACAGTGTTTGAAAAATAGAAGGTTTGTTAGCTATGTATAGACTGCAAAACAACCTTCTTCCTCTAAGAAATTGAGTTTAGAATGATTTGCTCAGCATTAAATTTTATTAGTTTCAGCATACTTTTGCAGTATATTTACTGCCACATTCTTGTTAATCAGCTAACCTTCAAACCTATTTTGTGTAATACTTATAATTAGCCACTAATTAGCTAGTTGTCATTGCTTTACATGTCTGTAACTATCATCTGAAAGAAGCTACTGTAATTTGTGTAAAGACATGCATTGATTATATCCGTCAATTAGAAAGCATGCATGATTCATATTTTCCATTATAAATAGCCAGAATAGATTTGCAAATGAACAGAAAATCTGTGAAATATAAGCATTTTCTTCTATAAAACACATGCAACTTTTTTGTAAGCACACAGATGCTTTGTGTTTCTAGCTCTTAAATGTCAGTCTGTATTGCCTGAAATCCACTCAGTGGTTTCATTTCAAAGCATGTTTGGCTTCCCAGCACAGTTTTTTTATTTTATTTTTTTTTTGGTTCTTAAGGCCTGAAAATTCACTGTATTGTGCTGTAATGGTGTAATTTGAGCTCCAAAAGCAAATCTGCATAATCCACATAATCCTATTTAATTACTGTCTTTCCTCTCTAATTTTGTTACAGGAGGACTAGATCTTATCCTCATGCCTGGTTTGGGATTTGATAAGAAGGGGAATCGGCTTGGCAGAGGAAAGGGTTTCTACGACACGTATCTGGAGCGCTGTAGGACGCACCCGAAGGGAAAGCCGTACACCATCGCCTTGGCTTTCAAAGAGCAGGTGTGTGCTGAAGTCCCAGTGGGTGAACATGATTTTCTTATTGATGAAGTCCTCTGTGAAGACGAGGAATGAACTGCTCCAGTCAGACCTTGATATCAGCGCTGCTCAAAGTCATTTGAATTCAAATGATTCCTGCGACATTGATCCCGTTTCTGAATGAAATGCATTAAATCTCTTTGGATGCAATCCATATTCTCAAATCAAATAATGTCTGGGGACTCTGAAGAGTTTCTGTATCAGCATAAGAATTACCAAACGCTCTCTACCAAAAGGCTAAAAATGCAGTCTGTCCTCACATTAAAGAAACAGTTCACTCAAAAATGGAAATTTGGCTTTTATTTAGTCACTCGTTTTTTTCTGTGAAACACAAGGGGATTTTTTTTGAAGAATCTTCATATGGTTCTATATAGGAACAATTCATTGTGACCATGTCTGTCACCGTCAAAGTGCTCTTTATTACTTGTGCACTATATTCATCTGAAGTCATTCTATAGCTCGGTGTGAGGAACAGACTGAATAATAAAAAGTCATTATTCACTGAAAAATCCTCCACTGCAGCTCTCAAATTTGATTCTCCACTACATATGATTTGGCATGCCCATGTTTGGTTACAGCATGTGCAAAAATTACCGCGACAGTGTTTTCAAACTCAAATTATTATTTGAATTTTGATAGAAAGTGACGTTATCAGTAATAACTTTCATTTAAGTATGTTCCTCAGTCAGGATTCAGAAGACTTTTGTGGTACTTTTGTGTTTTCTTTGTCTTTTTTGGAGTTTGAAATCTGTGTTCCACAGAAAATTGACAGATACAGGATGGAAATTACATTAGAGCGAATGAATAATGACAGAATTTGCATTTTGGGTACAGATTGCTTCAAAATTATCTTCTGTACTTGATTCTACTTGATTTCTTTTGTATCAGAAATGCTTCAATTTGAAATATTATATAGGCTTATCCTCAAATTTAAACACTATTATCAATTAGTTAATAGTATCAATTAGTTATATATATATATATATATATATATATATATATATATATATATGTGTGTGTGTGTGTGTGTGTGTGTGTGTGTGTGTGTGTGTGCGCGCATGTACACAAAAAATGTGCCTATACTTTTACAATATATTTTTCTTCAGCAAGGACACAGAAAATTGATCAAAAGTGGCAGCAAAAACAATGTTACAAAAGATTTCTATTGTAAAGAAATGCTGTTCTTTGGAACTTTATATTCGTCAAAGAATCCTGGAAAAAAAGTATCACTGTTTTTAACACTACCCTGCTTTAAATGTATTGACAACTGAAAACTTAGCATTAACAACTGAAAAAGCCATTGCACTGCATTAGTGCATACTAGACTCTTTTAAATAGAAGTCTTTACTCTTCTTATTTGCATTTGGATAGAATTTGTTAGAAACTACATTTGACATCCTTCATTGCCTCGTTAAGCGGCAGAAGCGTTGAGATTTGCCCCGGTGCTCTTTATTGACAAACAGCATGTGAATTAAGACGGGCATAATGAGCAGTCTGTCATAGGATCTGCCACAATGACTCTCTATCGTCCTCCTGCTTTCTCCATTATGTCTGTGTTGACCTAATTGCAGTGAACATCTCTGAGATGGTCTCTTATCTTGTCCTGAAATTCTACATTTTTTATTTATTTATTTATTTTTTGATGATAGTTGTTTTCCATTTAATATAGTAATATAGTCTTATTGTTATTAACGACATGCATGAGAGTGAGTAAATAATGACAGAATTTAGAAACCATATGTAGTTTTGTGTATTTTTGCGACTTTGGAGCTCCCTACATTTAACTAATTGGATGTGCTTGCCACACTCATATTTACATATTTCAAATCAGCATCAAAATCTGACATAAACTGCCCCATGAATATTGTTTCTTATGTTCAAATAGCACTAAAAAGTTTATATTTCAGGCTGGACCAGCCAATGCTTCCGGAGCTTCTAATGTCATCTGCAATGACATAATGACTTTAGCAACTGGCCATTGGCTATTTATTTACAAAGTGGTACTTATTCCGCCTTAATGCGCATAGCACTTTCTTCCATTCATAATAATATGAGTGCACCATCTTGGCAGTTTTGGGGAAAGTTACTTTTAAAAGTAATGCATTACAATATCGTTACTCCTTAAAAATGAACTAGTTTTACTTAGTTACTTTTTATGTGAAGTAATGTGCTATGTTGCATTACTTTTTCTCATCTGGTTTGGGCTTGCTTGTTTATTTTTAATATAAAAACATTCTATTTTTGGCAAATGTAATAGCCCTTTCACACCAAAAGTGAAATGAATATGCCTCAGGTTGAAGGAATTAAATTCAATTACTGCACGTTTGCGTAATACTCTGAGTTTGCTTTTCACTGTTTTTTATTGATTTTGAGAAATACTGAATCTGTATTTGTGCAAGTGAGTAAATAAATATTCACATTTAGTCTAGAACTACATCATGTTCACACAGCGCACACAACACCTCTGCACTTACTCTAGATTTCTCTCAGCATGGGGACAGGAGAGCTGTCAGTCAATACATGGAAAAACAAAGTAACTGGCATTACTTATTTGAAAAAGGAACTCAGATAATGTGTCTTGGTATATCTAAAGTCTTCGGCTGTGGGAAAGAAACAGAGGCCATTCGCCTCATTATAAGTAGAATTAGTTTGAAGCTGATATTTCAGGGCAAAAGAAAAAAAAAACAGTTCAGTTCAGCCGAATACAATTTTGGCTTGTGGCATTTCATTCATTATAAATCTACATTTTGATTGTGCTTCTATAAAATATATTCAGAAGACTCATGCCTCTAAGCTCTGAGATGGAGAATTGAGGTGGAAAGCAAACACCCCCACACCTGTACTGAGTGAAGATGAGAGGTTATAATTGCTATGAGACAACACAGTAATGTAGATGAGCCCTTGTTCATTTAATCAATACACTGGAATCAGATGCAGCAGTAAAGAACAAAGCACAAGATAAATGCAGTTCAACAGAGCAGTTCCACACGACGACTGCAGGAACAAGTATTATTGTGCCTGATTTTGTCCTTTTCAGATGATGAAAGAGGTAGAAATAGGAGAAAATCATGGGGTGCACTTACATAAATGACTCTTGTTCTGTTCTCAGTGAATTCATAAAACAGTTAAGTGCAGACTGATGCTGCTTCGTGTAAAACATTATTAAATCAAACTCCAATTGTTTTGTTTCAAAAACAAACTCAATTTTCTGTCTGTTTCTTTGTCCATTGTGTATTGTTGCCTTGCAGGTAGCCTATGTGTATCTATCAAATACATAGCCCATATTCATAACAGAATATACACTAAAGTTTGGGGTATGATTTTGTAGAAAGAAATGAATACTTCTATTCAGCAAGGATGCATTAAAACGATAAAAGTGACATTTATAATGTTACAAATGTTTCATAATGTTTGCTGTTCTTTTGAACATTCTATTCTTTAAACAATCCTGAAAAAAATGTATCGTGGTTTCCACAAAAATATGAAGCAGCACAACTTTTCAACATTGATAAGAAATGTTTCTTGAGCAGTAAATCATCATATTAGAATGATTTCTGAAGGATCTTGTGTCACTGAAGACTGTAATGATGCTGAAAATTCAGCTTTGCATCACAGGGATGAATTACATTTTAAAATATATTCAAATAGAAAACAGTTATTTTAATTTATGATATTTCACAATATTACTGTTTTTTTTTTTTTTTGATCCAATAAATGTAGCCTTGGTCAGCATAAGAAATTTCTTTCAAAATCATTCAAAAACTCTTACAGACTGCAAACTGTAGTGTATAAATTGTATACCACCTAATTTTTAAAAGTTAGGTATATGCAATAGCACGTAACAAATGTTTTAAACTATATTCAGTCATTCACAGCTGATAGAGGCTAGAAAGTGCATTCAAGAAGTGCAGTCCTAGAGTGTCTATAAAATGCATGTGCATCAGATTTGATCTAAAATTCCATACATTTTATCATTTATTAAGGCATGCTGTGATGAATCATGCACAAAACTTGAAGCATTCATTAAGAAGAGTCAGTAGGGTCACTTATACATTATTGTACATCCATATATTCATATCTATAAATGAGGCCTCAGGCTCCTCAAAGCAGAAAAACAGCTGAATTCAGCATTGACCTTATGGCTAACTGGTCAGGAAGGGACAGAAATGGCGAAACTCTTCGGGTGAACGTTTGCGTAATACTTTCTTCTTCTGAATGTCTGCCATTTGCAGAGAAATCCCAGTAGACGTGATGATTAAAATAAAGCTGCTCTTTGCCCGATATATGAGGACGCTTTCATTACAGCAGAAGGTTTCCTCGCCCAGCGCTGTGTTTATCTTCTCAAACTGCCTCCTGCTTAATCAAAAACAGTAGGTTCCAAGGAATGATTAATTGGAGGGAAAAAATCAGAGGGAATGCCAGCTCACAGCATGGCCGCTCATTATAAGAAATTAATAAGGTGAAATGAACACGCTCGCTGGATGAGATTCACGCTTTGACAGGTGACGCTGGATCATGCAGAACGTACCAAGCAACCAGAAGTTCACATCTGGAGTTTGATCAGCCACACAATAATAGCATGAAAGAATCAGTCTATACAGATAGATCCATCCAACGCTCTTTCATTATGTAGATAAGTCTATCCATCCATCCCTTCAGCCAATGTTCCGTCTCTGAATGTATATACAGTTAGAGCTTTCCATCAATCCATCCAACATTCTGTCACTGTATTGTATATACAGATAGATCTTGAATCGGGGATGGCCTGATTCGCGTCTTGTTGCAAGCGATTTTTTGTCCATAAAATCCTCTATTGTGTGGTGTCATTACGATTATTTAACTGCTCCTGATTGAGACGAAGCATCCCTGAACTCAAACATGACTCTTGATCTGGCTGCCTCTGACGTGATACCTGCGATAGCCAATGAGAGAGAGCAAACGTCACTTACTGGATGTTGCGTGCTTCTGTTGCTGAAACCTGGCAGCCACAAAAATGCCACGATTCAATGCAATCAGAATACATCACCCATATTCTTTGTCATACTTTATTTTTCACTGTGAAACAGAACGTGTGCCAGGCCCAGGAGAGCCAGCTGACAATGTCGATTGTTCTCCATTTGTTTTTCTTCTCTAGTCACCTTTGATCTCGTGAGTCTCCGTGAGATGTTGTGTCACTGTGAAATCGTCCCTACAAATCGACAAGTGTGTGGTCTCGTGGTCTGCTCTAATCATCTAGTGTGCGTGTTCAGAGGATTATAAGGCTAAAAATCGGTTGAAACTGTCTTCATGTCTGTGGTCTCCCATGGTTTTAAAATCGATTAAGATTTGAAAATCGTAGTCATAGTGTGCAGCCAGCTTAAGAGCTAAAAATACGCTAGTCGCATGAGAAGCAAGTTTTGTTTACAGTAAAGAAAATCAAGTGTCCTCTTGGATTATATCGAAATCATCCAACAGTTTTCTTTACAAATCCTCACTGTGTAAAAATCCTCACTTTGAAGCACATTGCTTCACTTCAGAAAGCCTTTCTTCTTAACCCCCAGGAGCCACGTGGAGCACTTTTTTTGTATGATGGATGGATGCAGTTTTTTTGGGCTTCACATAGAGCCCTGCATTTCAGCCTGATGGGCCCCGACATTTTTACATCCCTAGGGCCGGGCTTCGGGCCAATTTTCACATCATAGTTCAGATGCGGGCCGGGCCTCGGGCCTGTTTTAGGTTTCTCATTTTTATATTTTAAACATCCATCAGTTAGAGATGAAAAAAAAAATTGCCACGCTGGTGGAAACAACACGAGACCGTGCTGCTGCGACTGAGAGCGGCTCGACAGTGTTTAGTGTCCCGCAGCAGCAGCGAGCGCAAGTGACTTCAGCACAGCTGAAGAGTTCTGCGTTAAAATGCACACAATAGGCTAAAGCTTGCCGCAAAGCCCCAGCAAACGTAATTACCATGAATGTGTCCGGGGAAAATAGTAAGGAGATATTTGAATTATTTTCTAATAAATAGTGTTTTCTGAGTCCGTTTCGCAAGGATGAAGTTGCTGATCCTGACTTGCCGTCTCCTCATTGGACGCGCCTTTAGAGAGAAATGCATCTTTATTGATTATGATTATAATTATAATAAAAGAGTTTTTGTTTTCTTTGTTTTTTTTTAAATTTCTTTAAGTGGTAATTTAAAGCTTTCTATAGATATATTTATCATGTCTGTGAGGCATGTATTCGCTTGAGTTCATTTTTGTGAATCGCTCCTGTTCAAGACGAGACGGCAGAAAGCGCATCATGTTTGTTTTCTTTGTTTTACAAAAGCACAACGTTTTGTTGATATTGTGAGTGCACACAAATAAAAGTAGACCCTTTACAGTTCAGAACGATGTATTACTCTTACCTTTATCAGAAAAAATTATGGCGTAGGCTATTTTAAGTTGTTTCCACTGAAAAAAATGCAAGCGATTGCCCTGGTGCCTCCATGTGCTGCAGAGCGCGCTTTAGCTTCCACTCTCCGCACAAACTTGGATATAGTGCACATTATTATTATAGCGCAGGTTTAACGTTTAAACATTGTTATATGCTTGAATTGTTTAGTATATCTATAGATTTTATTTTAGGCAAGTCGTGATGATTTGAGAAGGTTAAATTGATCAAACACCGGCTATGATCAGCTCACTGTCTGACCGCTTGGTCGTTACTTTAAAAAACAAGAACTTATATTTAACGAACAAAAATGCTCCAAACGTTTTTTCTAAATTAGCTTAATAAAAAACAAAAAAAAACAAAAAAACAAACAAACAAAAGCCTATAATCATTTTGGCATTACATACAAAACTGAACTATTTTAATAGCCGAAACAGTAATATAAGCTGTTTTGGGAGAAGGGGGAAAAAAGACGGGCTCGGGTCGGACTTGGGCGGGTAATTCTGATAAGCTGTTGGACACGGGCCGGGCTAGGGCCTGAGCGTCTCGGGCCAGGGCCGGGCTTGGGCCTAAATTTGAGGCCCGTGCAGGGCTCTAGCTTCAAAATCTCAGCCCCCATTCACTGCCATTATAAAGCTTGAAAGAGCCAGGACATTTTTAATATAACTCCGACTGTATTTTTTTTTTTTGAAAGAAGAAAGTCAATGGCTTGAGGGTGAGTAAATCATGGGGTAATTTTCATTTTTGGGTGAACTATCCCTTTAATGCCATACAATTTTGAAGTATTAAAAGTAGGCTGCATGTGGCCTTTACAACTTTCAAACTTCAAGGCTTTTTAACTTTTTAGGCTAGGCTGGCTTTGTCAAACTGACATCAAAGTTGCTTTAGAATTTTATTTCTTTTGTGAGATTTTATTTCTTTCTTTCTTTCTAAAGTCTTTTGTGATTTTTATCTGACAAATGTTTTGGCAGGATGCCTGTAATTTGTCTCCAAGGTTGGTCATAACTGATTTTTGTGCACTAACAAAAACTTTACTGCAGCACCACCAGTGTTACTAAACTCTTACAAGACTCACATTTGTTTTAGGGTTTCTGCAGAACTCTAAATAAACAAATTAAAGAAGAACAATGGTTACCATCCTAAAACAACAACAAAGGTTGAAATCATGTTTTGTTGGAAACTAATGATTGATAGACCTGTCTTGGTTTTTGACCAACATTTATCATTATGAAATAATTCTCCTTCATGAATGTTTGATTCGGTGTTAATGAAGAATGCTGTGAACAGTGTTGAGAGAAATAAATCAGAATGTCATCAGTAAAACTGGACCGAGATGCATGAAGGAACAAGGGTTGAACTCATTGAGAACCTGAGGCATGAAGTTTGAGGGATGATGTGTAAAATGAGTTCTCTCTTTGTCATTAAAATAGCTAGATGCCAAGACAAACAGCTCATGCATTGAAACAAGACCACAAACCCTTCAACACACACTACAACCAACACAAATTTTGAAAACATGAATCTTCTGTCACAACTTTTAACAACTTTAAGTGATCGTTGCATTGAATTTGAATCTTGTGTGCTTTTTGTAATTTGAATTTTCCGGAAGCAGAATAAAATTAAATTCATAGGCTATATTTGCTGTATAGGTTTTAATAATTCTTATTTTTAATGGTTTCATTTTTAGTATGAATTGCCCACATTATACACAGTACAACTGGTATAAAGAAACGTTAGGTAATATTTTAAATTACATTTACTAAATTATCTAAGATGCATAATCCTGATGTGCACACAAAATATATTAAATAAAGATTTTTACACATAAGGGGCATTTATAAGTAAAATAAAAGTTTTAAAATGTCATCATATTATGAGGAAAAGCCAGTGTTATTTTAGTATTAATATATTTATATACTATTACAGTATTTATTAGTATTTTGAATTAGCTTTAGAAATTTTATTGTGCTTTTGTCTGGTTTTTTTTTTTTTTTGGTTGGTTTGAAATATTTCTATTTCACATCAAGTTATTTTTATTTAGGTTTTAGTCATTTTATTACTTATTTACTAATTTTTGCATATATATATATATATATATATATATTAAATTAAATGAAATGTATTTATTTTTACATTTTTTATCTAATGTTTATGGTTAATTTTATTTTAGCTTTATTTCAATTAATGAAAGTAATTTTTCTTGAGTTTTCCTGATTTCCAAGTTTTTTCTAAGTTTTCCTGATTTCTACACAACGGTCATACATTCGAAATGGTTTCAGTCTTTGTTCTAACACCTAAATCCTGACAAATTATACAGATTCTATTTGAGCACAGAATATTCATGGAACATCTCAAATCAAATTAACAGTACATCACTTCACAGCTTTCCGGGCATGAATGACAATCATACGAGACTAAGAGAAGGAACAGTATCAGAGTCCTTTGAAGAATTAAAGGTTTGCTTCTTGTACACATTCATGCTTTAATGGCTTGGCAAATGGATCCCGCTCACTGTGGCTCCACAGAAGCCCAGAAACTGATTCCTCTGTGCCAGAGGATGAGGTCGGCTCACAACAGCTTACATAGCACTTAGCGTGAGGCCTTCATGGGCAGAAATCACACCGTCTCAGGCTGGCATCCACTGGAGTCTGTCTTGGCAGGACAGCAGGACAGTGATCCAGCCTCTCCACAGGAGCAGAGATGAGAGGAGAAGGGAACGGCTGCAGATAGCCTATTGTTTTATTAGTTTGAAGCAAAATTTACCTTGTAAGTCCAACGAATTGGTGTTTCATGTGTCAAGCTGTTTTGACAATTGGTTTGATTTCATGGTCCAAACTTTTGTTTGATTCCAGCTCCCTCCATCTGCCCAAAATTTAAAGGTTGGTTTAAAATTACATTTAAATTTTAAGTTAAACTACACTCATAACCTTTTAAAGTTATCAAAAGTAGTTAACTACACTTATGTTATTTTTAAATGGCAATATACTTTTAAATATCCACCTTTTTCTTCAACACGGAAATAAGCCTATACTTCTGGTTCCTTATCCGCTATAGGGAAATAACGAGAACAATAACAACGTGCAGTAAATGGTAAAACTGTTTGCACGAAAAACCAGTGTGCTCATATTAAGATAATACATTAAAATAATATGGTAAGACACGCCAATTTGCAATATCAAGCAGAAAAACGAGCTGTTTTGTACAGCTAAAAATAGCGGATGAGACCGGAAGCCAGACCCATTAAATTTACAAATGGCCGCGTCCACACTTACGAGAAGAAAAATAGGTTATGTGATATCAGTTATGAGTGACAAAGATCATATGATCATATGTTAATATTATGATCGATATACAACACAGATACCTACAACATTCTGCATTTATTTCATTTTTCTACAAAGCCATAAACTTATAAGGGCACACTGTAAACTGCACAAAATAAAAGTTAGACTTATCAAATTCTCAATTTTGCTCAACAGTTTTATTATTAGGCCTACCTCAGCGACTGCTTGAATCAACTGTTGTTTGTGAACATTGCTCAAATACCAGCAGGAAATGAATTAGGGAATCATTTAAATGAACCGTCTAAATTAACTGATTCACTGAACTGAATCAGATCGAATCACTTTCCTTGATCTTTGATTCTCGTTCGGCAAAATGAACTAAACGTTTATCGAATCATTTTGTACATTTGAGTGGAGTTTTATTTTCTCAATAGACAAATTCCCTGAACACAAACACAAACTCTGATCATATTCGGAATTAGGAAACCATTATAATGCAGCCAAAGATTAATTAAGAGAGACAGAATTGATTCGTTCACCTCCGGAGTCGTTCGTTTATTTGTCACGTTACAGACGCAATGACACAATGAACGAACCCCGTGGCTGTGCATTTGTTTTGGTGAAAAAGCTGTATAAAATAATTATAGTAAAAATGTGTTTCCTTATATTTTGTAAACTAGTTTAAATGTAAAAATATAATTTGATTTAGGTATGAATGTTAAAGGGCACCTATTATGCAAAATTATATTATATATTTTGATTCTCTAAGCAATATGACATCACACTGCTTAGGCCCCGCCCACAGGGGTTGATTGACAGCCCTGCATTACCGTAGTTTCCACTCTCTGGGGTTGTACGATAATCTCCATTTTCTTCATGCTGTCTGTAACGCCAACAATGTCTCGTAAGCAATTCCGGTGCTCTGTGTTTGGATGTAAGACTAAACACAAGAGTCATTTTGTCCCAATATCTGAGCCACTGAGGACACAGTGGATTATTTTATTTTCTTTTTTTTTTAAGGTAATGCGCCTCGAAATCTACCTAAAAGGGTTAGTTCACCCAAAAATTAAAATTAGCCTGTGTTTTACTCACCCTCAAAGCATTCTAGGAGTATGTGACTTTCTTCTTTCAGACGAATCCAATCTGAGTTATATTAAAAACTGTCCTGGGGGGGGATAAAGGCCTCCTGTAGCGAATCCATGCGTTTTTGTCAGATAAATATCCATATTTCAAACGTAATAAACACTTCTCTCTCACTTCATCTAACTCTCATAAGTGGAAGTCGTTCCGGCGGATGACGTAGGACATAGGCGTTGCGTGGAGAGAGAACAAAAAACGCCGGTCACGAATTAGAAGCACAAAACGAGGATTTGTAAAGAAATGTTGGAGGATTTCAATATAAGCCAAGAGGAGACTGGTTTTCCTTTGCTAAAGGAAGGAAACTTTGCTTCCTTTGTTCCTGTAAACAAGCTCTCGAGACTAGCATATCTCAGAGGTGCGCGCACGACGCCTACGTCCTACGTCATCCGCCGGAACAGCTTCCGCATACAACAGTCAGCGGAAGTGAGAGAAAAGTGTTTATTACATTTGAAATATGGATATTTTTCTTATAAAAACGCATGGATTCACTTCAGGAGGCCTTTATTCACCCCTTGGAGCCGTGTGAGGCACGTTTTATTACAGATGCCCGCACTTTATTTCACGTCTTCTGAACTGTTGACAAAAAACACCCGCTTACCACATTGAAAGGCTTGGAGGGGCAAGGACAATTTTTAATATAACTCCGATTGGATTCGTCTGAAAGAAGAAAGTCACATACACCTAGGATGCTTTGAGGGTGAGTAAAACAGGCTAATTTTCATTTTTGGGTGAACTAACCCTTTAATACATTTTTTGTCGTTTCACTCCGGACTGCTTTGTGGATGTCGTGTAGTTATAGTGCTTAGCGTTTAACCGCATTTGTGTGCGTACATTATCGATGTATTTTAATTGATCAGCACCGCGCTTGTGAGATTAGTTCGCAAGCTCTGTAACATTGCGTTGCTTCGTCCCATGTTCAGTGCATTTGGCTTCCTATATATATGGCTAAACACCGGTTCTCTCGCTCTCATTCATGTTGCTTCTACCGGCTGTTTATTGCTGTATGCAAAGCCGAGAAACGTATAAGCTACACCCTCTTCAGGAGACAGGGCGGGAATATGCAGCTCATTTGCATTTAAAGTGGTACACACCAAAATAGCTCTTTTTAGACACGCCCCAAAAATGACCTTTTCTAGCTGTTATAATAAATGACCTGTGGGGTATTTTGAGCTGAAACTTCACAGACACATTCTGGGGACACCCAAGACCAATACTACATCTTGTAAAAATAGGCATAATAGGTGCTCTTTAATAATTGAGAACTATAGTGAGCTATTGGTAAAGGGAAAACTGTTCACAAACTTCCTGTCAGTACACTTTTATAATAGTAAATAAATCCCTCGATCTACAGCATGTGGTGTCTTTCCACTCAAGAGAGAGGAGAAAATACACGTTTTGGTGTTTATGTCTGAGGATAAATCTCCTTGTTTCGTTTCACGCTGCTCGTCATGGAGGCGGAAGCTCTGGGAGCAGGAGAGCGAGTGTTTGACAGAAACAGACAGCTCCAGAGGGACACACGAGTAATTCACAGGAAGAGCAATGAGAGGAGAAAGGAAGGTGTGCAAATTGGGTAGGTTTACTGCGCAATGCACAGGAGCTGTTGACAGTCATCAAGCCTGTCTCAAAGGGCTGAGGGAAAACAATGATAAAAGTGCTCAGCCCCCTGTGATCGAACAGACTAAATCTCTTGTTTACTCTTATTCAGGGTGTATTGGATGCCAGTGTTTGTCATGTATAGTCTACTCAAATTATACTACACTACTACACATTATGGTAACACTTTAGAATACTGTTCCATCATTAATGAATAACTACACAGGAACAATTGACTAATGCACTGTTAACATTCTACTATTATTAGCTAACAACAAACTCTGATTAACGATTTAATAAGTAATAGCGCTCAGTTGAAACTGGTAGTTCACTATTAGCTAATCAATAACTATAATTGTTTTCATATATCCTGGAGAGCTACTAAGAACTACTGTATATACAGGTTCATAATTAATGTGAATTATGCATAATGTATAATTAATTCTAAAGTGACGATCATGGGAACTCACTAGTAATGATTCAAGTATTACCAAATCCTTCTAAAGGAACTACTGATTATTTGGATCAGTATTCTAAAATGAAGATCACAGTAACTCACTAGCAATGATTTAAGTGTTACCAAATCTAGCAAAATGAATTGCTAACCAGAACCGAACAAGTTTATAATGATTTCAGTAATTACTAGGGAGTTATCATGATGTTCACTTTAGAATATCGATCCAAAAAAATTAGTAATTCCTTTAGAAGTATGTAGTAACACCTGAATGATTGCTATCAAATACTTTATAAAACCCTCAGAAGCTTACAATGATTTCAGTAATTACTAGAAAATTAATCATGTTATTCACTTTAGAATACTGATCTAAATGTTAGTAATCCCTTCTGAGGAATTTGGTAATACTTGAATCATTGCTAGTGAGTTACTGTGATCTTCATTTTAGAATACTGATCCAAATAATCAGTAGTTCCTTTAGAAGGATTTGGTAATACTTGAATCATTACTAGTGAGTTCCCATGATCGTCACTTTAGAATTAATTATACATTATGCATTATTCATTTTAATTATGAACCTGTTCTTAGTAGTTCTTGTGGAGGTATGAAAAAAATTGTAGTTACCGATTAGCTAATAGTGAACTACCACATTCGACTAAGCACTATTACTTACTAATTCTTTAATCAGAGTTACTTGATAGATACTAGTAGTTACTAGAGTGCCAATATTGCGTTACTCATGTGTTCTTGTGTAGTTATTCATTAATGATGGAACAGTATTCTAAAATATTACCTACATTATGCTACAATTTGTCATATCTCGAAAATGTAAATTTGACCACAACATGTCAGGGATAAATGGACATATGTATCTATGTATTTATTTATTTATTTAGATTTTTTATTTTTTTTTTGGTCCCTATTTGTAGCTTTAGTGAAAGTCGTGACGTATTGTCAAGTATGGTGACCCATACTCGAAATTGGTGCTCTGCATTTAACCCATCCAAGTGCACACACACAGCAGTGAATAGTGAACAAACGCGCGCACACACACACCGTGAACACACACCCGGAGCAGTGGGCAGCCATTGCTCCAGCGCCCGGAGAGCAATTGGGGGTTCGGTGCCTTGCTCAAGGGTACCTCAGTCATGGTATCGAAGGCAGAGAAAGTGCTGTTCATTCACAATCCCCACCTTCAATTCCTGCCTTCAAAACCTTCAGGTTACAAGCCCCACTCCCTAACCATTAGGCCACGACTTCCCCTATTTTCATAGTATTTACAGCCACTATGCAAAATTGAAAAAGTGGAGGAAAACAACAGGTTTTACAGGACGTGATTAAAGCGGCCATGAACTGCTTCTGTTTTTTATTTTGTGTTCTCTGGGGTCCACTTAAAATATTATCAAGATTTTAACAAAAAATTTAGAAGTAATAGGCTATTTTCTGTCCTGTTTTGACCCCCCTCATCAGAACATTCTGTTTGAATAGGCGTGGCTTATTGTAGACTCAGAAGTAAACGCCCACTGCTATGATTGGCTAACACTTGTGTGTTTGACAGCCTAGGTCCTTCACAGGTGGACGCTGTGGTGTTTTAGGCTAAAAATGCATAAATACTCATTTCAAACAATCTTTTTAACAGAAAAAGCAATAGTGATCACATAAACAGTTACTCACACTTTTCATTACGGTTCACGGACCTTACTGTCAGATCCAATATATTCGGCACGGAATCATCTTTTAGCTTCACCATTTCTGAAAATCCCGCATTGAATTGTGCCTTGTTTGTAAACGAATCCACGGTAAAAATGAAGTGAACAAAGGACCGACTTCTTGCTGATGTAGTCTGGATCTTCATTAAAAATAAAGTTCATTCACTCTTTCCTAATGATGGGATTAGAAGGAAGGCAATGCAAAAACTGTTTTTTCACAACTTGGCACTGACTGCACAGAATCTTTTTGTCTTCGGAGCATCTTTATCGTTTGGTTTCTGTGTAGACCTGCGCATTCCCTCCTCTAGTAAACACTTAGGTGAAAATCGGTGGGCGAGGCTTAATAGGCAGCGATATTGAAGCAGGAGTTGATCTTCTGCGGAGGCGGTGTTTAGCCACACTATTACATCAAAGAGTGTCATTTTGGCAGACTTCCTTCAATATAAGCTGTTTTTAGACTAACGAGGAAGTTTTGAGTTCTGAAACTTACAGGATGTTTTGATAGTTCAATGACCTCTTATATGTGAAAAGATCAAGGGAATTTTGGTTCCCCTTTCAGTCGGTCACTCCGAGTCACGTCGGATGACCGACGAAATTGGGATCTCGCCAGAGAGACCAATCCACTTCGAGTGTAACTAAACGAGCCAATGGACATTGGCATGCGATTATTGCATCCAGGTGCCGCTGATCACAGCGTGAGCATAAGAGGCAGCTGATGCACCGCATCAATCATCCTTTCGCTTCGGAGCCGAGCGGTAGTGGTTGAAGCTACTGCTCTCCCTTCCAAGAGAGTGTTCTGCGAGCAAGTGCGGGCGTTATGGCGCGGCAGCGGTGGTCACGGTGTCCGGGAGAGAAAGATCGTCTTCCTGCTGACAGCCACACTAGGAGTGTGCGGTGGCCAGCTCCCCTGCGTGCTTCAGCACTAAAAGAGCATTTCTCTGAAAGAGCAATTTCTCTAAAAGAGCAACGTGGGTGATCACGTCTTTTTAAAGATGTCTTTTCACCCGTGCGTTTCTGGGTGTGGTCGTTTCCTGGCACCTCAGGACGGTCACGATCGCTGCCTCACGTGTCTGGGCATTCAGCACGCTGAGGTGGCTTTCGTGAATGGTTCATGTTCTTCTTGCGGGGACATGACCATCTCGGAGTGCGACTCCGCTATGTCAAACATGGCGGAGTCCCTCTGCCTGCCGCGATCCGGCGTGCACACTGGATCCGGTGGAGTCAGAGGTGATTTGAGGATTACGGTGAGGGCTTCCCCAAGTGGAGCTCCTCACCCCTCAAGCACTTCGCAGCCGGTGGAGCTGCCGAAGGAACGCGCTGGCCACGCGTTTCCTTCGGTGCCCCCTCTGACGACCAGATGTCGATCACTGCATCGGAGGGCGGGCCCTCTCTCTCCGGGGATGACGACCCGGCTGCATTGCCCCCTTCAGGTGTGGTAGCGTTGTCCGTGCCAGACCCAGAGATGACGGCTATGCTTTCCCGGGCCGCCGAGAATGTCGGGCTCGTGTGGAATCCTAAAAAGCCACCGTGTCCTGATCCTTCGAGGCTGGGCGAGTGGTTTCTCGGTGGGGGTCGCGCTGGTTCTCAGCGCCCCCCTCCGGTGCCATTCTTTCCGGAAGTGCATGAGGAGCTTACAAGGTCGTGGAAGGCACCTTTCACTGCCTGAAACAAATCTTGTGGTTCCTCCCCTCTCACCACCCTCGATGGTGGGGCCGCTTTGGGGTATGCGGCATCCCCTCGGTGGAGCGGTCTGTGGCCATGCAACTGTGTCCAACAGCCGCTTCCACCCTGCGGGGTGACCCGTGTCTCCCCTCATGGGCCTGTAAGTATTCGTCAGGTCTAACTGGCAGTGCTTATAGAGCCTGTGGGGAGGCGGCTTCTGCCCTCCACGCCATGGCGTTACTGCAGGTCCACCAGGCCAAAGCCCTGAAAGACCTGCACGAGGGTGGTCACGACCTGGCGGTTCTACATGAGCTGCGTGCTGCGACGGACCTCGCGCTTCGAGCGACGAAGGTGACCGCACAATCTCTGGGTTGTGCGATGTCCACGCTAGTGGTCCAGGAGCGCCATCTCTGGCTGTGTCTCGCTGACATGAAGGAGCAGGAGAAGGTACAGTTCCTGAATGCTCCCGTGTCACAGACCGGCCCTTCGGCGACGCTGTCGAGAGCTTTGCCCAGCAGTTCTCGGCAGCCCAGAAGCAGACTGAGGCAAACACATCATGCGCCGGAGGAAACCTGCTTCTTCCACTCTGGCTGCAGCCACTCAGCCTGCTCGTCGCCGTGGGCGCCCCCCTGCGGCCGCCCCTGCTCCCGCGCAGCCGCAGCAGCCTTTCACCAGGCAGCGTCGTGGAGCCGGTCGCAGGCAGGATGCCCAGCCCGTCCAGGCCCCCGCCAAACCTGTCGGCAAGCGCAAGTGCAAGAGGCCCTGGGACGGTCAACCCAGAGATGGAGGAGACTGCTCTTCGGGAGATGGTGACTGCACCACTCCCTCCCCCGGAGGAAGGCCGGGTGGAGTATCTTTTGTTCATTTTGTTCCGCCGCTGGCCCAGCAGCCAGCGGTACCCAAAACATCAGTAAAGAGCGGTCTCCTCAATCTCTGGGTCTCAAGAGGAGGAGAGTGGTGATCCGTGCATCACAGGATCGCTTCCCTCCTCCTCTCTCGCCAGCAGGCAGCGGGTGGTTGCCCAAGAGCACCCCTCCTGCCCATTCGTGGAACCAGGTAAGGGCAGTAGCACTCCAGTCCCCGCTTCAAGTCGTCAAACGCCGGGCTGTCACAAGCCTCAAGCCGGGTTCCTGTGTCTCCTCCCACGCGAGGAGAAATCAGGTGAGTGCTACACTACACACCCAGACCCCACCCCCTGCCGTCACAGGCCAGGCCGTCACAGGCCCTGGGGCCGGTCCCTGTGTTCCACCTCGCTGCCCCACTGCGGGTACGTCGGTGGGCCCGTTGGTCCCGCTGGTGCGGTGTCTCGGAGCCTGGTTAGCGCTCCCCAGTCCGTCCCGGTGGCTCCTGCGGACCATCAGACTCGGCTATGCGATTCAGTTCGCCCGGCGTCCCCCCAAGTTCAGGGGCATCCAGTTCACTTCAGTCAAAGCCGTCGATCCCCCTGTCTTGCTCACGGAGATTGCAGTCCTACTGGCGAAGGATGCAATAGAGCCGGTCCCTCCAGCCGATATGAGGTCGGGGTTTTACAGCCCTTACTTCATTGTGCCCAAGAAAAGCGGTGGGTTATGACCGATCTTGGATCTGCGAGTTTTGAACCGTGCACTTCACAAGATGCCGTTCAAGATGTTGACGCAGAAACGCATTTTTGGATGCGTCCGTCCCCTAGATTGGTTTGCAGCAATCGACCTGAAGGACGCGTACTTTCATGTTTCGATTCTCCCGCGACACAGGCCATTCCTGCGATTCGCGTTCGACGGTTGGGCATGTCAGTACGAGGTCCTGCCCTTCGGGCTGTCCCTTTTCGCCTTGTGTCTTCACCAAAGTCGCAGAGGCGGCCCTTGTTCCCCTGAGAGAACGGGGTGTGCGCATTCTCAACTACCTCTACGACTGGCTCATACTTGCACAGTCTCGAGAGCTGTTGTGCGCACACAGGGACCTGGTGCTCAGGTACCTCAGCCAGTTGGGCCTTCGGGTCAATTGGGAAAAGAGCAAACTCGTGCCAACGCAGAGGATCTCTTTTCTCGGCATGGAGTTGGATTCGGTCAACCAGACAGCACGCCTCACCCAGGAACGTGCTCAGTCGGTGCTGAACTGCCTCAAGACTTTATCAGGCAGGACAGCGGTCCCACTGAAACTCTTTCAGAGGCCATAGTTCCGCTCGGTCTGCTCCATATGAGACCGCTTCAGCACTGGCTCCATGGCCGAATCCCGAGGTGGGGGTGGAAACGCGGTACTCACCGGGTTCAGATTACACCGGCCTGCCGCAAGACCTTCAGCCTGTGGTCAGATCCTTCGTTCCTTCGGGCAGGAGTGCCCCTGGAGCAGGTATCCAGGCATGCTGTGGTATTCACAGATGCCTCGGCCACCGGCTGGGGTGCCACGTACAACGGGCACGCAGTATCAGGGGTTTGGACGGGCCCCCTTCTGCGTTGGCATATCAATTGCCTCGAGTTGCTGGCAGTACGCCTTGCCCTGCGCCGCCTCAGAGGGCGCCTTCGGGGCAGGGACGTTCTGGTCCGTACAGACCACACTGCGACCGTTGCGTATATCAACCGGCAAGCCGGTTTGCGCTCCCGTCGCATGTCGCAACTCGCCCGCCACCTCCTCCTCTGGAGTCAGAAGCATCTGAGGTCCCTTCGTGCCATCCACATCCCAGGAGTGTTCAATCAGGCGGCCGACGAGCTGTCTCGAGCGGCACTTCCTGGGGAGTGGAGACTCCATCCCCATGTGTCGAACCGGTTTCCTCCTGTGTTCTCACCTCAAACGGGTAGTGGCACTGAGAGGGCCGGCTCAGAGTCGGCTTGCGGCGTCCTTACGCCTAATTCTCCAGAGAGTTCCTTAAACTGGCAAACCCTGTTGAGTCCTCCAGCACTCCGGCGTCCGGACGTGGCGGGGCGTCCGGCGCCAGGCCTTCAGCCAATGAATTCTTGAAATCTGGTGCGAGGCTAGTGCCCATATGAGAGACCCTGTCGGGATCCCATATGTGTATTCCACGGTATGCTTATTAGAGCCGTGTTTCCCCTGGCGGACCACGTTCTGCCATCTCTAAAGATGCAGCCTGAGCCATCTCAGAGACTTCCATGTGCAATAGGGCCCTTCGGGGTTACTTCACATGTTTGAATGTCACTTAACCCCCTCTGGGAGGAGGTGACTCCGCAGTGTGCCTCTTCCAAGTGGAAGGGCACGCTTCCCAGTGTTATCCTAGTCCTACTGTTTGGGTTGCTCAAGGAACACCAGTAGTTGACCTTCTCTGTGTAGAGCCCGGTCCTATCGTCTGCCTTATAGAAAGGGTCAGGAGGCCTACACAGGGCACTGGAAGGGGCAGCTCCTGTGGCGCTTTGGTAGGGATCCCAATTTCGTCGGTCATCCAACGTGACTCGGAGTGACCGACTGAAAGGGGAACGTCTCGGTTACGTATGTAACCCTCGTTCCCTGAAGGAGGGAACGGAGACGTCACGTCCCGTCGCCACAGTCGCTGTACCACCGCTGAGCTGCCGGGTCGCCGGCTCGACTCCTCAGCGAAAGCATGATTGATGCGGTGCATCAGCTGCCTCTTATGCTCACGCTGTGATCAGCGGCAGCTGGATGCAATAATCGCATGCCAATATCCATTGGCTCGTTTAGTTACACTCGAAGTGGATTGGTCTCTCTGGCGAGATCCCAATTTCGTCGGTCATCCGACGTGACGTCTCCGTTCCCTCCTTCAGGGAACGAGGGTTACATACGTAACCGAGACGTTTCTCAGTTCATGGTCCCTTTAATAAATTTAATTTAAAAATGTGTTTATATGGATCTTGAGTCATGGTTACTATAAACTATACTATTGTATAATTAATAATAATAATAATAATAATAATAATAATAATAATAATAATAATAGGCTAATAATAATAATAATTGTCTTCTACTTAAAAAGAAATAGCATCTTAGAAGTTTGAGGGACATGATTAATAATAATTATAAATTTAATAAATAAAAATAATAATATAATTTTGTGTTCCACTGGACAAATAACATTGCACAGGTTTTGAAGAATATCATTAACTATCACTTCTTTCTGAATGCTGTATAAATGTCTTCCTTTCTCCTCCTGATCCCATGTATCCTGCAATATATACATATATTTCAGACAGGAATATAATTTATAGTAACTTAAAGATCCATTTATATATATGCAGATTCTGATGGACAAGATTATTTTGATCTCAAACTATGAAAAAGAAAGCATAATCTAATTCTGTGCTCCCCAGGAAAATAACATCTTTTAGGTTCAGAAAGAGAGATACTGTTTTTGGGTGAACTACTCTTTGACAGTAAATGCAGGGTAGCTACAATGTAAAGATGGGTCTGAAGGAGAATATAATGAGGGGAGATGGTGGACAGTCCAGTTGTAGGTTGTTAGATGGTCATTCGTCAGTCTGACAGCTTGTGGGAAGAAACTGTGCTTTATTTTGCGTCGTTTTGACCCCTTTACTTCATTGCATTCATGTTCAGGGGAATTATTTTTATCTCCATATACATTTTATGAATAGTGTAGTGGTTTGTGGTTTGAACCTAAAAGTATAATAAGAGACCTGTGGATTAAAATGGGTGTAATCGAACTCTGGTTTGAAGTAAGCAATCAAACCAAATGTGTTTGACTTCTCTACAAAGGTGTAGCATAGAGTTTCACTTGATCTTTGGCTGAGTCTTAGCTTAGCCTAACCCATCAGAAGTCTAAACACAGCTGCACGTCTGCATGAAAAAGCACAAGAGCATGCAAAATGTTGGTTTATGCCACTTCCCTTCAGTCATTGATATTTGACCTTCTCACGAAAGTAATTACGGGAGTGATTTTCCCAGAACTGAGACGGGGAAAAAAAAAGTCAATCTTTCATAATTACACTGGTGGTAATTAAAGTTATTGAGATGCACACAGCTCCGAGAATATACACCAGTCACAAACACACACCAAGTTTGACTTTTCCATTAAAGCAGTTTGTTTCCATTAGCATACAGTATATGGAGAAGCATGATATAGCAGGTTTATTTTAATGATCAGGAAATATTATTTGACTGTTTTAATCTGATAAATTAATCTGAAATAATACAGCACGTTACCTGTACACAAACGATGCAACATGAACACCTAAAGTTTAGGATTTTTTTAAGTGTTAGTCACTAATGTATACATGAAAAAAAAAAAAAAAAAGCAAATATATTGTGAAATATAACTGTTAACAATAACTTCTAATATATTGTAAAATGTAATTCATTCCTGTGATATCAAAGCTGAATTTTCTGCATCATTACTCCAGTCTTCAGTGTCACATGATCCTTCAGAAATCATTTTAATAAGATGATTTGTTTCTCAAGTAACATTTCTTGTTATTATTAATCTTGAAAACAGTTGTGCTGTTCAATATGTTTTTGGAAACATTGATATTTGTTTTTTTTTCAGGATTCTTTGATTAATAGAAAGTTTTTGTTCCATATAAATGTAACTTTTGATCAATTTAATGCACCCTTGCTGAAGAATAGTAGTATTTTTAATCCCACTGACCCCCAACTTTTGGCAAATGCATTAATATTAGACTTTTATGCTTCAGATGCCATAGAAATTTGGAATACGAAGGATTTGGAAACTGTTTCCTACACATGATAAAATCTCACATACAGACACACTCAAACAGGGTGTAATATGGGATGGCAGCCGTAGAGAGAAATGAGAGGAGGTGTGCTGCCAATGTCTTTATGCCACACAGAGCGGCGTCTCCTGTGCCATGTGGGCAGGAGAAGAGAAGCTTCACCAAACACACTGCACTTGTTTCTGTGACTAAGCACCATGAATGACTGTCTGGGGCCGAACGTGTCTAGACACCGTGTCGTGTCGGTGGGCGTTCCTGCATGGGAAGGCGTTGTGTCTCCTGCTGGTCACCTTCACAATCAATTTAATTTGTTGGAATAATGCTAGTAAAATGGCTTTGTTGTAAATAATAACACTGAGATAACATTTCTACACTACATTTCAATATCCCTGGTGACAATGCAGTGTTTAGTCTCTTAAACCCTCTAATGCCACCAACACAGTGCCGATCCTAGACTTCTGGGGGCCCTACGCAATCATTCGTCTCGAATCGCTTACGGGAAGCGCTCGAGAAACAGTATCTCCTCCGCGGCTTGGTACGCTTTCAACTCGGTTTTATTTTATTTATTTATTTATTTTTTTAGTAAGAGCAAGAGACTGTCACGTTACATGTTACACGTTACATGTTACATGATTTGGCTGATTTTTTACACAGAGAGAGTGACAGCGCACCGCATTTAAAGAAATGATCATTCATGTTTTCATAGCTGTTGGCCAAATTCAAAAACAAAACTAAAATTAAAACATCTTTGAGAGCAAGGGACCCCCTGGTGTTTTGGGGGCCCTACGCAGCTTGCGTATTCGGCGTATAGGGAGGATCGGCTCTGCACCAACAGATATTGAACCGATTGCTGTAGAAATGTACATATTTTTACTTTGGTTCCTTGGCTCATGCTTATTTTTTCAACATATTTTCCTCCAATTTGGATTCATTTATCTTCAGACCATTGTGGTCAAAAGACACCAATAAGGAATGTTGATATTTAACTTGCTTCGCATTTTTGTCGCAATGCCCAGAGAAAACAAAAGTACTCTGGTGGCATCTACTGGTCAAAACCTCTAGTTTCAACTAAATATTCTCACCTTGTATTCCTAAGGTTTTGTGAAAAAAAAACAAAACAAAAAAAAACACTTTTCCATCAATTTTAACCAATTCTTGCACTTTATTTACTTTTAGCTATATTTCACTTACAAAGTTTATTTAGTCTTCTCCAAAATTGGCCTGAATGATCTTCAAACCAAGCTTCATGAATTGTAGTCATTTGGATTTATCGTTTTCAAAACCATTTGATTTTAAAACATCAAAAAGTTTTGATTGCAAGAATGCCAAACAAGAAATCAGGCTGTATCTTGGCAACACATTGGTTTAGTGAAATGAACTTTGGAAAATTTCGTTGTGTCTCTAGTGTATGCGCAAAGTTTTAAACCAGCGCCACCTACAGGTCAAATGTTATCAGCAAAAACGTATCTACTTTAGGCCTCAAAACTTTTCTGTATTTATACAGTATGTGCATTGATATTTACTTCAGGTAGTGTTATGTTGAATAGACTATATATTATTATTATTTTATGCAAAATCATTTAGAGACTTTTTGTGGAATAAAATTCTGAGGTGAATTTTTTTCTGAGGTCATTTAAAAATCATGGATCTTAAACATTTTTCATTGAACGATTCCAGAAAATAACTTGTATAAGTAACGTTTAGTAATGTAGACTGGATGTGGACACGTTTCTATAATTTTTCCACACTAGACCCATTTTGACGGCATTCATTAGTGAACACGTGTTGCACAGATATTTCTCTGATACTTTGGCTACATGCTGGCATGGCCAGTATAGATTTTCACATTAAGCTTAATTTCTCTGCCTTTCGAACGCTCGGCCCAAAGTAATCTTGAAGCAGCACTAACAACCCAGACATTAAGCATCAGTCACAATCAACAGATGCCACATTCAATCAGGCAGAAGTGAGCAGTTGACTGACAGGCTGGCAAATGAAGCGAATCTGGACTAATTTTCCCAGCCTCCCAACCATGAGCACAAACATGCATCGTCATATCAAAATATGATTATTGTTGTACAGAGATTTTTTTGTTTTGTTTTTCAGACCTCATTCTGTGAATTGCATATGGATATAAATCTATAATGTTTAATAATTAGATTTGTATATATAAATATATAATGCTTCATAAAATGCATGTCAAGTGTCCAAATATCTTCTGGCTCATTGTATGTCTACATAAGTTACAAATCCTGAGAGGAAATCTTTATTTGTTATATAATTACTTCTAGACTACTTCCAGACTTCTTGTTATCACGTTTATGAGAAGACAAATGCATTTGACTTATGTTTGCGGGGACAAATGAGCCGTCCTGTCTGACGTTCGTCCTTCCAGCTTCAGTTTTGCCAAACTTAAAGAACCTTCATCCAAAAATCAACACTACTGTTTCAAGTTATCACACACAGCATGCCACTAATTGCATCCTCTTTATCACCTACACGGTTTCTCCTTTTTCCTGTCTTTACTGTCTGAATTCATTATTACATTGCAAAAAAGAAACAAGAATAGAGAGGTTTTCATAAAAATGGCTCAACCTTCGTGTTGGCCTATGATGCCTTAAAATGCTGTTTACATAGTCAGCTCACTCTATTTTGGACCAGAGCCTGTATGTGTGACTCATTTGTCTTAATCACTGGGATTTAATAAGGCTCACCTTAAGTCACAATACATGCCAAGACGGACTCTCACAAAATCTGTAATTTTCCCTCTTTGTAGTCTGTGTGTGTCCTGTAATTACTGTGTATGAAAAGTGGAGCACCACTACTGTTTGAAAGAAAGGCTTCTGGCTGCTGTCCCACACCTAATGGGACTAATTGACTTAAGTGTTTGAAATTAATTGTTAAAAATACCAGAATGTCAGATATAGTAAATGTGCACGAACATATGTATTCTAAGTGAAACACGAGCTTTACGAAATGCCACCATGGACTATTGTGCATGTGAATGTATCTTTCTTGCATCGTCACATTGACCTAATGACTTATTTGCACTTGTTTAATGACTTGTTATTCAGTTTTTTACACCAGGGATCACAGAGGTAACTGCAGGGGATATTAAAGATAATAAAAAGCTAATAATTAATTCAGTCCTAAAAATGTAAAATTAACATCTAACTTTTTTAATGTTACTAATTGTTTAGAACATTCAAAAGTAACATTCCAACAGTGTTTGCACAATGATTAAATTGGAATGTTCCCTTAACACTCAAATAACCAAGAAAAACATTTTAAAAACATTTAAAAATTGGACATTCTAAAAGTTCATTCAAAAATAACTTTTTATAACCTAATGGGAACATTAGCTAAACATTTTTAGAACACATTTTTTGTTAGGAATTAGTATCAAAATAATGATTTTGAATAATATATGCAGTTTTAATTTTTTTCAGTCATAGTTGTTTGAGGTATTTGACAAAAATGTTAGAAATTAGTCAATAATTAAAGTAATTTCATTTTTAAGCAGACCTAAAACTACAATAGTACTTCAAAAAGAGGAAATTGCAACATCTGTGGCTCTGCTTTCAAGTAATGCAATCAAGAAATGCAAATATAATAGTTGGCTCAACTGTTTTATTGGGCTCACGGCCAGAATATCTTTGAATTAATGAAGTTGAACTCAATATGATCTGCCCAGAAGCATTCGGGATATTTTAAGACCCACAGATTTTTCTGGGTTGTGCCGTTTACCCAGAATCAATCTTGCAATATTTTATTTAAATGTAAGTAAGTATATTTTAGGTATTTTGTACACATTCAGTTCAATTGATTATAGGTTTCTGGGGAAACAATTTATAACAATGGAACATTTGTTCCATTGTTATGAATTGTTGCATTTATTAAAGTACTGACATGCTAACTGTAAACAGAGCTAGATTACTTACAAGGTATAGTCCATTACTGATTCCAAATTGCATGACAAAATTGTAGTCAGGAACGTAATTCATTACATTACACATTTTAGGTAATATAATCTGACTACTTTTTGATTACTTTTGGATTACTTTTGGCCCAACTCATTTATCACATTGATTTAAACAGGATAATCTTGTACCATACTGATTAAAAAAAAAAAAAAAAAATATATATATAATAATAATAATATTATATATATATATATATATATATATATATATATATATATCCCAAGGTTTCCCAAACTGGGGTTTGTGAAGGAACTGCAGGGAGTTCTGAGTTTTTGGTTAAAGAAAAGCAAATAAATGAAATCATAACGTAAAATTAAAATAAATAATTTTATAACAAACACTTACTAAAAAGAGGAAATATTTCATTTGTTTACCTGCACACATGATCATTAACTAACGTCAGAGAACTGCAAACATCAAATGTGACTGTACTATGTAAACAAGTAATCAATCAAAAAGTAACTGTTGGATTACTGGGATCCTTTAAAATGTAATTTATATCTAATTACAAGCACTTAAGTTTTGGAATCGGATTACGTAATATAGGTTACATGCAATCAGTTACTACACAGCTCTGACTGTAAAGTTGTAATAATCTTTCTTATTCTATGGGAACAGGTAAGTCCACATCGCAACTATAACAGTAATAGCACAGAGGAACGATATAGATGGAATTTAAAAAAAAAAAAAAAAAAAAAAAAAGTTAAGACAGCCTATTAGAATCCATTCTGCTTTAAAGAGTGTGCATATTTAAAACGGTAGACGACAAAACTGTAGTGCATGGTTAGTCAGTGTACTTGTTGTGAACAGGCCTTTACTATCATGAGGAAGCAGTATATGGTTAACCTCGGACTCTTTACACTGTTCTCCCTGCAGCACGTTACAGACTGAACTGTGTTTACTGGCTGGATGGATTTCCCTGTGTATCTGCTCATGAATAGTTCTGCAGATGGCAGAGCCACCAGCGTCTGGATGCTTCCCACATTCCTGCCTGACGACTCAGTGAATGGTAGCAGCACAAAACCACAGGAAGTCTTGGCTGCTGTTTCCTCTGTGCTTCCTGTATGTCAGTGTCAGCATCAGACGAGCGATCACAACTGTCAGGCATGTGTGTGTGTGTGTGTGTGTGTGTGTGTGTCAGTTATGGTTTGCTGGAGATAGATGGCTGAAATTATAAGTGATGGACAGCAAGAAAGAGAAACATAATATGAAAACATCAAATATTAATAGGCTGGAAATGATAAGTTAAAAGAATAATATGCAGAAAAATGGAAATTCTTCCATCACGTCTCTCCTCCAATGTCATTTCGAACCTCTTTCTTCCATGAAACACAAAATGAGATGTTGGGCAGAAAGTATAAGCTTTTGTTTTCCATAGAGCTATATAATACATCATATTTAAGGTAACAAAGTAGTGAAAAACACAATTTCAGTCTGTTTTTCACATAAAGCTGTTGTATGGATTCAGAAGTCTTGGAATATAGACCTAGTATAGACCTATAAATTGTAATTTTATAGAAAAAAAACAACAGCAAAAAGGTTAGTGTATCCTTAGTTCGTATTATCAGTTGTTCCATTAAGAGATTTTAACTGATGGTCAGTTTTTTTCTAAGTGAGAGTAAGCAAGTCTCAAAAAGTATTTATGAAAATATGACAGGTTGTTTTAAGTGAAAATTAGCTGGTTGTCAATGTGAGTCTAATGTAAGTTTAACATTATCCAAATTAAATTAACAGTCATTTGCAGTCAAGTGATGATGCTTAAATTAGCATTCAAGTGACGATGTTGAGAAATTTCAATTAGTAACATCTCTTTTTTCAGGCAGAATTACTAAATTGTGATGGCGTTTCTTACTGTAGTTGAAAATTACATGATAGCATGATGCACAATACAATACAGTTTTAACTGAGATAATGACAGTGTTTGTTCTTTTGCTAAATAAATCCCTGCAAATAAGCCTAAATCTCAGACAGAAATTCACCACAATACTGCTTCCAAAAATCTGTGAGTGCTCCTCAAAAGCACTTAAAAAACTCCTGCATTCAATCTCAGATCTCCAGTCGCTACACAAGAAAACACCAGGCCAGTATTTTCAGGCAATCAAGCAGAAGAACTTGCTTTTTCATTCGCTTTCCACAGTATTGCAGAGAGAAAAACTGCAATATCCACTGTTGACCTCTGCTTAGTAGACCTCTGCCTCCTCCAACATATTTACCAGCTGAGAGAGAAGAGGACGGCAGCCAAGAGAGATGGAGAAAGCAAAGCAGTAAATGTCAAGAACGAGATGAGAGGCTGAGACATAAAAGCATCAGGTGAATAAGGAATACATAGAGCAATAGACAAGGAGAAAGACAGCATGTATATGTTTGTGTGTGTGTGTGTGTGTGTGTGTGTGTGTGTGTGTGTGTGTGTGTGTGTGTGTGTGTGTGTGAGAGAGATAGAGAAAAATATGAGTATTTATTCTGGCTTATGCTACCTGCTTTACTCATTTTAGTTGTCATTAAAATCTATAATCTAACTGCAAAAAAATGGCCTTTAGAGTATTATTTGAACATTCTATGGTAATCATATACAGTAATCAGTGCCCTTGCAAGTGTGATGTGTGTAGATCTACTTTATTATACAGAACCGTTGCAACAAAAGCAACACACAGCAGTTTTGTTTCAAATGATGCAGTGAATCAGTGTTTTAGAAAAAATCATTTGAAGGGATGATTCAATGACGCGTTCATATAGCCAGTTACTTGTTTTGTAACTGAATAAATCAGCATTACAGAACAAATCATTTGAATGAATGATTCAGTGACTCATTAGTAGCAAATGTTACTTGTTTTGTTATTGAACAAATCAGCATTATGGAGCAAACTGTTTGAATGACTGATTCACTGCCTCATTCATAGTGCCAGTTACTCATTTCTTTATTGATAGAATCAGCGTTTTAGAATAAATAATCTGAATGGATGATTCAATGACTCGTTCATATTGCCAGTTACTTGTTTTGTTATTGAACAAATCAGCATTATGGAGCAAATTATTTGAATGACTGATTCACTGACTCAGTCATAGTGACAGCCACTTGTTTGTATTACTGAATGAATCAGTGTTATAGAACAAATCGTTAATTTGATTAAATGATTCAACGACTCATTCATAGACAGTCATTGTTTTGTTATAGAGCAGTAGATTGCTTGAATGAATGATTCACTGACTCACTAAGAAGTCACTTGTTATCAACTGCCATTAATGCATAGACTATTCAAAAAAGTTTCTTTATTATTATTATTATTATTATTATTATTATTATTTATTTTATTTTACTTTTTAGAAATTAACTTTTATTCATCAAGGATATATTCAACTGATAAAAAGTGATGGCAAAGACATTTGAATGTAGTTCATCCAATTACAATTCAGTCTAAACTAGTGTTCTTTTTCAGATTCAGAATTTTAGCACTCTTGCCCTGTAGGTAAAGATCAAGTGATTAAGCCCAAGTATATAAGGACATCATCAAATTTGCATATATTTTACTCAAATATTTCCCTCAGAGATGGGGGATGAAACTTCTATCTAGGCCACCATCCTGAATTATTAAGCAAGTCTTTTCATTTAAATCTCTGGAATGCTATTTATTCTAATTCATGCCAGGTCATTACGGCTAAGAAAACATGCTTTGGCACAGTAACGACGTTCTCAGGAAATCATGTGGGTGCATATTTTGATGTTTCTTTTTTTTCAACTGCCCAGAATTGATCGCACGCCGGTTTGAAGTGATGACAAGTTCCTAGGACTGGTTTCAGGGTGAGCATGTGTTAAGATTAAAGTGCTAGTAGACCAAATAAGCTCCACGGTTGAGACTGAGGCCTCAGGGGAGATATTGCTCCCCAATCTCATAAAAAATTCATTTCTGCTGTAGCACCACCTGCTCGAAGCGGCTAGTGGCTAAAGCGGAAATTACCTGGCTGGATCTCAGCCACCGTCTGTAGAGCATTCCGACACGGGAAATCGTTAACGCTCAGCTTGAATCATCCAAAAATTGCACTAGTCCTTTAAGTCCACGTCTAAAGCAACAGTCAGCTCATCCTCTTCCAGGATGGGCATCTGATTAAAATATCACACCTACCAGCCGACAGGTTTGCGGGAAGCCACGGCTAATTGAGGTTGATTCAAAGCACCAGGGATGGAGGAACAAAAAAAATAGGAGCTGGCCATGCACCCCTTCTTTCCATTTTAAGCTCCTTTTTATCCATATCTGCATTATGCTTTGAGAATCATCCTCTCTAGATTGTAATGTTTCATTATTCAGTGACGCTATTATGAAGCTCAGATTAAACCGCTCCCACTCAAGCACATTCAAACAATGCCTCAAAAGGTTGCATTTTTCCTGCCCCTCTGAATCAGATGTCTTGCTGTGTCCTGATTAGGTGAATCTCTTGACAATGTATGATTTCTTGAAGTATCAAAGTGAAGTTTGACACTTTCGGTGTGAAGCCGGTAGAGTTTATATAAGCTTATATGAGGATGGTGATAATTAAAAGGAACAGTTTGCCCAAAAATGACCCTCATTAACCTAAACAGGTGTTGTTTTTTCCTTAATGTGGAACACAAAAGATGAAATTGAGAAATATCTCTTTTTGCTTTTTTGTCTTTTCTGTTTAACAGAAAAAAGAATATGCAGAGAATCAGACCAAAATCCAGTACACGAAGATGTAACACTACAGTGAAATCTAAATATACAAATCAACTAGGAACACTTCATAAACCTGTTTTTTTATGCAGTTTTAGTGAGTAATTAGATCAAATTCAGTCTGAAATGACCCAAGTTTCAAAGCATGCTGTGTAACTAGCAGTGCCACAATAGTTAGTTATTTTTAGATTTATTATTCAAGGAACAGTTCAACCCCAAAATAATTTGAATTTGAACAAATTTGGAGAAATGTAGCATTACATCACTTGCTCACCAATGGATCCTCTGCAATGAATGGGTGCCGTCAGAATAAGAGATCCAACAGCTGATAAAAACATCACAATAATCCACACCACTATATTTGTGTTTTGGCCAGAAGCAATGGTAAGTAATAGTGCCTTGATGATGGATTTGTATCATGCAAACACTCACGCTTTTCACTTCACAAGACATTAACTGATGGACTGGAGTGGTGTGGATTACTTGTGGATAATTGTGATGCTTTTATCAGCTGTTTGGACTCTCATTCTGACGGCACCCATTCACTGCAGAGGATCCATTGGTGAGCAAGTGATGCAATGCTACATTTCTCCAAATCTGTTCTGAGGAAGAAACAAACTCATCTACATCTTGGATGACCTGAGAGTGAGTACATTTTCAGTAAAGTTTGATTTTGGGGCAAACTATTTCTTTAATACAACTCAAAATGAGAAGACAAAGTCCATTTTCCATACGAGGAAAAGGTGGATGACGATTTTTCATAAATCATAAATGAAGGAGATAGGTATTTTTTGTGAACCTTCCCTTAAGTGTCAACACAAGGTTATTCTGTTATAGATTGCTAACACTAACCCAACATCATCTCATTCTCATGTCTTTTTTTCGCCTATTTTAAAGAGCCCTTTTCTCAAAAAGGACAAGCAGGATCCTCAGCTTTGATGGTTGTATCTTGATCTGGAGTTTAAAGCCCAAGTTCTGATCTCCACATTTCATGTCAACATTTTTGACCCAGTTTATCTGCTGCTCCACATGAGGCTTTCTGGACTTTCTAGCATATATTAATGTGAAATACATAAACAGTACATTGGGGGAAAATAGAGAAGACATGTTTTTGAAAGAAGACAGGTTATCTTGACATATTTGTACTAGTACCTTAATGTCAGTCAGTCTTTTTGAAAAGAGTCCCCTGATAGAGCAGGTATGAGGTGATGCTTGCCGTCTCTTTTTGTTAGATAGCTAGATGGATCGGTAAACAGATACTTTATTTATCTGTTAGAAGAAAAAAAAATATATAGATTATACGAATTTTAAAGCCTGACCCAATTTGCAAATACATTAAGTGCCTACATTTGACAATATTATATCCCATTTCTTTTTATTATATACTGTATATATAACTGAATATTATTATATAGCAAAACGTAATTATATTTCTTTTGAAGCAGAATTAAAATTGTATAAGAACACTGCACAAAAGTTGATCAGTCTCACAATTTAAGTTGATTTAAAAAAACCATTAAATCAAAAATGTGAAATCCAAATAAATATCTTCTTTTATATCTTTAAAACACTTATTTAAAAGATTAAATATTTTATTTGTATGTCATGTGACCATTAAAAACATCAGAGAACTGTAAACACATGAATGTGTTGTTAAATCACTAAGATATTAACTCAAAATCTTAGGAGTTAATTCGAGTAATATATTATATAGATCAAAAGGCTTTAACTGACCAAAATAAATAAATAAATAAAAATCTTAAAATTATGACACACATTTCCACACAGTTAAATAGATTTAGCTGACCTAGGTAAATAGTACTGATAGAACTAATAATTCACCTGCTTATATATATTATATATTAAATTATATATTAAATTATATAATATACTTTTAATTTAATTTAATGTGATAAAGCATGACTTTTCACTGCACTGAAAGCCACAGTTTTTGAGGAAACCTTTACAAAGCAAATCAAAAAATCCTAAAAATTGTATTTATATTGCCATGAGAACAATTCAATGAACCATCTCTCCAACTGTCCTCTGAATTCAATATTATGCCATAGGCAGTGATTAAGACTTTGATGAGTTACTCAGTATGGCACCTCTCTAAGCAGCATTGAGCTGATATTGAATTGTCCTACAATATGTAGGAAAAACATAATTGAAGACAGCAAAAATCAATGACGTTCAGTCACATCAACAATCACTCATATTTACTTTTATTTCTTGGGCACAGTCATGAACGACAATCTTAATAAACATCCCAAAAGGGTTTAGAACAACCATTTTTTGTTTCCCCAAATAATCTTTTAGTGAACAGTTCTTAAAATAACCACTCTCTCACTGTAAAAAAAAAAAATTCAACTGCACGTTTTCCAGTTTACGAAACCTTTTGAGTCTCAAATGCTAAAAAATGCTATTTTCTTGAAACTACATAAAACCATTGTCAGACCAACAAAATTACCACAAATGTTGTCCCAACTCGTCAAACAGTTGTCTAAACAAAGAATTTTATATTGTTGAAATGTTAAGGCTTTGTGAGTTCCCAGCATGCATTGCAGCATGAATAAATTATGCAGTTATTGTTATAGGATTATTGTTTTGCTGTTTGCTGACTTCATTTAAACTTTTTTGTTCTTGTTTTGTCATTATTGTTAGTCATTTGTTGTACTGCGATGTAAAGAGCTCATCTTTAGTGACATATTCTAATACATAGAATCTTTAATTTTCTGTAAAGCTGCTTTGCAACAATTTGTATCGTGAAAAGCTCTATACAAATAAACTTGAATTAAATTGAATCTTTTCAACATTTGTTGATTGCCACCGTTCTTGAGGTCTGTGTGTGTAGTTTTGAGGCCTAGAGTGTTCAAGCACTTATATCCATTTCCTGGAAATCTTAGTCTTGTAAGTGGTTTTATAAACAAAGACAATGTTGACATATTAGACTAAGTTATCCATTAAGATTTGTCATTTGTAAATAAAAAAAAAAAAAAAAAAAAAAAAAAGTTGAAAATGAGATGACTTTATACATATTCTTTTTTTCTTCCAGAAACAGAAAAAAATAAATTACCTCAACGACAGTAATTGTTGTTTCAGTTGCTGTGACAAGAATGTTTCTATTAGCAAAATAAGACAATCAGCATTGCATGAACAAACAAATTTACGTTGGCTAAACAAAGTATCTTTACTGAGAAGAACTTAAAAAAAAAACTATTGTTGAGAGAACTCAAAAGCCTTATTGCATCAAGTTGCCTTATTTTTTTACGTTTTCTCAACTATTTATTTTTACAGTGCTTAGTGTGAATAACATTAATAATCTAAAGAACCTTTTTCCACTATAAAGAACCTTTTGTGGAATGAAAAAGTTCCATGGATGTTAAAGGTTCTTAATAGAACCATCAATGTTAATAAAGAACCTTTACTTTTAAAAGTGTTCAGTTAAAGGATTACAAATTAAAAACCAAAGTTAAAAATAGAATTATATTAATTATAATAGAATTTATTAAGAGTGATACTATGTTAGCAGTTGCATACCAAAGGAAACAGTTGTGTTCACAATGTGAGACCAGCGCTCCATCACCATGAATGATGTTGTCTCATTTTTACGCAATTCTTCTCCCAAAAAGTGAAAGGGATTCGAAATTAGCCTGTTTATCTAAATGACAAGGCCTATTAATTAGTGCCAATGCATCTGTCTGTGTCCCTCTCTGTAAGTACAAATCATTCGCTTGCGCTGACCAACCAACAGCCACACTGCAGCTAGCAGCGGTGGATCCTGGACCGATGCCCTTCTACGAAGATCCAATCCAATCAGAGCTCAGAGAATTCGATTGTCTCTCGTACAAGATTGATTGCAAGGCAATTATAGTCAAATGAGTGTTTAATAGTCGCATTGACTGCATTATTAATTGAACAGTATTAATGATGCATGAGCCAGGACTTTGGGTGGAGGCTGAATCTCTACATGCAATGGTCCATTAGCAAGGCCTTCATCTGGGTTTAGTTTTGGTTTGTTTTATTTAATGTGACCTCACTCCATAATGGCTGTTTGTGTTTGTTTCAGCTTGGTTTCCCGTTAGCACAGTTGGTTTCTGGGCTATTCCCTATAAAACCTAATGAACAAGTTACACAACCAAGTTAGATTGAAAATAATAAAGCCTGTGTCAATTTGTCGACTTTTTCTTTATCTTATTTTGCCTCTAGACAACCTCAAATTGTACAAACCAATGACTTAACGCAAATAATTTGAGAAAACCAATTGCCTTAAAAAAAAAAAAAAATATATATATATATATATATATATATATATATATATATATATATATATAAAACGAGTACTCCTAAAAAAAGAATGTTTCTTAATGTTAAATTATAAATATAATTACATAACTTCTAAAATTATATAAATAATTTATTAAATATAAATTCTGTTTACAAGTACACATAAAACATTTAAAATTAGAAACATTAACTCAAACATTAATGCAAATCAAACATTAAATTTTAATATTTAACTCCAAGTCAGAAGCAAAGCTTGAGTTCTGCTTAATCAGTTATCGAGTTGACAACTTTTTTTCTACTAAGTGCAGTGGGCTTTCAATAATAATTGATTGAAATGCACTTAGTTTAATTTCGTAAGATACAATGCACTATTCTCCTTTAAAAATCTCTATAATACATTGAATGTTTATAATGTATACTGTAGGCCCATTATTAATTTTTTTTTTTTTTTTTAGAGGTTTTGTAGTCTAAAACCCATTTTATTATGCATTTTTGTCGCAAATGATCTCATAAGTTCTGTTTTAAGACAGATCTCAGAGGCAGACCTTCAGCTTCTCACTTTTAGCGTCAAAAACAGCAGGAATTCAGACTGGAAAGTTTCCATAGCTGAAAAATGCTTCCCGTCACCACTAAAGGGCCTGGTAATTTTTGGTAGCAGATGAATTCCACTGCAGAAATAGCTATTTAACACACCACAGCTTAATGGTTTAATCCAGTTGAGCACTGAAGGCAATAGAAGGCACAGTGGCAAATAAGATATCCTGACACTGTAAATGAATTCAACCCCTTGGGGTTACGTCTAAAGTGGGTCTGAACGGAGGCTCTTATTAGTACTTAGGGGCTCATAGAGAGCTCTTCTTGAATTATCCAGATCAATTACACTAGTAATGATCTCAAATCTATCTGACATTAGTCAGACTAAGAGTCAGTCCCACCCCCAATCTCACACCATTGGTTGAGTCAAAGTTGTGTTACCGAATACATGTAAAAAAAAAAAATAAATAAAAAATAAATAAATAAATAAATAAATAATAATAATAAACAATATATATTGAATATAATTTATATACAAAATAAAATAAAGATAAATGTGACTTCATGCGATAAATAGTATATGTGTGTCACAAAACAAGGCCGGAAACAACAGGTGAGTGCAAAACAGGATGGTTTATTGAAGGTAATCAGGAAACTGGAACAGGAGAGGCAAAGGCAGGCGAGTAATCAACAGAGAGAAGGATGCAGAGTTCTTAGCGGTGAACTGATGGCATTTTTCTATTGCAGGTTCGTTGGAGATCTTGGGGCAGGAACAATGGAGTCGTTGGAGGATCAGCGGTGAACCAGAAGGCAAGTCTGTCTCAGGTAAGTATCGCAGAGGGAGTCCAGAACAGTCCATGTAGGTGAACGGAAGACCGGACAGTGAGAGGCTGGGATGTGTGTATGTGTGTTTATAGTGTGGCTTGATTGGTGACAGCAGGTGCTGGTGATCAGTACTCAGGTGACTGTGATTGGGTGATTATCCTGGATGGTGACTGGAGTGACTGTGAGGAATCCCTGACATTACCCCCTCCCCCAGGGGCAGCTCCTGATGCCCTCAAGTGGCGACGGGGTCAGCCACGGCCTCTGGGTGCGGAACGATCGGGATCGGTGCGATGGAAGTCCTCTAACAGCAAAGGGTCAAGGATGTCGTCCCTGGCCACGCAGGAACGTTCTTCAGGTCCATAGCCATTCCAGTCGACTAGATACTCCAGCCGGCCTCCCCGTAGCCGCGAGTCCAGGATGTCTCAGACCAGGTAGATGGATGGTTGGTCAAGGATTTCTGGAGGAGGAGGTTCGTCTGATTCAGTGGGTCTGGTGCAGAGGGAGAACATGGTTTAAGGAGTGACACATGGAAAGAGGGGTGAATTCAGTACCTGGGTGGGAGTTTCAGTTCATAGGTGACCTCGTTGGTCTGCCTCTGTATCTGGAACGGACCAATGCAGCGGGGACTCAGCTTCTTACAGGGCAGGCGGAGGCGCAAATCTCGGGTGGACAGCCATACTCTGTCTCCAGGGTGATAGGTGGGAGTAGAGGTACGTAGAGTATCTGTGAAATTGGAGGTGGATGTGAGCTGAGTCCCACACTCTCTCGCTCACTCAGAACCAGTAGTCTACAGCTGGAACCTCTGATGGCTCTCCTGCCCACGGGAAGAGCGGTGGCTGGTAACAGAGTATGCACTGAAATGGCGTGAGGCCGGTGGTGTTCTGATGCAGGGAATCTGTGCATACTCGGCCCAAGGGAGGAAGCGGCTCCAGCTGTGTTGGTCATCGTGACAGTATGCCCGGAGGTAACGTCCGAGTTCTTGGATCTTTCGCTCTGTCTGGCCATTCGTCTGGGGGTGGTAGCCGGAGGACAAGCTCACAGTGATCCTTAACAATCGGAAGAATGCTCTCCAAGCGTGGGAAATAAACTGTGGACCTCTGTCGGAGACTATATCCTCGGGGATTCCAAAATTTCTGAAGACATGAGTGAACAGACTTTCAGCAGTCTCGAGAGCGGTTGGAAGTACTTTGAGGGGTATGAGCTTGCATGCCTTGGAGAAGCGATCTACAAATATGCAGGTACATCCCTTGGAGTTGGGTAAGTCGGTCACAAAATCAATTCCCAGGTGAGACCAGGGTCGACGAGGGATCGACTGGAGCAAGAGCTTGCCCACGGGGAGGTGACGAGGGGTCTTGGACATGGCGCAGACTGAGCAACTGCGGACGTACCTGATGACGTCTTGGGTCATACTAGTCCACCAGTACTGAGCTCGAAGGAGTGAGAGGGTCCGTTGGCTGCCTGGATGTCCAGAGCCCGGTACATTGTGCACTGAGCCCAGAAGGGATTGTCGCTGGGAAGTGGGCACATATGTCTTCCTTTCTGGGCCTCCCAACGGAGCAGGTTCGGTCAGAGTGGCGGCTCGGATGTCCTCGTCGATGTTCCACTGAATTGGACTTACCTTACCTTACTTATCATGGCTGGAGGGAGAATAGGCTCTGGATCGGAGGGTGAATCTGAAGTATGCATCTGTGAGAGGGTGTCAGCTTTGTTACGATTTCCTGGACGGTAGGTAATGGAGAACTGAAACCTGGTGAAGAATAATGCCCAGCGGGCTTGGCATGGGTTGAGTTTCTTGGCGTCTCTGAGATATTGGAGGTTCTTGTGGTCAGTGATTACAGTAAATGGATGGTTAGCTCCCTCCAACCAATGCCGCCACTCTTCCAGGGCAAGTTTGATGGCCAGCAATTCCCGGTTTCCGATGTCATAATTCTGCTCCGCTGAGGTCAGTTTCTTGGAGTAGTATGAACAAAGCTGGAGTGATACTGGGACAGCACGGCTCCGACGCCAGTGGTGGAGGCGACCACTTCCACTATGAATGGAACTGTCGGGTCAGGATGGTGAAGGATGGGGGCCGTGCTGAAGGCAGTCTGGAGTTTCTCGAAGGCTTCGTGGGCACTGGAGTTCCAGGACAGGGACTTGGGCTTTCCACGGAGCATGGAAGTCAAAGGAGCGGTGTGAAGACTGAAATCCTTGATGAATCAGCAGTAAGTGTTAACAAATTCTAAGAACCTTTGGAGCTCTTTCACGGTCTGAGAAAGAGGCCACTCCTTGACTGCGTCTACCTTCCTCTGGTCCATTTGAATCCCCTCCTGGCCGACGACGTAACCCAGGAACTGTACTGTGGGGTGATGGAATTCGTATTTCTCCAGCTTCAAGAAGAGTTGGTGTTCACGGAGTTTCTATAGGACCTGCTTGACGTGTTGGCGATGGTCGGCCTGGTTCCCAGGAGTAAATCAATATATCGTCGATGTAGACAATCACGAAGCGGTGGAGGAACTCTCGGAACACCTCGTTCATGAATCCCTGGAAGACGGACGGATCGTTGGCTAGACCGTACTGCATGACAAGATACTCAGTGGCGAGATGGGGTGATGAATGCAGTCTTCCATTCTTCATCTTCCCGGATTCGAATGAGGTTATACGCACTTTGCAGGTCCAGCTTGGAGAATATGCAGGCACCACGGAGTTCCTCAAGGGCGGCTGTGACTAGGGGAAGAGGATAAGGCAGTTTCACCGTCTGGGAGTTCAGAGCTCGATAATCAATGCATGGCCGCAAGCCCATCGTCCTTCTTACCCACGAAGAAGAAACTCGACGCCGCTGGAGAGGTGGAAGGTCGAATGAATCCTTGGTTGAGAGCCTCCTTGATGTACTCCTCCATCGCCTTGCGCTCCGGGATGGTCAACGGGTAAACTCTACCCTTGGGGAGTTTAGCTCCAGGCAGCAAGTTGATGGCACAGTCCCATGGCTGATGTGGTGGTAACTTGGTGGCTGCCTGCTTTCTGAAGACATCCTGGAACGCCGAATAATCAGATGGGACCGTGACATTCTCCCGAGGCTCGGGGCTCTCGACGAGGGTAGAAGCAACTTGAACTGAGCGGGATTCCTGGGAGCGGAGTGGGTAGTGACGTGAGGCAGTGGTGGTGACAGTGCTTGCTCCAGCAAATCACCTCGCACGAGTCCCATCTGATCTCTGGAGAATGGAGAACTAGCCAGGGGCGTCCCAGGATGATGTCCACTGTGGAAGATGCTCCTTGACGCAGCAACTGGTCGGACACAGAAAGCTTTCCTGTCGCATAGCCTAACACCTCTTTGAAGTGGTTAGTGAAAGCATCGTAAGAATTTATTATGACGCTATTAGGGTTCCATATGGCTCTTGCCCACAACAGTGCTTTGCCTTGGAGAAGTGAAATAAGGAAAGCTACCTTTGAGCGTTCAGTGGAAAACTTCTGAGGCTGCATCTCGATGTAGAGCGCTACTTGAAGCAGAAAGCCGCCACACTCAGCTGCGTCACCCGCGTATGAAGCAGGCAGGGCCATGGGACTGACTGAGGCAGATTGCGGAGCTGTTGGAGGAGCCAGGGAAGCCCGGAGGGTGTTAACAAGCTCCTCCAGGACATCCGCTGGTGTGGGAGGACGGGGATCCCTAGAAGTGACAGTTGAGGTCCGGTCTTCTGTCACAAAACAAGGCCGGAAACAACAGGTGAGTGCAAAACAGGATGGTTTATTGAAGGGAATCGGGAAACTGGAAGGGGAGAGGCAAAGGCAGGTGAGTAATAAACAGAGAGAAGGATTCAGAGTTCTTAGCTGTGAACTGATGGCATTTTTCTATTGCAGGTTCGTTGGAGATCTTGGGGCAGGAACAATGGAGTCGTTGGAGGATCAGCGGTGAGCCAGAAGGTAAGTCTGTCTCAGGTAAGTATCGCAGAGGGAGTCCAGAACAGTCCATGTAGGTGAACGGTAGACCGGACAGGGAGAGGCTGAGATGTATGCATGTATGTGTGCGTGCGTGCGTATAGTGTGGCTTGATTGGTGACAGCAGGTGCGGGGTGATCAGTACTCAGGTGACTGTGATCGGATGATTATCCTGGAAAGTGACTGGAGTGACTGTGAGGAATCCCTGACAATGTGTGTGTGTGTGTGTCTGTCTAATATATATTATATATAAAAATAATACTATGCATAGATTACTAATACTAATTATTAATATTAATATTTAGTATTAATATTTTTATATAGTTTCAAATACTGTATAATGCTTAGTTTGTACAGTACAAATGCATTGTAAACTATATTAAATAAAATTATATTTACTTGTATAATATTGATACAATATAGATATTATATTCCTGACAGAACATATAAAATTATGAATAAAATTCAGAGCAAGCCCTTAATTTTTACTGCACTTCACTCCTACAACTCTATTGTGGTAGCTTTCTGTTGCCAAGTATTGAATACTTTGGTTCATTTCCACCATTGTCAAAGATTGGCTGGTTAGTTTTAGTAGTTTGCACTTGCTGGTAGATGTTTTAACTACCTTTATTCTCCCAGTCATTCAAAATTAGCAGTGCATTCTGACAAAATATATTTTCTGACAACTATTTCAAGTTTATTATTATTATTTATTTATTTATTTGCTAGACAGAGATGCATTTGATGCCTCAGGATAGTTACTAATGATGTGTTGGGGATTGTGCATGTTCTTTTTAACTCCATCAGCCAATCAGTGAAATCTGCTTGTCAAGAGATGATTTTCCTGCAGTTCTAGAGTCACAAATGATCTCATTTATGCCCATGAGCAAAGATGAAAGCGTGCAGGTCGTGTGACTTCATTGTATGTGCTAGCCATCTCACAGAAAAGGTAAAGTCTGCATCATTACTTTCCTGTCAAATTTTTCCTGAGATGTACATTCTGCAGCAATTACAAGCAAAAAATCTGCCCTTCCAGTGTTTTTCGCTGAAGACCAACTAACTCAGTAAGCAGAGGCTTACCCACAGGAGCTGCTTTGAATGCTGTGACTTATGAAGCCAAACATCAGAGCTGAAATATCTGCTGTTTATTCGTCTCTTGTCACACACGCAAGGCTGTGTCCTATTTAACGAATGGCTGGATGCATTCTCAGAGACGCTGCAGTTAATAAAGGTCACTGCGAGGAGGTGTGACTGGTGTATGTGTATTTTATATATATATATATATATATATATATATATATATATGTATATGTGTGCATGTATGTGTGTGTGTGTGTGTGTGTGAGAGAGAGACAGAGGAGCAGCAATGGGATGCCTTCAGCACAACCGAGGCAGCAATATTTAAGATACAGCATTCTGGCCATATGAGGATTCGGACTAGCCAGAGAGAGAACCACAATACAGTACTATTGAAAAGAATATAATAATAATAATAATAATAATAATAATAATAATAAAACAAATATAACATAACACAACTGAAAAGATGAATGCAATCTAATAGAATAAAATCCTATTAGGGGGGGGACTGTTCTAAAATCATCTCGGAGTCTGTGACCATAACACACTACGTGATTTTCAATGACGTGTTAACTCAAATATGCAGACTGGCTCTGATGTTCAGCAACTATCAACTTATCTAGACTGTAAATCGGGGCAAAAATAATGTATAGTGCATTCCAGCCTTTAAAAATGGAGCTTAATTATATTAATTGTAATAGAAAAGTATAGAATAGTACAATTAGAATAGAATACATATTTGATAAACCTACTCCCCACTTGGACAATTGAACTCTGTGCTGTGCTGTAAATCCTGCAACTAATTTTGTGTTTCCGGCCAAAAATGACTGACCTTTTAAAAATTGTGCGTAAATCTCTCATTATGCTATACTTGACCACACGTCCTATCCTATCCTATCCTATCCTTTCCTTAATTCTGTTCCGTTCCTTTCCTTTTTTTCCAGTTTTATTAATTTATTTTTGGTGCAAGCTCAGATCAGTGAGGCCTACGATCAGTCGGTTCCAAAAAGAAATACAAAACCTGTGCTAACTGAAAGAAATTAAGTTGCTAAAAAGACTGAATATAATATTTGGTAATAATAAAGCATAACGAGAAAATTATAAATATTTTTTGTAGGCAAGCAATTTTTGACTGGCAACTTCACAAGTGTAACAAGATGGAATATATGGAATGAATATATATATATATATATATATATATAAAAAAAACACACACACACATATACATACATACAGTGTATATATATATACACACACACATATATCAAACTGACCAGAACACAACATGAGGTGTTATGTTTATTTTAAAAAAAAAAAACATTTTTGATGTGTGTCACCGACTGCTGTGCATTACATTATGATACACTGACTGAACTGCATTATTCTGACAGGTTGACAGTGTAGGCGTATCATGGGCGATCTTAATGCATCAGAAATGAGCTTTGCTGCTGTGGTTATGAAAGATATTAGTATTAGAAAGAGAATAAAATGAAAGGAATATAATATTTACAGAGGAAGCTAAGGAGGGAATGTGTGCAGCAAAAGGTATAGAATGATTTATGATTCACAATTTCACTTCCAGGCTACACTTTAACAACAGTATAGTATCCAACGACAGGCTCTTGTACACCATGAGAGTGAGACTGTGAGCCATCCAGCATTGAACAGCTCTCACAGATCAGTACCATTTGTTTCAATTAGACACTGACACTGATCTCAGGATCACAGCACAATAAAAGCAGAGCCAAGATGGAAGATTTATCTTATATGCTTGGAATGAAGTTAATATTAACATTTAATGTCACATCCACCCATCCATAGTGTCTGTCTGTCTACTCATCTATCTATCCATCCATCTCTCAATCAAGTTCAAGTTAAGAACGAGAATAAATCCTGTGCAATGTGAACATATGCATGTAACTCAAATTTGCAAAAATAAAAGGTACAGTGGTGTAGAAAAGCATTTAAAGTACTTACAATATTTGAATGTCATTGCATTAGATAAAATATCAACAACAACAAACACACACACACACACACACACACACACACACACACACAGCGCCTATAAAAAGTCTTCATACCCCTTCATTTTTTTTTTTCCACATTTTATGTTGCAGCCTTATGTTAAACTGCTTTGAATTACTTTTTTCTTCCACATTAATCTACACTCCATACACCATAATGACGAAGCAAAAACAGAAGTCACAACTTCGTAAATTGATTAAAAATAAAAAAACTGAAATAAGTACATTGCATAAGTATCCATACCCTTAACTAAATATTTAGCTGAAGCACATTTACAGCCTCAAAATCTTTTTGGATATGATGCGACAAGCTTTGCTCATCAGAATTTGGCAATTATCTGCCATCCTTCTCCTCATCTCTTCACGTCTCAAGCTCTGTCAGGTTGGACGAGGGCAGATGCACATTTTCAGGTTTCTCCAGCAATATTTGATTGGGTTCAAGCTCAGGCTGTGGCTGGGCCACTCAAGGACATTCACAGAGTTGTCTATAAACCACTCTTGCTGTGTGTTTAGGGTCATTGTCCTTTTGGAAGGTGAACCTTCTGCCCAGTCTGAGGTTCTGAATGCTCTGAATTAGGTTTTCATTAAGGCCATCTCAACATTTTGGTGCATTGAGCTTTTCTTCTACTCTGATGAGTCATTCAGTCCCTGCTGCTGAAAAACAGCCCCACAGCATGAGGCTGCTACCAGCACACTTTACTTTTGGGATGGTACTCTGCAGGTGATGAACAGAGCTGGTTTCCTTCAAACATGATGCTTGGAATTGAGATTCATCAAACCAGAGAATCTCGTTTCTTACAGTCTGAGGGTCCTTTAGGTGCCTTTTTTTTTTTTTTTTTTTTTTTTACAAATTCCAAGTGTGTTTTCATGTGTCTTCACTGAGGAGAGGATTGAGTTTGGCCACACCACCATAAAGCCCAGATCAGTGGAGTGTTGCAGTGATGTTTGTCCTTCTGTAGGTTTCTCCTATCTCCACATATGATCATGGAGTTGTAACTAGAGTGACCATCAGCTTCTTGTTCACCACACTAACCAAAGCCCTTCTCCATCAATTGCTCAGTTTGGTCAGGAGGCCAGCTCTAGGAAGAGTCCTGGTTGTTTCAAACTTCTTCCATTAAGGGTAACAGAGACTACATGCTTCTGTGAAACTTCAATGCAGCATAATTTTTTTCTGAACTCTTCCCCAGATGTGTGGATTGATGCAATTCTGTCTCTGAGCTATACAGGCAGTTTGTTTGACCTCAGGGCTTGGTTTTTGCTCTGATATGCATTTTCAGTTGTTAGACCTTTTATTAAGACGTGTGTGCCTTTCCAAATCATACCCATTCAATTGAATTTGCCACAGGTTAACTTCACTCGAAGTGTAGTAACAAGTCTACAAGCAATATGAATGCTCTTGAGCTAGATTTCAACTGTCCCAGATAAAGGTATGATTACTTATGCAATGGAATCATTTAAGTTTTTTATTTTTAATAAATTTGCAAAGATGTTAAAAAATGATTTTTATTTTTTGCTTTGCCATTATGGTGTATAGAGTGTAGATTGATGTGGTTAAAAAAAAAGTAATTTAAAGCAGTTTAACATAAGGCAGCAACATGAAAAAATGTGAAAAAAAATGAAGGGGTATGAAGTCTTTTTATAGGCACTGTATATATAGTTGTTATTGGTAATTTTATTGTTGATCAAAAGTGACAGTAAAGACATTTAAAATGTTACAAAAGACAAAATGAAAAAAACGGTTTCAACAAAAATATAAATTAGCACAACTAATTTCAACACTGATAATAATAATAATAATAATAATAATAATAATAATAATAATAATAAATGTTTATTGGACATCAAATCAGCATATTAGAATGATTTCTGAAGGATCATGTGACACTGAAGGCTGGAGTAATGATGCTGAAAATTCAGCTTTGATCACAGGAATAAATTACATTTATACATAAATTATACATTTTACAATATATTCAAACAGAAAACAGTTATTTGAAATTGTAATAATATTTTACAATTGTACTGTATTTTTGATCAAATATGCAGCCTTGGTGAGCAGAAGAGACTTCTTTTAAAAAATGTTTAAAAATAATATATATATATATATATATATATATATATATATATATATATATATATATATATATATATATATATATATATATATATATATATATATATATATATATATATATATATATATATATATATATATCTATATCTATCTTAGTGACCCAAAACTTGTCAAAAAAAATTAAATAAATAAATAACAAAAAATACAAACAAATCAAAAAAGGTGAAAGCTGAATCTATTGAGCAAACCTGGAAAAGCTCAGTTAAGGCCATGAGCAAAAAAAAAAAAAAAAAAGTTTGAATTGTTCACCTTTCAGGTGTAGTGACTTCACAGCATGGCCAATTCCTGGAAACAAAACCAAGCATGCTGTGCATTTCCTCTCGGACCTCGATCTCCTGCAGTTATCTGAGAGGAAGTTGTAGCTAAGGGCGCAAGAGAGTCTGATTTTTTTTCATACCTATATTAAATGTGGAACTGGAAGTATTGAATTGCCCTGCTTGACCACAAAAACAACAGCCAACAAACAAACCCAGACACATTCACAAGTCTGACTCATGTGCGCTGACGACATGCGGCGTATTGTGATTTTACCCCCCAGGCTGTATGCTATACAATCCGACTTTAGACACCTACATTAGCATTTGAATATGTGCCATTTTCACCTACGGTCCAAACAAAAAATGCTCTGTACATCAGGCTTGTCTCATTCAGTCAGATTTCTGATTTAACAAGCATGTCATATGCCTCTATTTACAGTTGCACAAAGACAGCAAAAGTCCCAAATACAAACAAGACAGCGTCTGCTTAGACCGCAACACATCAGCATTCTGCAACGTAAGCTCTATGATGCTCTCAGTCACTGCTGATGTGCTTACGGTGACCTGCGGAGTCTGTCATGTACTATGTGGCACTGCCAAAACGCTTTATCGCTCTGCAGCAACCAAACGTCGTCTTGTGTTGTTTATGCATGTGGCTACAGTGAGCTGACCTCAAACAATTATCCCTGACGATCTCCTCTGAGATTTAGATTTAGGTCAAGGGTTCGTAAATGCTCCTGCTGGTAGATGTAGACCTCTGCCATCAATTAGAAATCCTGGCTCAGCCAATTCAAAAGTAAAGAGAGTATTAATAAGCAATTGTAAAAGTGTTTTAGGGTGAGAACAGAAGACCTTAATTTTTATAGTATTTACGGAATTTAATGAAAAGCTGATTAACTACATTTGCAGTTTTGCAGTATGAATACATTCCAACACATACTACATGTTGACATTGTTATTTTGGTCAAATTGTAAGGAAACATTGCAACTTGTTTTGCGAGCAAGCCCATAATGGGAAAAAAATAATGCATCCAAGATGCATCCAATTTGGTGGATGAAATAAGAGAAACATTCATTATAACAATTTTAATCATTATAAAATTACATTTCATTATATTATCTAATTCCAAAAATGATAAAATAATGTAAATAAAAATGTTTATAATAGTATTCCCAAATGCATACTGTATGTCGCATGTGCCAAATCAATCACCTACTCAAGTAAAAACACCTTCAAATAAATAAATAAATAAATAAATAAATAAATAAATAAATAAATAAATTAGTCCCATGAACTAAAAAAAACAAAAAAAAAAAGTGTCTAATCATAATCCCAGGCTCCACTTTTCAGCAAAATGATAACCAAGATAACTGAACATTAAACACTAACAAGTCTTCCTCTTTACTTCAAACACATATATATATACACACACACACACACATTATATATATATATATATTTTTTTTTTTTTAAACTTTTTATTTAATTTTAACATTAAGTCTTCCAATCCAGTACCATGCAAAGCATCCCGGGAAACCCACTGCTCAGTTTCAATCGATCAGCAAAAAAAGATTCCAAACACAAAAAAGGTTAAAAAACTGGCTTGGACGGACAGACAGACAGATGGACGGAATTATAGAATGAGCGAATGGATGGATGGAACAACAGAACAAACGGATGGATGGAACAACAGGATGGATGGATGGACAGATGGACGGATGGAATGATTGGTTGGACGGACAGATGGATGACTGGATGGAAAGATTGGTTGGATGGATGGATGGATGGACGGATGGAATGATTGGTTGGACGGACAGATGGACGGAATGATTGGTTGGACGGACGGACGGATGGAATGGTTGGACGGAATGATTGGACGGACGGATGGAATGATTGGTTGGATGGATGGAACGGATGGATGGACGGACGGAATGATTGGTTGGACGGACGGACAGATGGAATGACTGGACGGACGGATGGAATGACTGGATGGACGGATGGGATGCAATGATTGGTTGGATGGATGGATGGAACGGATGGATGGAATGATTGGTTGGATGGAATGATTGGACGGACAGATGGACGGAATGATTGGTTGGACGGACGGATGGATGGAACGGATGGATGGAATGACTGGATGGATGGAATGAATGACTGGATAGATAGATAGATAGATAGATAGATAGATAGATAGAATGATTGGTTGGATGGAATGACTGGATGGACGCATGGATGGATGGATGAAACGGATGGATGGATGGATGGATGGACGGACGGACGGAATGATTGGTTGGACGGAAGGATGGACTGATACTACATTAATAAATGCAATACAGCAAATCATATATGAGGAAAAGAGGTGAGATTAGAGAGTGGAACAGTACACTTATAACAAAAAAAAAAAAAAGAACAGGTTTAATGTTCCTTATTAAAAGTAAAAAGTTTCTAGGACGATGGTGGACCAGGAGCATTAAAGATGAGATGAGGAATAAGAATCCATAGGTGCATGAAACACCGCTGAAGGGCGAGCTGCTAAAGTGAGGCTTATTGAGCACAATTACTAGAGGAACCTGATAGTGTTTCTCTCTCTCTCTCTCTGTCTGTGTGTGTGTGGGGGGGGGTACATCTTCCAGAAAGAGATATTGGCTTGTTACTTGATTTTAATATCTCTGCTATACTTCACCCACAGGGCCACATTAAATTATAGCTCATGAAAGAATAACGAGGTATAACCACAACAAACACAAAATCAAATGAGACACTGAACACTGAGGCGATGCATTGGTGCTGCATACAGCATCTACAACTCGTTATATTGGATTAAAACACTTCAATTCTCATCACTGTCACACCTCATAAAGATCCTCCAGTCCCAATCACATTTTAAATGGAGGAAATGCACAACAAATGCATTTCAATTTCATTTACTTATGCAGCAAAACAATAAGAGAACAAAGTACTTTGGGCCACATGTCACATTTTTCAGTGTTTTTATCTTTCAGTGAAAAGAGGGAGCAGCACAACTGAAACATCCACTGACAAGATCATTAAGTTTGCCTCGCGACTAGTGCAAATATTGGCTCTGTCCCAAATTGCACACAATCCATCATAAACGCAAGTTTAAATTTAGCACATCCCAAATCAAATTATATTTAAAAGAGTGTTTAGGATTATTTAAGGGTTTCAAAGGCACATCCATGCGCAGTTTTGGGTTAAAATGCCAATAATTATGTAGTACACAAGAGGACAACCTTGATTTCTTTCTTCTTTTTTCTTTTTGGAAAAATGTCATGGAATACTAAGCCAAAAAGTGCTACAGCAGTTGTTACATGTATGAACTTATGGAAATTTTATATGGAAGCTCGTTTCCACAATGGAATAAAAAAATAATAATTAAAAAAAAAAGTGATTCAGACCTTTTTCTAGCAATTCTGACCTTTCACAATTAACTTTTTTCTGAATTGCAATTGTAAGTCAGGATTGTGAGATATGAATTCAAAACTGCAAAGGCAAGGAAAAAATTAAAATTCTAAAGTTTCTTCATATTTGTTTATCTCGCAATTCTGACTTTTTCCTCAAAACTAATATTTTTATATATATATATATATATATATATATATATATATATATATATATATATATATATATATATATATATATATATATAAGTATTTAGATTTTATTAATTTTTACATTCCGTGGCTGACATAGGCTTCCATAATTTTATGGGTAAGATCGAATGCAACGAGTGCTATAAAATCGTTTACTCTCAGCATAGATTGATATGCAATATCCCTCCTCTACCTGAGAAAAGATTTCATCAAAAGTTTAGACACAGACCTGACAAAGTCACCATTTCCTTTTCATCAATGAACCACAAGAAACTCCACACTCTTGAATATTTGATAATCAAAGTGTGTTAGCAGGAGTCCAGCTAAACCCTCTTCGCACACTCCCTGAGTTTTCCAGATTAAACCACTGAGAAAGCTGATGTTACCTGGAGGCGCTACATTTCAGTGGTTGCCGCTGCTTTAGGCTTTAATGGGGGGATTTGAGTGGAATTTAAAAGAGTGAAGGGTCACCTTTACATGGGTGAGATGAGGAAATTTGCCAGCCATGAATACCTTTTTACCAGCTACGTGGAACTGTATTTAGAATTATATTTTACTTGCTTTCTGCGCTTCATGTTCTCTCTCTTTCCTCTTGCTCCCTTCATCTCTGACTTATTTTAATTACTAAATAAAGTGGCACTACTAATGACCTCTTCATTTGACTGTATGTGTCTCAGTAAGACGGATGATGTTGTTTGGGTCAGACGTTGTAGAAATAACAACCCACAATTCTGTGCTGAGTTGCAATCGTGTGATGACTTGGTTTAATGCCCCTGCAATGGTTAATAAATCAGACGAACATATAATTAGACATGACAGGTCTTAAAAAAAAAAAAGAAAGATGTTTTGCATATATCATAAATGATCACAAATGCATGCTATACAGATCGTTTTAGGGTGGTCTGGCTATCCCATACAGCAAAAAGTAAGTTTTCAAATGTACTCTTAAATATATTTCAAAATATACAAAACATCCTAAATATTCAAAAATATACAATTTCATATTGCCATATGGGATATACAGTAGGCAACACCAGGAACCAAATTAAGATATCAAGGGGTCAAAGTTCGGCTATAGTCTTAATAGCCAGAATGTAACTTGCGGCATGAAGTCTGTCCCTCAGTTATGGCCTAGAATTACCCACTTAGAAACAGATGATCTAAAGATGATTCTACCAACAATAATAGACCAGCACAGAAAATTTGTTTACATAAGCATGCAGCAATAGCTATGAAAACACTGTAAAATAGTGAACATGTTTGTAGACTTTGTACTCCAAATGTATGCCTGTGCAAAGAGCAAGCACTATTTCCCAGACAAAACAAAGCACTGCTTTTGATGATCTATTTAAAAAGATGTTTTTTTTTTCCTCTTCATTTTTGCATTTCACTTCTGTTCCAGCTTGTGTGCTAATCTATCTTATGCTTAAACTCGGCATTGTGTATTTTAAGTCTTATGATAAAACGCTTACAAAGTTTCTCGTTTGTAAGTCACTTTGGATGAAAGCATCTGCTAAATGAATACATGCAGATGTAGTTTACTTACTGATAAGTGCTTCAAACAAAACTCTTTCAAAAGACTGCATGCCACTAACCTTGCAAACTTTGGCAGATTTGTTTTTCCTCAGTGCTCACTGTATCATCCTGGTAGCATCTTAACATGACTTTGTTCCCAGCTGGCGATCAGACTGGACGTGGTTATTTCTGCCATGCTTGGTGTTTTTGTGTGTAATGTGCATCAAATGGTCAGTGAGCAAACTGTGAGCAGTCTGGCCTGCTTGCTCTCGTCTTTGCTCATGGGCCTTTAGTTTGGACAAGGAACTTTTAGCCAACTTTGAGCCAATGACCTGAGTCATAAATGCCATGTGACTAATCACTTTTTAGTCACAGGAAAATGACATAATGACAAAGCTGATTGGCTGATGGCACCACAGACCTAAACCCTTCACTAGTGATTATCATGAGCTGTGATGTCAAAGACAACAGATCGGGAAAAATATCAAACTATTTCATGCTTTTAATAGCCTACAAAAAAAGAATGGCCATTAGAATGATGTTATCGCTAATTAAAACTATTAAACATCATTCAGATTATTTGACATAAACCTGAAAGAAAAAATAAAACAGTTCAATAAAGAAATGGTCACTTGTACAATTGTTTCACTATAATATAATACTAAATATAGAATTAAACCATGATCATAATACAATGTTGTTATCTAAAAAAAAATAATTTAATTTAATTTAATTTAATTTAATTTAATTTAATTTAATTTAACAAGTAAAAGTAAATGTTGCCTTGGCACGTAACTGAAATAAGCTGAAGTAGTAAAATTAAAATTAAATTAAATATAAATATTAAAAAATAATAAAAATGACAAGAGCACATAACAAAATTACTAAAATGAACATATAAAAATAAAAGCTAATTCAAAACAGGGTTATTATAGTTAAATTACACAAAAGTTAATCTGTTTAACTTGATGTACTAAAACAAAGGAAAAATTTAAACCCAAACTGAACAAATAATACGAACTATAAGACATAAAAAACTAAGAAAAATGACAAAACACACAGCAAAATAAAACCTTAGTTAAAATGAAAACAGAAAATATATATTAAAAAAAACATTCAAAATACTAATTAAAAACTATAATAATAATAATAATAATAATAATAATAACAGTAAAAATAAAATAATTCAAAATATATACAATAATACCATACAATTAATACTAAAATAGCACTGCATTTTTCGTCAGAAAGAGGCGAAAATAAATAAAACAGCTGCAGGAGGACAGAATATCATAGACAAACCATCACCCATGATGACTCCCTTGGGCACAAAGGTTTTACACATCTTCATTTTTGTATATGCACTCATTTTCTGAATGGAAGAGCATTGTACAGTAACATTTATTCAACCGTTGTGCCATTTCACTGCTGTAATTTGAGGCATTTTTCAGATGACTGAAGTGTCAAAGGCAACCATTACAGATGAACCCTTTTTGTAAGTGATGTTTGCGTACCTTGCACTTCTTTTGATGCAGTACTTCTAGTTACTCATTTCCTGTGTTGTTTGTTTTTAAAGTCAATTTCTCAGTCGCCGCACTGATTCATCTAACAGCATGACAGCATCCAGAAATCTGGAACATCTTATCTTGTGCAACAGAAAAAGCTTCGAAAATGCTTTTCGATTTACAAAAGTCCTCCCGAGCACATCTATACTTAATCGACCTCGTGACATCAAATACATCACCGATAATTATTTGTTAGCCTAAACAGGATAGATGTACGGCTCACTTGATTATATTTCAGTGAGGCTTTCATCAGTATAGCTATTAGGACAATTAAACTTAACATGACAACCAACTAGTGAGCACATTTGATTTATTCTGTTCCTTTTTAATGGTATCTTAGGCTATACTGAACAATATTTCTGTAATTCATACATCATTGACCACTTCCGTTCATATTAGTCATCCAGATGAAACAGAACTGGATTGCAATTTCTGAATTTGATTTATGGTTTATTACAGACGTTGAATATCTAGTTCCATCCAGCAGGCTTTTGAATCATGCATAATGAATTTACTAAACACATAAATAAAAAACGCTCAATTTCCTATGCAATTCTATATTAGACCACTTCAATTTCTTTGCTTAGATATTCAGAGGCGAGCGGTCAAAGATCAAGATGCAGCCCACAGATTCGTTCCTTAGGTATCATGAATCTTTTTCTTTATTTATTTGTATAGAGAAATGTATACAATAATAATCCACTGCTTATTCATGTAAAACACTCACATATATTTCTGCATTCTTCTGCTAAACCTGCTACATTTGTTATTATGAACAAAGTTTTGTATTTTTCTACACTGTAGAGATTTTACAGTGGACAAAGTAATAAAAGAAACTTTAGGATTTACATTCACATTCGTGCATTTGAAAGACACTTTTATCCAACGTGACTTATATTGATTGAAGGTGTAAAACAGTTGCATTCCCTAAGAATCGAATCCACGATTTAAAATGTTTTGTATTTAGAGGGTATTGTGTTTGGTCAAATCTGTGATCTGCTCTGTCACTCATATGCAGATCATTTTTCATCCCCTGTTGTCCTCTCACATCCACGTACAGTATTTGTTTAGATCTGTTTTGGCCTCTGTTCCACTGGCAAATCCTGATTCAGATTAAACAACTTTTTTTTTTTTTTACTGGAGAAAGCAATATTATGGATAGAGGACTTGTATTTTAGCTGAAAGCAATGGTTTGAAATTAAAATATCTTTATGATGGATTTGTTTCTTATAAACACACACATCTTTTAGCTTCACAAGACATTAATTGATGGACTAGACTGGACTGGTGTGGATTACTTGTGGATTATTGTGATGTTTTTATCAGCTGTTTGGGCTCTCATTCTGACGGCACCCATTCACTGCAGAGGATTCATTGCTGAGCAAGTGATGCAATGCTACATTTGTCCAAATCTGTTCGAGGAAGAAACAAACTCATTTACCTATTGGATGAATTGAGTATGAGTAAATTTTCAGCAAATTTTCATATTTGTGTGAACTATGTCTTTAATTTCATTGCCATACATATTGGCTCATGAAACAGTAGCCTATGAGTCATGATTGTTTGGACATTTCTAGAAAGGAAATTTAGAGTCGACCTCTTGGTGCTTTAATTGATAACCCTGATCTACTGTAGGCTGTATGAGCTTCTCATGAGCAGATCTTATTGCTAAACTCGTTTTAGCATCTCATTACACCTGTACGGTCAAAGGCCAGAAACATAATCAGTGTAATAGCAGCTCTTTTAATTTAGCTGCCATCCCCACTTTATGTCTAAATGAGAATTTGGCCAAGCTAATTAAGGTGACTTATCTGAGTTATTACGCATATATTCAAATCATAACCAATAAGATTAGCCTGTGCTACCAGTGGGACAAATTCATAATCCAATACAGTGGCACAGATATCAGTCAATTATTTGTAAAGAATCAGTCACAAAAAGACTCATGAATTGATCATAAGTTATCCACTTATATCAAACGACTCACATACTGAATAATCAGAGCAGTTCTTGACTCATTGATCTGAAAGTCATTATGTATGTCCAACTTGAATTTTACTGAAAACCAATACTAGTTTACTGTAATGTGTATTAAGTCACCATGAAATCAAGACTGAACCCATTTATTTTCTTAAAGGAATAGTTCACCCCAAAATTAAAATTTGCTGAAAATGTATTCTCCCTCTACCTATCCAAGATTTAGATGAGTTTGTTTCTTCATCAGAACAGATTTGGAGAAATTTAGCTCACCAGTGGATCCTCTGCAGTGAATGGGTGCCGTCAGAATTAGAGTCCAAACAGCTAATAAAAACATCACAATAACACCAGTTAATGTCTTGTGAAGTGAAAATCTGCTTGTTTGTAAGAAACAAATCCATCAAGACGATTTTGACTTCAAATCATAGCTAAAATACTAGTTCTCTATCCATAATATCGCTTTCTTCAGTGAAATTTTTTTTTTTTTTTTTTTATAAACAGTTTTTCAATTCACAAGATGTTAACTGATGGACTGGAGTGGTGTGTATTACTTGTGGATTATTGTGATATTTTTATCAGCTGTTTGGACTCTCATTCTGACGGCACCTATTCACTGCAGAGGATCCACTGGTGAGCAAGTGTTGTAATGCTACATTTCTCCAAATCAGTTCTGAAGAAGAAATAAACTCATTTACATCTCGGATGGCCTGAGGGTGAGAAAATTTTTTGGGAGAACTATTCCTTTAAATAATCTGCCATTTTGTTCCCTTACGAAACTGCCAAAACTTTTGTAAAAAGACATTTATAATTGGGCTGAAAGACAACTGCTTCAGTTGGAAATGTTTTTTGCTCATAATTGAATGGCATGTCAGAGTTGTACAGTCGCTTTGTACTTTGGTCAAGACCTTTCCAGCAAGAATCCAGCAGCAGCAATGTAATGAAGCTGAGAGTCGGGCTGCGTTTGACACGGTCACTGCTTTAGCATGTGATGAATCTGTCCAGCAGTGATAAGGATTTATATACTGTAATATGCCAGTCCCTGAGATACGCTCCAGTGGGACTGTAAATGGATTTACTGATATGGATAAAGTCTGGCTTAGTGGAAAACAAAGAGCAGAGAACAGTGTCATAACCTTACAAACTATTGAACCTTCTTTTCCAAGGTCAAAAGGGGTTGCATCTCACAAAACATAATTACAACACATATAAGTATAACGTCACCACACATTTTATAATGTAACTCAAATTTTACACCCAAATAAACAAATTATAAGAAAACAAAACAAAAAATTATATTCTGCATAAAGAAAAAGAAATCATTACACAATGACCATTAATCATTATTTTCACTACAGTACTTTCACACATTTTTTCAGTGCTGATTCTCACTACTGTAAAAACTTAACGGTCCTTACTTTGTTACTGTAAAATAATCATACAATTTGTAAAAGAAAACAGCATAAATTTAAGACTTAAAGATTATACACAGATAAATATGTTCACATAATGTAATTACAGAAATGAGAATTTGGGGAAGAGTTAAATTTTGTTTAAAAGAGAGGAAAACTGAAAAGAAAAAATAAATAAAATAAAATAAAAATGGTTTCTTTTTTCTTATTTGATATCTGATTTGGAGGTGATTGTTAAATTTAGTTTATCATATTTTATTTTTATTTTGTCTGTGAGCTTTTGGCCCATGAGAATCACGTAACTGATGCCCTCATTCTCGTGCTGTGATCATAAATTTGTCGTCTTTTGTCTTTTTATATCCATGAACTACTGAAATATTTATAGAAAGCAGTTGTTTACAGGTTAGATTTCATTTAAAAGCAGGAATATATCACAGCATAAAAGCTGAATCAGACTGAACAAGGGACCAAAGCAAAAACGCTTGTTTTCAGCTGTTTGTCTTGTGGCATTAGTTTCTGCGAAACGCAGATCCAGGCTGCTATTGCTTGTGTCTCCGTTTCGCAGCTGCTGTTTCTGACAAGATGCTTTTGTTATGCTTGAGAAAACCGTCTCTGCTTAGCTGTGCAGTTCTCGTCTGCTATCAGACAGAAAAAAAACACATCCCAGGCATCCAATCTGCTGGATCGTCCATTGCTGAAACATCCATTTACACTTGTGATACTTTGATCTGCAGTTTTTTTTTTTAAAGATTTGTATTTCCTTACCTCTCAGACACCAGATTTCTTTGAAACCACGATTAAAGAAATAGTGAAGCCAAAAATGAAAATTCATTCATTTACTCACCCTCATGTTGCTCCAAACCTGGATTTTCTTGCTTCTGTGGAACATGAAAGACGAATTTTTGAAGAATGTTCAGACTGTTCATGAAAAAGAAATAATGAATCCAAAGCGGACTGGCTCTGTCAAGCACAATAAAACCAACATAACAGCATATAAGCTTCCTGTGAGGCAGAGACTGAAACTTAATGTGTTATTTCATGAAATTGCATCTCTCTGCTGTATCTCTCAAAACAGAGATATATTAGACACATCAAACCTGATGTGATGCACTTATTGGCACATTAAAATTTTCTTTAAAGACAAACTAAGGTACTGCACACTGTGAATAATAAAAAAAAAAAAAGAAGTCAAATTTACTATTTAAAATTGCAGCTTAGGTTGCCAGAACCTTACCGTATAAAATTTGGTAGCAAATTTTTTTATTTACAGTAAAAAAAAAATGTATATTTCATTAGCTGAGATAATGTTAATATACCAAATTACCAATATCTGCTTTTACCTTTACAATATACTAAAAACCACCTTAAAAACACATAAAAAAAAAAACAAAAAAAACAAAAACACGTGGATATTGAGAAAACAGCAGGTTACTAATATATAGTAGGTGCAGACATGTCATACACACAAATACAAACATCAATATGGCAACACACATGACACTAGAATAATACAATAAATATAACAAATGATGTAACTTAAAACCCTAATGCGCATAAGTGATATGAAAAAACTCAGAAACAGTTATTTCAAATCAAATGTGAAATGTCACACAGGGAATGTAAATTTACATTTTTTCACTGTAAATTATAAGATGATGTGTTCATTTTGCTTCCAAAAACTTTACATTTAAATAAAATGTCCCATACAGTTTTCACTGTATATATAAGGGAATGTATTGTTGACCAATTAACACATTTTTACTATAACATTTTTACAGTCTTTTACCTGTAAAATTATGATCACTTTTTTTGCAGTGTAGTTTTTAAAACCTAAAGGGTTTCTAATCTCAAGTCAGAACCAGTCCTACAGGATCCTAATGGAAATGTTCCTGTAATAATCAAGCATTTCACAGAGCAAAAACTGGATCTTACAACACATAGTTCCCAATAGGACTATTATGAATATCATCGGATAAAATACATCTGTATATCCACCAATCAATTATTCTAGTACAATAGCCTACATGAGAATTATACAATCTCCAATACGACTCTTCAGGCTCAAATAAGAAGAAAAACGGTAAGGTCTTATTTTATTCTTATAGGTTTTTTACAATTCACATTAGGAGTGGTTCCATGAATGAAATAAATGATATTATAATATGTTATAGCCTAAATATCCTATAAAAGAAAAAAGGTACAAAGCTGTCACTTGAGCTGTAATGTATAAGAGCTAAACGCTACATCTTTGTACCTTATTTACCTCTAAATGGCACATATTAGTACCATAAATATACATAGGCCTATTAGTATTTTTAAAGTAGCACCTAAAGTATAGGCTACATATTAGTATTGAGAAAAGGTACCGCCCCAGTGACAGTTTTGTACCTTTTTTTTTTCTGAGAGTTCAGGGATATACTGCACAAACTAGAATATTATGAGTATTTTAACAAACATACATTTAAAAAAATACATTTACAGCACTGTACATAAGTTTTTTTGTACATAAGTTTCTGTCCCAAGTGAAATTCCTTGAAAAAAACGAATTGCATGTGTACACATAGATATATATAGGTAGAACCCACATAGAAACACCTGCTAACAGGGAATCTAGCTATATATATCTATGCTTTTACAGCTATTCGCGGTTAAGGCTAGAAGGGATACATACGGCACTGCTGAGCATGAGCACATCAATACTGCGTAATTTTTGTCACACTGTATAGTTCACACTATTGTAAGGGGTAGGTTTAGGGTTGGTGTAGACGTTAATAAAACACAATCTAATAGGTAGAAAATTAAATTTATTGTTAGCTTCCGGTTTTAGCTGTATCCCTTCTAGCCACAACCGCTATCCACTGTAATTATGACAATGATTTATTTACGACAGTGAATTCCACTAACTTAACTGTAGGTGGCTTCAAAGTCGAAAAAAAAAAATGCAAAACTACATACAGTAGCTTTAATACAAGTATTACATTGGTCTCGGTTATGCTGACCTTAAAATTGAAGTTGAAATCACAGAGTAAATAAATAGTATAATCACCCTTCACTAATAAACAGAACTCACAGAATTTGCTGTACTTTGCACTTTCAGGAAACCGTAGCAACTGTGGCAATCAATGCCCTTAAAATTCACTCTAAAATATCTTCTCATACGCATCCCTCTTTACAGAGTCCCTCTGAAAAGTGTTTTCTGGTCTCAGCGGGTTCTGGCAGTCTAGTTTAGATCTGCTCTTGATAATGTCCCCAGTGCTAGGCCAGTGCCAGCTCTATACACCAACCTGTGCCAGATTTCATATAATCTTCAATCAGCGGGCCAGAATCCAGCATGAGGTACATCTCACGCTGACAGAAACGGAGAGCAGCTGCACGGTCATAATCATACTGTACATAAAGTCAACGTGACATCAAAAATGTCCCAATTTACTTTCCTATTATGTCCCCCATCTTATTGTAGATGATTCATCAGTGCACATTATATGAAGTAAAATGTGTGACTTTCATTAAATGTGTTAACGTACATGGCTTCTGAAACAGCCTTGTTTTTTTTTTGTTTTGTTTTTTTTATTGTAGGCAATGTTGTCAATAACGAAGCTGTAATTTGAACAGTAATTTGAACAGTAAACAGTAATTTAATGCAAGTCAATCAATATTTTTTTGGCTTTGGAATGAATCTGGAGCTGTTTTCTTTTTTTATACCATGATTTTGAAGAAAAAAAACAATGCTGACGAAGACTGTTTTTGTTTGCTAAAAATACAGTAAAAGCAGTAATATTGTGAAAAATCATTACAGTTTCGAATTACCATTTTCTATTTGAATATATTTTAAAATGTATTTATTCTTGTGATCAAAGCCGAATTTTCAGCATCATTACTCCAGTCTTCAGTGTCACATGATCCTTCAGAAATCATTCTGATATGCTGATTTGCTGCTCAAGAAACATTTCATATAATTACCAATGCTGAAAACAGTTATGCTAATATATTTGTTTCAGGGTTCATTTGATATGAAAAGTTCAAAAAACAGCATTAATTTGAAATATAATTTTTTATAACAGTGTAAAAGTGTTTACTGTTACTTTTCTTGCTGAATAAAAGGATTCATTTCTTTCAATTAAATAGTATATTTAAAAAATAAACCATTTTTGCAGCAGCTTTTATGAAACAATGCATTATGGTATTGCCTTCTCCACAACATATGCATCCAGTTTTCATGTCAGAAATGCATTTATGATGCCTTGAAATGCTGCAGCTCAGCAGGTTTCAGAGCAGAGCCTACAAATGCAAGTTTAATCGCAATAGTAGTAACATGATGAGTGTTTGATGGAACACCTGGAACATTTGGAGTTATTTATAGATGTCACTGTCGCCTCAACATTCCCTGGAAAACACCAGCATTAGACTTTCCATATTTAGACACCTGTCATAGTCTGAGAGACATATCCAGAGGAATAGGATAGAAAAATATGAAAAATGAATCAAGATACCAAGAAACACATGCAAAGAAATAGGCCGGTGCACATTCAACAGTCTGAACAGTAAGAGATTTATTAGAATATGACTCCAGTTACACTTGATTCACACAATGCGCTTTGAACCTGAAGTTATTTACAGGGTTCTACAGCGTGCTACTACACACAGTTCCTGTGTCGAAGGCGAGGTCACTGGACATTCGGCCAATCAAAGAAAAGGTCACATTCAAATGCCCTAATTACTGATCAGGTCAATTAATGGAATAGTTCACGAAAAAGTATCAGTTCAAATCATTTACTCAAACCTCATGCCATTACAAACCCATATGCTGTTATTCTCACGCAATAATATCACATCATTTCAGAATTTTCCTGTTGTAGTGAGAAAATATCAGCATATGATTTGGATTGACATAAGGTGAGCAAATAAATGCCAGAAGCTTTATTATTTGGTGAATTACTCCTGTAAGTTTCTGAATATAACATTGCAAAACTACAGCGGTAATAGGGATATAAATGTATATACTTCAAAATCTGTTCATTGTCGGAAAATAATGCTGTTGGAGATCTCTCAGGAACAAATGTTAGATCAAAAGTAGTAGTTGTGGAAAGACACATGTGGAAAGGATCATTCTATTAATGTCATTCTTGTGTGCAAATTAAATTTCTCTTAAAGGTGAAGTGTGTTATTTCTATGGCACTAGTGGTACCAAACAGGTTTCTCAAACACTCCCACTCCCCTGTACTTTTCAGGGCAATCAATCTACAGATTGTTTACTTCTAGTTCTAGTTTACTTCTAAAGGAAAAGTTTACACAAAAATGAAAATTTGTTAAAAATGCATTCATCCTCAGGCCAAAAACACAGCTTTTCATTTCACAAGATGTTAATTGATGGACTGGAGTGGTGTGGATTATTGTGATGTTTTTTTTTTTTTTTTGTACTCTCATATTGACGGCACCCATTCACTGCAGAGGATCCATTGCTGAGCAAGTGATGGAATTTTAAATTTCTCCAAATCTGTTCTAAAGAAGAAATAAACTCATCTACATATTGGATGGCCTGAGAGTAAATGTTCAGCAAATTTTCACTTTTGGGTGAACTATTTAATTAATATTTAATTAACATAGGAAATTACACACTTTACCTTTAAGTGTCATGGAACCAGACTATAAAGACAGACCATTGTTTTTTTTATGTGATAAGCTGTGGTCATAAAGTGCTGCAGGGATGATTTTTGTAGGCCAACCCAGAAGTTTGCATCACCCTGGTTCCCTCAACAAAAACCCATTGAGATTTTTCCATTGGCTTTTGGATTATTGCAGAAAACAATCCCTGTAACCAACAAAAGTTCTTACACATTTTGTTCATCAAGATCTTAACAAATGAACACAGCTTTTATTAATTTTCGAGTCTAAATACAATCACCAAAAGTAAAAAGCTAATCGTAGGCTATAAACAAACAACATGTTTGTATGAAGTCAGCGTCTCCACCACTTAGCTTCTGACAACCCTTTCAATCTTAAATATGTAAAAGTTGGAAAATTTGAGTGAATAGTTTGCAAGAAGATGATTATAAATGCAATGAAGCTGTGAAAGTAGACTAGAGAGTGTATCAGTTTACCTTCAATTTCCATTTAGACACTTGTTAGCAATCGCCTTTTTAAGACAATTAAAAGTTTGTCAATAGAAGGTTTCACTGATGCATTTTAAATCATAGAATAAAACATGTAAATATTTTGAGCTCATGTTCATCAAAGACCTTATTTCAGACATTTAACCAAAAATCCATAAAAAAGAAAAAACCCCATTGACTTCAGGACGATGAAACCGGAAATGCTAAAATGCTCTCTTTTGAAGTCATTCCTGCAGCACTCTAGCCTTTATAACATTCACAGACTGATGATAAAAGAAAAACTTGTAAATATCAGTTTGTTAGCACAATGTTTTTTTTTTGGTTTTTTTTTTTGGGTTTTTGCTCAGGCATTGCTCCAAAACCTTGTGAGCTGATTACATAGACAGCATTTAAGGCATCACAGGCTGTTCCAAAGAGCATCGTGCTTGTGTCGAACTCTGAAATCAATTGTTAATCGAGTTTCCTATGTGCTTCACATGAGGAATGCTATCTGTATGACGCACACAGTTGCTGCCTATTTAGAGCGCACCAAATCAGTCACTAAGGGCTTAGGATGCTGCCTTAGAAGATAGCTGACTATGTAGGCGTTAGACAAGCAATGCAGCTCATTAGTTTTAGAACAGCGTCTGAGTGCAATATTGTTTCTGACTAACAGGCGGTTTTCACTCAACGGCCCTACAGCTTGACTTCTCAGAAGAATCACTCCTACAACGGGTGTAAAGAGCGTCAAAAGTGAACATCATTAAGGTAAGTTCACAGTTTCCGTTTTCAGGTCCAATTTTAGATCGGTCTGGTGAATAAGTGCAAGAAAAACATTCGATTTTCAGAGAAAACTGAGCTAGTTGAAAGTGATTTGGCAATTCAAGTATACAGTATTATGATTAGTTATGATATAACAAGGCAAAGTATATATAATCACAATCAAAGAGAAAGCAGCTATGTACTATGATATAATAGTGGCATTAATACAGAACCAATCAGAAGGAAATAAAGTCACATGTCACTATTAAAACAAAATCAGTAAACTTCATTAATAGTGTCATTTTACTGTCCTCACATTATACAATCAAAACCCCTCAACATTAAGGAATAATTCGCCTAAAAGTGAAAATTCTGTCAAACCTGTATGATGTTATTTTTTTCTGTGGAACACAAAAGGACAATTTTTGAAGAATTCTAAATGGCTTTGAACTTTTTTCCCCTCTAAATTGCATATAAATATGCATTTGAACTATACATTCCCCATTTAAATCACACCTAAAATCGGCAGTCCCAGGTTTTTTGTTATCAGTTGCGTATTTGAAATGTTTCACTTAGTCACAAATTATATAGACTACTTTTATGGTGTTTTTTTAGGTCATTAAAAGCACAAAAAATCCATGGAAAAGCACAGAAATTTTGATATGAGATGAGGGTGACTAGACAATGACAGACTTTTCATTTTTGTCCGAACTATTCCTTTAAGTTCTTATTGAATGCACGCAGGAGCTATATTTGTGCTATCTGAATATATCCTATTCCTTATAAAAAGGCATTGCACAAGCCCAAACATTCCAGGGATTTCCAAAGATAAATCCAACTCGTCTTTAAAACATTCTGTCGGCGTATTCATCGAAAAATAACTCTCGTTAAAATTCTCGTAATCATAATAAAGTAAAAAATATAATGCGCTTAAACATAAAGCTTTCCCTTTAGTTTCTATTGCAATACCAGAAAAAGAAACAGACATAAAACATATCAGTACATTATATTCTGGACTATAAAACAAGGGTGCATCTCCAAGCCTTTAAGTAAGGCCATCTACTACATAACAAATCATTTAGTCAAGTTATAAATATTGACTACGGTAAATAAAAAAGACACATCAAATTGCAATCCTTAACTCTTTGTTGTGATATACTTTGATTGACATTCCAGGAAAGTCTAAGGCCGGTGGCTGAAATCAGACCTAATTACAGACCTCTGCAAATGAAGTCCCATGTTTGTCCGAGTGAAACGAACACCATCTGACAGAAAAAAAATAGAAACCTCAAGACTTCATGGTGCAAAATGGGCACTACGATGACCAGTATCACAGTGCAGGCGGCCGCAGCGATCAACGCACCGATTTTACACGCCTTAGCTCTGCGAAACTCCGCCTCCTTGCGCTTGAGCAGCGAATCATAGCCCGGCGTGTAGATGTCCTCCATCCAGTACTCCAGATTGTTGGGGTTGAGCGACTCCTGGACCTGCAGGGGAACAGAAAAAGGTGAGAGGTCCTGCGAAGAAAGGCGTCTGTGCGGAGCGGACCGTGATTGTGCTGTGAAATGAAGGCCGTGGAAGATGAATGGAGCCCTCGTCCAGTCGCCTCGCTAACTGCAGACAGATTACTGAAGCAACACATTCCATCGAGATGGAATTTTTCATCAAATTGCCATTTTAATTGAATATATGGTGAGCCAGTGAGGGGGAAATGAGAAAGAGGAAAGCGTGATACGACACTCGGTTCAGGATGAGAGAGAGAGATGTTCAGGTATGACAGCAGGGAAGATGGAAACAGTCAGATAAAAAATAGCCAGAGCTGCTGAAGGGGACAGAACAACATTTTTCTGAAGAAAAACACGAGTGGGGGATTGTCTGTGCAGCAAGTCACCATCAGGATTGCTTGGGGTGTTTTGGGCGGCTGCCAGCATGTTGCTATACGGTTGCTGAGTGGTTTTGATTAGTTTTTAAGTTTTGGGGCGGCTGCCAGCATGTTGCTATACGGTTGCTGAGTGGTTTTGATTAGTTTTTAACGTGTTATGTAGTTGCTCTTGTAAGTTTCTATCAGGAGTTGTACGGCATTTAGAATTGAGTTGAGGTAGTAAACAGGATGCAGAATTACAATTCAAATTTGAATCTAAGGAAGTATAACTGGTCGTATTACTGTAACATAAAATTTGAGTTTCAAGGTTTATAGAGCAGAGAGACAGACAGATGGAATGACAGAATGCTAGAATGACAAAGTTGTTTTCTGATAGAACAAATGATCAATAGATAGAAGGACAGAATCATAGAAAGAACTACGGAACGAGAGATTATTAAATGATAGATAGAACGACATCATCATAAATACAATGAGGGGACAATAGATAGAAGAACACAATCATAGAATGACAAAACGAGAGATAGAATCACAGAATCATAAATAGAATGACTGAAGGAACACTCTTAAAAATACAGGGTTCCAAAAGTGTGTTTTTGCAGTGATGCCATTGAAGAACTATTTTTGGTTCCTCAAACCCTCCTCCTAAAAAAAACTATTTTGAAGAACATTTAAAAATCCTAAAGAACCTTTTTCGACTATAAAGAACTTTTCTTCATTTGAAAGGTTCCATGGATGTTCAAGGTTTCTTCATAGAACCGTTGATGCCAATAAAGATCTTTTATTTTTAGAGAGAATGAACAAACAAACAATCAATCAAACAACAACAGACAGTACAAATGGATGATAAATATACAAACAAACAATATATAGATAGACAGATAGATAGACAGACAGACAGATAGACAGACAGACAGACAGTGATTGACTGTAAACATCAACGTAGCTGTTCATTTCAGCACAACAGATATCAGCAGCACTTTCGAGTGAACAGCTCGCTTTTTCAGGAATTTCAGGAAAAATAAATGTCTCCACAGGAGAGGGTCAGCTCATTTATTCACAGAAATGTTTACGCTTTAATTGTGTCCCTACACAGGGGCTATGGGATTCTAGCTTATAATTAGAACAACTTTAATGTCAAGCAAGCAGAGTCAAAGCCAGAAGTCACTCAAAAATATCCAATGTAAATGACAGAGTACTCTGAAAGCTTGCTGCAGGGCCTACAATTAAAGTACAGGTAAATATACAGCAATTTCAGCGATCGACACACATTTCCAGCGATTTTTTTCATCTGTCTTTCAGCAACAGCATGTTTTCAGCAGTAGTTAGCAGCACTACCTCACCTCAGACTCAATAATAAAAATTTAGCTGTCTAAAATTGGCCATCCAAAATTTTTAAAATAAATAAATAAATAAATAAATAAATACCTGTAATATTAATGTTGTTTATTGATTTATTATTAACAAACAAACTATTAAATAAACAAACAAATAAATAAATGAAAGACAAACTTAAACTGGGACTGAATGATTTGTCTAAGCAATATGTCTGTCACATGTCTGTTGATTCTGTCTTCCCCGTGACCTAGTTTTTCCCCAGTCTCTTTATTAGTCATTCTGTTCACCTGGTGTCTTGTTAATTATCCCATTAGTTCCCTTTGTTTGGTCCCTGCTTATAAGCCCTCAGTTCTCCTTTATCTTTGTCGTTCTACGTCAGGGGTGTTAAATTCAATTCCTGGAGGGCCGGAGTCCTGCAGAGTTTAGATTTAACCCTAATTAAACACACCTGATCCAACTAATTAAGTCCTTGAGGCTTATTTGAAAACTATATGGTATGTGTGTTGGAGCAGGGTTGGAACAAAACTCTGCAGAGCTCCAGAGTTTGACACCCATGTTCTACGTCTATAGCTCGATTCGGACAGTAATTTTTTCTCATATGGACGTCTGTAAAAATAAATTTACATATCACCTCAGTGATAAAACTCATGGATTCGGATGGTGATTTATTTACAGTGGAGGAGTGAGTTCTGTGATCCTGCGAACCCAGTAACGCGCTGCTCACGTGGCCAGTCACATGATTATCTGCTGTAAATAAACTTAATTTTATTTACAAATTTATTCTTACTGTGTAAAATGTATTCTTATTATTCCAATCATATTTTATAATGTATAATTCTATTTATTAATTGATTATTTAAATCTCATGTTTAAAATAGGAAAATAGACGCGCTATAGTTGTATATAATTATACGCAATATATATCTGTTTATAATACACATTTTAAAATTGTATTGCATACCGGCTGCTGCCAAAATAAAGACCCATTTCGAATGTTTACATGCTTTCTTCTCTTTCTGCTCCCAGTCGCTGTGGTGGAGCAGTTATGAAGTATTGTTCTTTTAAATACTTTCCAGCATTTCAGAAATAAATATGTATGCAAATTACACCGAAGTACAACGTTACCTTACGGTGTTCGGGAGTGCTCAAAAAGGGTTAAACACTTTTTTGAATTTTGAATCGATTTCTTCTCGTAAAACTCAGAGATGTGGATTCAGATGGCAATTAAATTATCACATGACCTTGGTGTTTGTCAAAAAACAGTAGGTAATTCGGCTGGGATTTTTATGGGGGTGGTGAGAGAAAAACACTGACATCCTGGATTCGGATGGCATTAAAATCACCAACTACCCCCTGTAAATGGTTTTAAAATCACTGACGTCCCCCTGAGAAACAATTACCATCCAAATAGGGCTTATGTTAAGTTAGTTTACTTGCCTGTCTCCTGGATTTTCTAATTAAAATACCTTTTAGTTGATCTCCTTCGTCCTCGTGTGTTTGTACCTCACCAACCTGTGACAGAAGAACGGACCAACTACAGGTTTTTTTTTTTTGGTGGCGTTTTTGTTTCCTTTTTTTCCCCCACTTCTCTGTCACCATGGACAATCCTAACGTTGCCCTGCTATGCCTGGAGCAGAGGGACCGCTCCCTAGAGACTCACAGCAGAGATTTTTTGGAGTTGGCGTGCCTAACACACTATCCAGACCGCTTGCTTTGTGTGTTTTACATCTGAAGCCTCAGCGAGCAGTCTAAGGCACGCCTCCCCAGGAGGTCCCACTCCAGTCCCACTCCCAAACCAGTGACCAGCCAGCCATCATCCCGCTGCACGGAGGTATCGCCCTGAGCCCACTGCAGACAGCAGCCTGAGACTGCCATGACACGTGAGCCAGCGCAGAAACCCGCGACTGAGCCGATCGTCACCCCTGAGACTCAAGAATGTTCTGACAAGTGCGAGAGCTGGGAACACTGTCCGTTCCTGAGGGAGTTTTAGTGGAGATCGAGGGCTTGGAGGGAAGCCCTGCCCACACTCCCATCGCTGAGGGTGAGCTGCAACTGGCCACTGGACTATATATTGAGGAACTTATGGACATCTTTGATATGGATTTGATCGACTGGGTTGGGGAGGTGATTCCCAGTTTTCCTGAATCTCCTGCGTCTCCGCTGGTTCTGCCCAGCTCCTATGTTCCCTCCCAGCCTCCCTCTCCCACCTCCTCTCCTAAATCCAGCCAGTTCCTCATTTCTGTCTCTGCTGGTTTCTACCAGTCCCTCAGCTCGCCCTCAGTTAGCACCAACTGGGTGCTCTGATCCGCTGCCTCGGGACTTCCAGTCTCCAGCTCCGCCTAGGCATGAGGATCCCCTGTCTTCACCTCCAGCCTCTGATCCCTGGACTCCACCTCGGTCCTATGACACATCGGCTCCGCCTTGGGTCCTAGCTCCCTCATCTCCACCGTGGCCCGTCATCCCACCATCTCCGCCGGGCTCCCTCATCCCTCCGTCTCCACCTTGGTCAGTCGTCGACCATCGGCCACCTCGGGACTCCACTCCTCCGGCTTCACCTCGTCACTCCATCCCTCTGGCTCTGTCAGGCTCCTCCTTCCCTCCGGCTCCACCTTCATCCTCAGTCACTCCGGTTCCGCCGCGGTCTTCCGGATCCCTGCCTCCGCCTCGGTTGCCTGAGCCTTCAGCTCCCCCTTGGCCCTCCGGATCCTCAGTGTCACCCTGGCTCTCCATCTGCTCAGTTCCATCCTGGGCTCCCCTTCCATCGGCTCCATCTCCGTCAGTCGTCAAGGCCTTCTCCACCTTGGCTCCTCCCTCCCTCGACTCCACGCTGGGGCCTCATCCTGGCTGGTCTCTGCATCTTCATCTGGCTCCTCCTGCTCCTGGCTTCCCCTTGGCTCCTCTCACCCTCCACTCCCCCATGGACTTTTTTGGACTCTTTTTGTTTCTGCCCCTCTCCTGCTCCACGCCCTCTTCCTGAGCCCCCACCCTCCCTTCTCAGTTGGAATATGTTACGGCACAGGGACGCGCCTTTCCGGGAGGGAGCGAACTGTCACATGTCTGTTGTTTTCTGTCTTCCCCGTGACCTAGTTTTCCACAGTCTCTTTAATTAGTCATTCTGTTCACCTGGTGTCTTGTTAATTATCCCATTAGTTCCCTTTGTTTGGTCCCTGCTAGTAAGCCCTCAGTTCTCCCTTTATCTTTGTCCGTTCTACGTCTATGTTAAGTTGGTTTACTTGCCTGTCTCCTGGATTTTCTAATTGAAATACCTTTTTGTTGATCTCCTTCGTCCTCGTGTGTTTGTACCTCACCAACCCGTGACAATGTCATTATAAGATGTCCACCTAATGGTCCATTTAATGTCAAGAGCACATTTTGCCTCTGCACCACTCTGCTGCCATTTTCCATGCCTCTAATAACCATCCTCCAGGCACCTTTGCAGCCAAAGTGTGTTCAGTTTTGCCATTTGTCACATGTGGATTGGTTCCGAATATCAGATGGCATTAATTTCAGCGCTAATTGGTAGCAAGATGCCGTCACCAATGACACTTTCCCCTGCTAAACTGAGCATGTATAACTTCATGCACACTGAAGGTATTAACCATCGCTGTCTCCAATAAGCTCAAAGTAATCTTACATCAATACCAGCAGTGAGCAAGAAAGATAATCCGATTTTCTTGTGGAAAAAATCTCCATAATTTCATGAAGAAGGAAAACAACAATCTAGTTGTAGAAGTGATCAAGTTTGTTGGCTGTGTCTTATTGTCAACTACATAATTTCACTCAAAAATGAAAATTTGCTGACATTTTACTCACCCTCTGGCCATCCGAGATGTAGAAGAGTTTGTTTCTTCATCTGAACAGATTTGAAGAAATTTCTTTTGAAGTGAAAAGCTACTTGTTTGTAAGAGACAAATCCATCACGAAGATATTTTAACTTCAAACCACTGCTTCCAGCTAAAATATGAGTCATCTATCCATAATGCTGCTTTCTCCAGTAATAAACAAGCAAGCAAAAACAGTCCAAAACAGTTCATAAACAAATATGAAGGAACCATTATTATGGATTTTGGACTCATATTGCAGAGGATCCATTGGTGAGCAAGTCGTGTAATGCTACATGTCTCCAAACCTTTTTTGATAATGAAACAAACTCATCTACATCTTGGATAGCCATCTTAATAAAATTTTCATTTTGGGTGAACTGCTTCTTTAATTCACCATACCCAGAAAAAAATTCTGCACAATTAGCAAGCCTTATTCAAACAAAATAACATTATAAAGATCACCATTAAAGCTATCATTTAATATTAATCATTTATTACATTATCATTGTCTACTTTCTTACAAAACGATCGGTGATCTAGAGACTAATTAAACCCTAACAGAGCTCACTTGTAAAGTTCCAGGAAATAAACACTAATGTTATTTTGCAAATAATGCATATTTAGAGATGCATCCTCAACAGCACCGAACTCTCCTGTGAGAAACCTGAGATTAATTATCTTATAAATCTCCCTCTCTGTAATTGCTATGGCAACAGAACTTTTACTAAGTCATCTAATGGGCCGTTCACACAGGACGTATTCTTGTGTTGAATCCGCACTGTTTTTTAATTGACTTGTACTTGTGAACACACACTTGTCAGTCTTTTTTGTAGTGTCAGGCTTCCCACACAGCTCAGAAGTCAATCAAACAGAACACAAAGAAGAGCTGTGGCAATGGGTACTTGACACGCAAATGTGAAAGACTTAAAAATAAATAAATGCCTGTAATATTACTGTTTTAATTGTTTTTATTTTAATATTGATATTATTAAATATATTAAATAAACAAATAAATAAATAATATTAGTATTAAATGCATTAATTCATTCATTCACATTTGCATGCATACAATAAATAATTAAATAAATAACTGTAATATCAATGTTATTTATTAATTTACATTTTATTTTAATAGTAGCATTATTAAATATATTAATCACATAAATAAATAATGTTAATATTAAAGGTGTTTATTTAATTATTTAAGCCTTTCCCATTTGCATGTATACAATAAATAATTAAATAAATAAATAACTGTAATATTAATGATATTTATTCATTTAAATTTTAATTTAATACTAATATTAATACATTTATTAATTAAACACCTAAATAAATTATAGTAATATTAAAGATATTGATTCAATTAAGACATTGATTTAATTAAAATGTTAATGCTAGTGTTTTAATGCTTGCAACAATATCCAATGTGGCAGGCATCTGCAAAATAAATAAATAAATAAATAAATAATTGTGAATAGAATTTTATGCAAATACAAATATTATAGTTTTTGTACAATCGCATCCTTGCTGCACAAATCCAAAAAAACATTTTGCTTTGTCAGCCTCATCTTGTTGTTCAAGGTTCGAAAGCGCTGTGCTGGGTCACTAAAAATTACTGGTACGTGGCATTGTCCAAGCTGCGTTCTGTCTTTTTGACATTTTGTGCCTTTTTTCTGCTCATCTCATGCTATGGTTGGGTAAGCAGGCCTTCAGAAAACCTACAGCCCTTGCAAATGGGCAACATGAGAGATGCTCCCCTGCTTCAAGCCACATTTCCATGCACTGGGGTGAACATGTAACACAGATTTGATGCAAAGATGTAGGGCACATTTTAAAATTGCACCAGCCACCGAAAAACGTGAGCGATTTCTTTTTCTGTTCCATCTTACTTTTTTTTCATATGTTCAGTACAAGAACAGCTAGTTTTAAAGCCATCACTTGCTTTTGTCAATAAAATACGCCATAGATTATGCTATTGAATGAAAGAAGCTTGCTGAGTGCTGTCTCCTACACTAAAGCCTTTTTATTGTGAGCCGTCCTCTATTAATGCGATTATGTCTGGAGATAGCGAAGACAGATAAACATCATCTGAAGATGGTTTTAAAGCCAATGTGAATACAAAAGGACCCTTTTTACTTTAATGCATGCTCCCGGTCTTTGCAATCTTTTATTGAAACACAAAGGATCAAAATCCCTCATACATTTTACAACTTTCAACAACTTCTTCTTGTTTACACCAATTAAAGCAACAACTTTTCACCTTTACATAAGGACTGATTCATTTCTGTGAATCCTTTGTTTGTGTCAACAGATTGGTTCAGAAAACAATTCAGTGATCCTTTTACGTCTCATCATTGCGTGCATGCCTCTCTCATACTCACTAAAATGCTCCTATAAAGTTATATTGTTTGTTTTCATTGATTAAGTTTTATTGATTCATATCACAAAAACTCACTAAAATTTCCCAGTAAAGCCATATGTACACTGAAATTCCTATATGTTATGTTTTTGATATATGTAGCCTATGTATCATGTTTTTGTCATGAATCAGTTCATGAAAACATATAATTTGCAATTATATCTTATACATAATTTAATTTCAGTTACTCACCTAAAAGGTTTTTTTTTTTTGCTTGTTTTAATAAAATAAATGTTTGTAAAAAGCTGTCATGATCTTATTTCCATGTTTAACCATTCTTAATTAAATTAACTCTCAGACTGATTAAATCCAATTTTGAGCAAATCACTTAATCTTAGGGTTAATGCATAAATCTTTCAGTAAACAATTCAGTGATTCTTTCACATCAGTGATTTACATGATTGCCATAGCCTATAAAATATTGCACTAAAGCATATGTACATACAAATTACTGTATATAATTTTTATTAAGGATTTTTACTGCAATTTCTTGTCATTTTTGTTGCATCAGCTCTTAAGAACACATTTAATTTGATTTGCATGCTATATATCATTTAATCTGTATTATTCACCTATATGATAAATATAATAAAAACATTTTTGTCACAAACAAATTTCCATATTAAACGGCTCTATGTTAAATGAGTCAGTCAGTTATTGACTCAAGAACTTCTGACTGATTCAGTGCAATTAATGAACAACTGAATCATTCTACTGATTAAATGAAATACTTAGTTTAGTTTTTTCTTTTTTTTTTTTGGACAATGCAATCAAATCCTGGCCTACAGTTTTTTTCTCATTGAACATCCAATTTCACTCAGAAATACGTCAGATTTCAGAAATTAATTTGGTTGCAAACAGTATAGGATGTTTTAAGACTGAACACAATAGAAAAAAAGAAGTGTTTTAACCTTCTCTCGCTCCTCATGAGAAATCAAGGTCAGTAAAACGTTTTCCTTTCCATGCAACAAAATGGCGAGTCTGTACTAATTAAAACTTAAAAATTACATGCTTTTCAAAATGTCTCAAAATCACCCACATAAACAAATGACCTCATTTCCATATTAAATGTTTCTCAGTTAAATGACTCAAGAACCTCTCAGATTGATTCAATCCAAAATTGTAAACAAATCATTCAAACTGGATCAACTGACTCACTGAAATAATTAATTAAAATCAAAACGCAATCATATTGCATACTACATTTATTCTCATCAAACATGCAGTTTCACTCAGAAATACTTCCGATTCCAGAAGCAAATTGGGTTGCGAACAGCATTTCATGTTAGCACTGGAACGAAGCCAAGGACCAGCAGTAATTGCACTGAGTCAATGACTGTCAACAATGAGTGATTTTAATAAGGATCATTAATATTTCACAGCACACAAGGTCACCTACTGCACCGACGACCTTCAGCCACACCGCCGGCATGTGGCAGAGAAGCACTGATTGAAAGAAAATCGAATGAGCCCATGAGCCTCAGCTTTTGAAGCTAATCCCACACACAGAAAATGGACAAGATTGGCAAGGTTGAAATCACAGCGAGGTGGCCTCTCACCTGCAGGTCCAGAGCACTGAGCTTGTTCTTGTCTCCTGAGTTGCGTTTGTACTCTTCGATGGTCCAGGAGGGCTGGGAGCGCTTGCCGTCGGTGAGGCCGGTCAGCCGCAGGTCCGTGTAGAGAGGGCTGCCCTTCACGTGAGACTTGACGGCGGGAGGGAAGTGGTGTGGGCTGAACACCTGCTCCACCAGGTAGGAGTCCTTGGGCGGCTTTGAGGAGCGGTGGGCCTGGTGGGCGTCATACTGACGATCTGTCTGTAGGGGAGAAACGGGAGAAAAGGTCACCGAGGAGGACGCTTCGTATCTCTTCTGCTGATCTGAGGAGAACGTTAGATGAATTTTAAGACTGATGATACTGAAGACAAAACAAAAAGGAGGGTTTTAACCCTTTGTCACACCTCATGAGGAAATTAAACATTTCCAAAGATACTCTGTAATGCAAACGTAACAAAAAAGCTGGTGAATCTGTACTAATCAAAACTACTTTCATCCACATTCATGTCGAGTAACACTATTATTTTTTAACAAACCCCAAAACTTAAAGGGATAGTTCCAAAAATGAGAATTTGTTGTTGATGGTCCCCATTGACTTCCATAGTATTTTTTTCATACTATGGAAGTCAACAGGGACCATCAACTGTTTAGTTACCCATATTTTTTTTTAAATATCCTCTTTCATGTTCAGCAGAAGAAATAAACTCAAGAGATTTTGAACAACTGAGGCTGAGTAAATGATGACAGAATTTTCATTTTTGGTAAACTATCCCTTTAAGTATTAAACTCTGATACATACATTACTGGTTGGATCTTTGTGAAAGAATTTTCTTATTTGATCAAAAATACAGTCAAAATTGTGAAATATTATCACAATTTAAAATAACTCTTTTCTATCTGAATATGTTTTTTTGTAATTTATTTCTGTGATGTAAAGCTGAATTTTCAGCATCATTACTCCAGTCTTCAGTTTCACATGATCCTTCAGAAATCATTCTAATATGCTGATTTGCTGCTCAAGAAAATGTATTATTATCAATGTTGAAAATAGTTGTGATGCTTCATATTTTTGTGGAAACCCCTTTAATCAGGATACTTTAATAAACAGGAAGTTTCAAAGAAGAGCATTTATTTAAAATAGAAATCTTTTATAACATGAGGAAGCTTTTGTTTAAAGTCTTACTGTCAAATTTGCTCAATTTAATGCATCCTTGATGAATAAAAGTATTAATCTCTTTAAAAAAAAAAAATCTTATTGGCCCCAAACTTTTCAAAACTACTATAACATGAACTGCAAAAGTTTCTGCTACCAACATGAATTTAACTATAAGTCATATATGATATGTATATAAACAATACCACAACCGTAAAATATAGCATAAAGCACTTCTCAACTGGACAGTATTCCCCAAAGTAAAAAAAAATACAGTCTTACTTTGAAGAAGATTAATATCGTAGAGACTTGAGAGTGGACCTACTGCATTACGTTAACCACTTATTTAAACTCCTATAGCAACCGTTTATCAACGCCCTCCCAGCTAACAAGGAACATTCTGACAATGTTACAAATTATTGTTCACAGAATGTTTGTTCAATATTTTCTGGTCTTTAATGCTCTGAAGACATTAGCACAAAAACAAAAGAAAGGTTTTTTTTTCTGCAGTACTTCAGTTGTACATTCATCTAAAATTTTTTTAAATGTTATCACTTGTTTCAAAACATTCAGGGAACATTCAAAAGTAATGTCACCATGATGTTCGCAAAATAATGTTCACTTAACATTCACAAGAGCAAAAAAATAAAATTCTAAAAACAATGTTTTGAACATTCAGAGAACATTCAAGTAATGTTTTAAAAACATTAACGGTAATATTAGCAAAACATTCTTAGACTATATTTTTGTTAGTTGGGCTGGCAGTCACCTAAAACATCTAACATTTTTTAAACACCCTAACATCTTTATGGCAACTTTTGCACAGGCAAACACCTCCTTTACTTCAGCAATTCAGAGTTATTTGACTTGTAGGACAAAAACGAGCAGCTGAACACCAGGGGAACACCCGGGGCCGATGCAAACACACCACATCAGCTATAAGTCTCAGCAAAAAGCATGCTGGCGCTGCATGAGTCTAACTAGTAACGATATATATACGGTGCAAGCAGAAATGACTGCGGTCTTATTTGTGGAGCAGGAAATGTGTGTTTGTCTCAGTCCTTATACTATTATAAAGAATAATATCTGAGTCAGGAGCTTATTCCTATCCGGAGGGACACCGGAGTGCTGCAGCTTATACAACCTGAAAGATTTGATTATCATGAACTGGGTCATTCTACAAAACGAGCCCCATTAGTGCGTAAAAAAGAACTTTAATAATGAGCAGCTGATGCAGCTTGTACTATGTTTATACATTTTTCTAAACAAAATTTAGTAACTTTGTGATTTTTTCAAGCATTTATTTTTTAGGCACAGTATAAAACAGAAATACCGTTATGATCAGATTTCCCTTTCTAAAATAATTAACTATCCCATAAATTGATCAAAAAACACTATAATGACACTGTCATCCTTTATAGAAGTCATTGTCAACCTGCACCATGATCTTATGATTAAAAAGTGGATACTTGTTGAACTATCAGCATTAAATTAAGGAACTAAAATTAATATATTTACAAAATATGTTTTACAAATGCAGCTCTAATTTGCATTCATAAAGTTTATATTTTTGCAAACACAGATCTTTATAACCAAATTTAGCAATTCACAAACTCCTAATACAGGTGCATCTCAATAAATTAGAATGTCATGGAAAAGTTCATTTATTTCAGTAATTCAACTCAAATTGTGAAACTCGTGTATTAAATAAATTCAATGCACACAGACTGAAATAGTTTAAGTCTTTGGTTCTTTTAATTGTGATGATTTTGGCTATCTCAATTTTTCACTATCTCAACAAATTAGAATATGGTGACATGCCAATCAGCTAATCAACTCAAAACACCTGAAAAGGTTTCCTGAGCCTTAAAAATGGTCTCTCAGTTTGGTTCACTAGGCTACACAATCATGGGGAAGACTGTTGATCTGACAGTTGTCCAGAAGACAATCATTGACACCCTTCACAAGGAGGGTAAGCCACAAACATTCATTGCCAAAGAAGCTGGCTGTTCACAGAGTGCTGTATCCAAGCATGTTAACAGAAAGTTGAGTGGAAGGCAAAAGTGTGGAAGAAAAAGATGCACAACCAACCGAGAAAACCGCAGCCTTATGAGGATTGTCAAGTAAAATCGATTCAAGAATTTGGGTGAACTTCACAAGGAATGGACTGAGGCTGGGGTCAAGGCATCAAGAGCCACCACACACAGACGTGTCAAGGAATTTGGCTACAGTTGTCGTCTTCCTCTTGTTAAGCCACTCCTGAACCACAGACAACGTCAGAGGCGTCTTACCTGGGCTAAGGAGAAGAAGAACTGGACTGTTGCCCAGTTGTCCAAAGTCCTCTTTTCAGATGAGAGCAAGTTTTGTATTTCATTTGAAACCAAGGTCCTAGAGTCTGGAGGAAGGGTGGAGAAGCTTATAGCCCAAGTTGCTTGAAGTCCAGTGTTAAGTTTCCACAGTCTGTGATGATTTGGGGTGCAATGTCATCTGCTGGTGTTGGTCCATTGTGTTTTTTGAAAACCAAAGTCACTGCACTCGTTTACCAAGAAATTTTGGAGCACTTCATGCTTCCTTCTGCTGACCAGCTTTTTAAAGATGCTGATTTCATTTTCCAGCAGGATTTGGCACCTGCCCACACTGCCAAAAGCACCAAAAGTTGGTTAAATGACCATGGTGTTGGTGTGCTTGACTGGCCAGCAAACTCACCAGACCTGAACCCCATAGAGAATCTATGGGGTATTGTCAAGAGGAAAATGAGAAACAAGAGTCCAAAAAATGCAGATGAGCCGAAGGCCACTGTCAAAGAAATCTGGGCTTCCATACCACCTCAGCAGTGCCACAAACTGATCACCTCCATGCCACGCCAAATTGAGGCAGTATTTAAAGCAAAAGGAGCCACTACCAAGTATTGAGTACATATACAGTAAATGAACATACTTTCCAGAAGGCCAACAATTCACTAAAAATGTTTTTTTTTTTAAATTGGTCTTATGAAGTTTTCAAATTTGTTGAGATAGTGAATTACATTTATCAGACACTTTTATCCAAAGCAACTTACAGTGCATTCAGGTTATATATATTATTTTATTGGTATGTGTTCCCTGGGAATTGAACCCACGTCCTTTTGCGCTGCTAACGCAATGCTCTACCACTGAACCACAGGAACAGGGTTTTTAGTGGGTTTTTGTTAAATATGAGCCAAAATCATCACAATTAAAAGAACCAAAGACAAACTACTTCAGTCTGTGTGCACTGAATTTATTTAATACACGAGTTTAACAATTTGAGTTGAATTACTGAAATAAATGAACTTTTCCATGGCATTCTAATTTATTGAGATGCACCTGTACTGTACAATTTGAAAATGCACAAGCAAATTTACTTTTACAAAATAGGACTCAAAATAAGACAAATGCAAAGCACCATTCATAAATACAAAAGTATGGTTGCACATTTCTGAATGTTTCATGTACAAAAGATTTTTGAATCTACAATGGCATTTGTTGTGTGGATTTGTGACTATTTTGAGACTTTATTTTCAAGAACTGGTTTACAAATTAGCACTTTTCTTTAACTTATGTTAGTCAACTTCAGTCAATCAGATGTGAGTTTAAAGTCTAGCCTATTATTGTAAACCTTGCTTAACGTTTTGAGGCATTTTGTAGTTTCACCATATTCAGCAAAAATAAAAAATAAATAAATTAAAATAATAATAATAATAATTAATTAATTAATTAATTAAAAAATAAAATAAAATAAAATAAAATAAAATAAAATAAAATAAAATAAAAATAAATCATAATAATGTGTGTGGACATTTTGTGTTCACCAGCATATGCATCAATATCATTTATATCAGGTCCCAGACTTCACATTGGAAATGCCCAAAAATGCCCTTAGACCAAACACTGAAATATACAATTACCTGCAGGTGATTTTGTGCCAAAATCCCCCAGAGTTTGCCTGGAAAAGATAAGGAAAATGTTTTCTCTTCCATCGGGACAGGCTGTGGCCTATTTTCTGGTTGCTACTCACCAGTTAGGGACTATATTATCTAAATAATTTCAATATAATTGCAGCATTCATGTTCTGCAATGTCATTTTTGTCTCTCTGCCTCCGTATAGTTTGTATCTCATCTACAAAAACCCACCCACGTTCTTCTTGTTCTCTTTCTCTCGACTAAAATTTAAGGTAAGGTGTTGTTCTGTCTGGCCTGAGCTAAGGTGAAAATTAAAAAAAGCCACAGGAGTGAGAGCCGAAGAGTGTAATCTTGATCCACCTCCTGTTTTCCAGCAGGGAAAGACTAATCAAACAACCACAGATGCAAATGAGGGAAGGCCAACTGAGAGAAGGAAAAATATTGTCTTTCTGATATTTATACGAGGTGTAGGTTATTCCTCACCAGAAAGCAGCAGCAGTTATATAATACATGCTGCAGGTCAGACTCAATGTCATACAGACGACTGTGACTCATTCAAGACTCAAATTTCATCATCTGACCACAAGCATTCTTTATTTATTTCTTCATACTGTAACATAACCAACACATTACAAGTTATACATCAATGTATTGTGGCATTGCAGTAAATTAAAGCTCTTTATTGCTTTTGTAAATTCATTAAGTGTAATCTCACTGAGCCACAATATCATTAGTGTTGTTGCTAAGTAAGAATCATTATTACAAGTGCTCATAATTAGTAGTGGTTTGAAACAACTTGAACTTTGAAGCACTTGCATAGCTGTTTATGCAAAGGCAATATGTGCTGCTGATTTTAATTCAAGTTTAATCTGAAGTACTAAAACTGAAATAAAACAAGCTAAATAGTAATATAAAAAAAATCAAAAGCTAATAAACAAAAGCACATAACAAAATTGCATGACAACCTTAAAATCAATATAAATACTATAATGGTATATAAACAATACTAAAATCAATTAATTGAGGTTGAAGGACTATATTTAAAATAAATATAAATCTAAAAGAAAAAAAAATGTAATAAATCCCCAAAAAAGCAATAAACATTAAAGCACAGAAAATGAGTAAAACTAAAATTAAAATGAAAACTAAAACTATAAAATCAAAGGATAATTCAAAATATTAATAAATACAATAAGTTGATGTTAAAGGGCACCTATTATACCCCTTTTTACAAGATGTAATATTGGTCTCGGGTGTCTCCAGAATGTGTCTATGAAGCTTCAGCCCAAAATACTCAACAGATCATTTATTATCATTTTTGGGGTGTGTCTAAAAATGAGCTGTTTTAGAGTGTATGGCTTTAAATGCAAATGAGCTGCATAGGGGGCTATCTGGATGTGAACGTACGCGTCTTTCAGATCCAGCGAGAAGAACCAGTCACCTGGGTGAATCTGCGAGAGGATCTGCTTCAATGTAGTCATTCTGAAAGGCCGTCTGAGATCGAGGATGGGCCAGAGGCTCCCATCCCTTTTGGGGACGAGGAAGTAACGGCTGTAAAAGCCTGACTTGCTCTGAGCTGGTGGAACTGTCTCTACAGCCCCTTTTTCCAGCAAAATCTTTACCTCGGCTCGCAGAACGTGGGCATTCCTGCTTTGCACTGAGGTGGAGACCACGTCATTGAATCGTGGGGGTCTTCAAGCGAATTGAAGTGAATAACCTCGTTCTATAATCCCTAGAACCCACTGAGACACTCCGGGGATGGCTCGCCAGGCCTCGGCCCATGTGACAAGGGGTTGGATTAGTTCGGGTGGTGAGATGCCATGTGGGGACTCGACACTCAAAACAACTGGAAGAGGAAATTTGCTCTTTTTTTGAAAATGTTTGTTTTTTATTTTTCTCGCTATAACAGCGATTGTGTGTGAGGGCACTTTTGGAACGGGCCCGTGCTTCACAATATTTTTCTGCCTCTGGCACCCGGAACCGAACGGAGTGCTTGAGGGCACAACAGAGGGCATTTCAGGGGTGGTCCGGCGCTTGCGAGACTTTGCCCCTTCCTCTTCCTTCCCAGCGGATCAGGATGACGCTGGGGGCGCAGGGTCCAAGGTCAGCTTGGGCCAGGGTCCTTGGCGCTTGGGAAAGGGGTAGCGCCTGGCCGAGCGAGAGCGCTGTTGGGGCTCAGACTTCTGCGAAGGCTGAACAGGCGACGGGGCGGCTTTTGCTGGCTGCTGCACTGGAGTAGGCTTGGGGCGACTGGTGGACACTGCAGAGCTGGAGCATTTTGGCAAGAAGTGTCGCATGGCCTGGGATGACTTCTGAGCTGCGGTGAATCACTCTACAAACCCCTCGACAGCCGGTCCAAACAGTCCCCGTGGGGGAGACCGGGGAGTCAAGGAAGGGGACCTTGTCAGCCTCCTTAATCTCAGTGAGGTTTAGCCATAAGTGGCGTTCCAGCACCACTAAATTGGCCATTGACCTCTTTTTGGCCTGTGCTGTGGCCTTGGTAGCCCTTAGAGCCAGGTCTGTAGCGCTGCACAGCTCCCTGAAAGCTGCAGGATCAGGTCCTGACTTGTCCATGGTCTGGAGGAGTTTGGCTTGAAAGACCTGGAGCACAGCCATGGAGTGTAGGGCTGAGGCAGCCTGCCCGGCAGAGGAGTACGCTCGTCCAGCGAGGGCAGAAGTCGTCCTGCAGGGTTTGGAGGGGTGAGCAACCTTCGCTTTACATCCAATGGCAGTGGGCGGGCAAAGGTGCATAGCCACTGCTTCGTCGAGAGGGGGCATCCTCTTGTAACCCTTTTCTTCAGCGCCGTCCACTGAGGAGAGAGCAGAAGAAGAGTTAGAGCGAAGGCGGGCTGAGCAGGGAGCGAGCCACGACTTCGCAAGCTCATCGTGGACCTCCGGGAAAAATGGAGAGGCTCGCTGACGAGGGGCCTGACGGTGCCCCGGCAGGAACCATTTGTCCAGATGGCTACGAGTGGGCTCCTCTGGGGTGGACCACTCCAATCCCAGCTCCTCGACTGCCTTGGAGAGGATGCGGAAAAGTTCGGCATCCATCCCCGGCTTAGAGTCACTGGGCTCGGCAAACGATGAAGGGGCAGGGTCAGCAATAGAGCCGACATCTCCTCCACTTCTGACGCTATTAGAGACATGCTGTCATCTAATATCTCGTCCTCAATGGCACCGAACGAGACCATGTCACTCACATCAGCCGAGGGACGCTTTTCTGCATGCTCGAAGAGGACGGGAAAATTCTCTCTGTTTGGCGGGTGCGAGGCAAGCGGGATCTGGGCCGGTGTTAGCTCGCTCGAGGCCGAACGCTTAGTCCCTTTGCCCTGCTGTTTTATCCTCACAGAAGCCTAGGAGGAAGAAAACGGGAGGGCGTGAGGGGCGGATTCGCTCTCTAAGAAGAAAGCGATCCAACCACGCTGAGTGGCGAGACTCTGTTTACGCAATGTGAACAATCCATCTCGGTCAGAGCAGCTTCCGTGTGGGGCTTACCCAGGCAGGAAAGGCACTCTGAATGGCCGTCACTTGCTCTGCACAACGTGCAAAGACGGTGCGGCATTTGAAACAATGCCACTTGCTCTTTTACAAAGAAATTTGCTCTTTTAATGCTCGCCAGATGGTGGCAGGGGACGAGCTGGCGTCTGCGTGGGTCGCTGAGGCAGCAGAAATCAGGCGGTGCGGCGAGAGAGCGCAGAGGAAAAGGCAGCTTCTATCCGCAGCAAGGCGTTTCAATGGCGAGCTTTCTTCAGTCCCGAGGTCAGCGAGGGAAGATCGTGGTCGCTGAAGGAGAATTGATCTGAGATTCTATGGCGAAATGCCCGCTTATATAGCCAGATGCCCCGCCCATTCTGGCAGGCTCGTGCCTGTGCAGTTACACTGCGTGATTGAAAAAGTCTTCAGTCCTTGCAGAAAAAGGAGTTTTTCCCCATTAGCATCTAGCAACGCAGTATGAGTGAAAGTATCGAAAGGGAACTAAAATACACTGTACTAAACCAATCAGAACACCTTCTTCATTGGCAATCAACCACAACAACCTGTTGTGCCAGTGAGATTAGCACAGTAAACGCCTTCACATTTGCAAATATATAGTCCTTAATTTTGTCATCTAAATCCATCAGCCTATTCAGAGCACCTCTCTTCAGTAAATACTTTGTCCAACACAGTTTGAAGTTGAATGGGCACACACAGTCTTAATTAAAACCTCATTGAAGATAGCGTTCAAATGAAGCGACTAAAAGCACTGCTTGTTTATACTCCGCCAGCCAAATATTTAAAGTGTGCTTTCAGCTTGACCACTACTGACATGAGCTTATCGCTTGGCTTGTTGGCACTTTTGTTTGGGCTTAAAAAAAAAAAAAAAAGGTTTGCATTGCCCTTTATCAAGGGCACTTCGTGAGAAGGTACGAATGTTGTGCTAAGTGACTGTCTGGAAATGACAGTTCTCTCGTATCTTCTGGCTTCACTGGCTGCACTCTCGCATAAAGAAGTCGTGCTAAAAGGCTGGCGTAACAACTTCATGTGAATTAGAGGCAGGGTGATACAGACAGAAAGAAAATCAAAGAGAGCGACAGGATGCATACAGTAAGACTCATATTAACCCAAAAAAGCATTTACCAAAACATTCACAGCTGAATAGATGTGTGGCAGATGAGCTGTTCGCTTCGAACCCCATTGACAGTGCTGATTTAAAAACATGAAAGCAATGCTTTTAAATGAAAGATGAAGGCAAAAAGTTAAAAAATAAAAAAATAAAATGAAATAAATCTTCTACGTCACAAGTGTCAAGAATTGGAATTGCAGTTCTCTTCTGCTATTGGTCAGACAGACAGATAGCTCCTCCCCAAATCTCACGCCACTGGTCAGGGAGTCGACATTGCTGTCGGGCTGTTCGAGAATCTCAAACTAACAGATCAATGTTTGATAGTGGCACAAAACACAAACTCATTCCAGTTTTCAGGACAATTAGCATATAAATGGCTTATTTATGGTCAACTAAACTTCAACTACACACCTCACCTTTAAATTAGGTTGACCTCAAAAGGCACAGATTGATCAAAAGTACAAAGCTGTTGTGTGCTCTCATTAATGTGAATGAGGTTTGATTAGCCACCAGTTCCCTGTGCGACCATTCACTAAAATTAACTACAGCTTGGATCGTCCCAGAGCACAGAGACTTTTGGCACTCGCGACTTCCCCAAAAAGATCAGAAGGGACGATACAGGAACTGGCAGGCTTCTAACCAGGGCAATAAGCCAAGAAGACGAGAGCGAGAGGCAGAGGATGAAAACAGAGAAAACATGAAAATATTCCCAAGACTAGAGAAGGGGAAAGTGGTGCATGGATCGCACAGTCTGAAGAGAAGAGAAGAGAAGAGAAGAGAAGAGAAGAGAAGAGAAGAGAAGAGAAGAGAAGAGAAGAGAAGAGAAGAGAAGAGAAGGACATTATAAGAATAATTACAACACAGACAAAAAACATCAGAAGAAGATGATGAAAATGAGAAGAATAGAATAGAATAGAATAGAATAGAATAGAATAGAATAGAATAGAAAGCAAAAGAAGAAACTGAATGGAACAGAACAGAATACATTCCAAAAGGAATAAAAAGAACATAGCACAAATTTATACTGTAGGATTGAAAAGATCAGTGCTTCCCAAACCTCTCCTGGAGGACCCCCTGCCCTAATATTTTGTATGTCTCCCTAATCAGACACACCCAATTTAGTTCTTGCAGTCTCTACTAATGAGCTGATAAGTGAAATCAGTGTTAGATAAAGGAGACATACAAAAGGTGCAGGGCAGGGGGGCCTCCAGGACAGGTTTGGGAAGCACTGGAATAGATCAAAATAGAACATATCGGAAAATAATTAAGACATTACAAATAAGAATAAAAGAAAAACAGAATACATCAGAAGAAAATATAGAAAATGAGAACAGAATAGAATAAAGACATTATAAATAAGAATAAAAAAACAACACAGAATACATCAGAAGAGAATAATGAGTATACAATAGAATAGAATAGAACAGAACAGAATAAAATAGAATAGAATAGAATAGAATAGAATAGAATAGAATAGAATAGAATAGAATAGAAACCAAACGAAGAAACAGAATGGAACAAAACAGAATAAATATCATAATAGAATAGAATAGAATAGAATAGAATAGAATAGAATAGAATAGAATTGTCACACTTCACGGGATGCACGGGAACCAGGAATGAGGAGATGAGGAATACACAAAATGAGAGTCTTTAATCCAATGGGGAAACAGATCACAGGCAGGGAAGACATTCAAAGACCGACAAACATAAACTGAATGGACTGGGGCTTATAAAGACAAGGAAATCAGGGGAAAACAAGACACACCTGGAGCAAATTAATAATTAACATGAGGAAAAAAAACATACACAGACAGGTCCATGATCCTGACATAACGCCCCCGGCTGACAGAGACCAGGGAGGCGACGAAGGAGGGAGGAGCCAGAGAAGAGACAGGAGGGATCCAGAGCAGGAGGAGTCCAGCAGGACCCAGACCACAGCCATGATGTCGACCCACGGTGGAGCCGACGGAGGGAGGAGCCATGGAGGAGGAATAGCCGCCGACTCCATGGGGCCGACCAACAGTGGCGGAGCAGGTGGTGGAGGAGCCCGAGGCAGAGATCGAGAGCCGACGAGCCAGAGGGATGCCGAGGATCCGGGGGGCCAGGGTGGAGCCGAGGGCTCTGGTGACCGAGGCGGAGGCGGAGCTCCAGAGATCCACGGAGGAGCCGGAGTGACTGAGGACCAAGGTGGAGCTGGCGGGAGGAAGGAGCCCAATGGAGCCAGTGGGACAGAGCGACGAGGTGCAGCTGGAGGAGCAGAGTCCTGAGGCGATGGTGGGTCGACGCCCGACCAAAGCGGAGCCGGAGGGACGAGGGAGCCCGGTGGAGCTGGTGGATCGATGGATGATGGTGGAGGCGAAGGAGCTAGAAGCCGAGGTGGTGCCGCTGGGTCTACCGGCCGAGGCGGAGTCGGGGCCTCGGAGGCTGGAGGCGGAGGTGAGGGGTTCTCCAGCCACGGCGATGGAGAATGGCAGACCCGCGGAGCTCGCACCGCATTGATGGAGGGCTGAGGGCGAGCAGAGGGGCTGCCAGACGACAGCGGTGGAGGAGGCAGGAGCGGGTGGGAGGGCGGGTATTTGTCAGCCTCTGGGCTTTCAGGGTGAAACTCTGGAACGGGAGCCGACACTGGGGGGCGCTCTGGAGGCGCGGGTTCTGGAGGACACTTTCAGGGAGCGGGCACTGGAGTGCACTTTCGAGGAGCAGGCACTGGAGGGCGCTCTGGAGGAGCGGGCTCTGGAGGACGCTCTGGAGGAGCGGAGCTGGACGGGACCAGCGGAGATGAAGGAGGGCTGGACGGGATCAGCCAGGATGAAGGAGAGGGGGAATGTCGGCCTCCAGAGCCGTGTCCCAATCAATCAGATCCCCCTCCCAGTCTAGCAGCCCCAGATGCACGATCAGCTCACCCTCAGCCGTGATGCAGGGGGCGGAGCTCCACTCCGCGCTCACACCGTTCACGGCTTGCTCCCTCGTGGTGGGCACTGTCACCGGCTCTCGCACCTGGTCTGACGGATGGGGCTCTACATCCAGGGCGATCCTCTGCTCAGTCGCTCGGTTTCGCGCTGGCTCGCAGATCGCGGCGGGAAATGGTTCTCCGTCATCAGTGAGCTCGGGCTGAAGCTCCGCACCACGGGGAGTTGGTGGGCTGGGCTCTGGGTCTGGAATGGCTCTGGTGAGATCATCCTCAGGAGAGACGGTGACGGGCGATCCGTTTCTCGCCAGAGTCCACTCCATGAAGGCGGCGAATTCCGCTCGAGGACCATCTTCGGACGACAGCGCTCTGCACGCGGTGTTCAGGCTGGCGTCATAGAACGTGCAGAGCGCATCGTCCGGGTAGCTGGTGGTGTTAGCTAGCATCAGGAACAGTCTAGTATGGTCCTTGAGCGAACGCTCCCCCTGCTCCAGCAGGAGGAGGAGGAATTCGGGGAGAAGGAGGGGATCCATATGGACACAACGGAAACAAAAAACACTGGGTAAAAACGAGGAAACAAAACGGAGGTTTAGACACACGGAGGTAACTGTTTTGGTCGGTCTTTCTGTCACACTTTACGGGATGCACGGGAACCAGGAACGAGGAGACGAGGAATACACAAAATGAGAGTCTTTAATCCAATGGGGAAACACAGATCACAGGCAGGGAAGACATTCAAAGACCGACAAACATGAACTGAATGGACTGGGGCTTATAAAGACAGGGAAATCAGGGGAAAACAAGACACACCTGAAGCAAATTAACAATTAACATGAGGGGAAAAAAAACACACAGACAGGTCCATGATCCTGACAAGAATAGAATAGAATAGAATAGAATAGAATAGAATAGAATAGAACAAACAACAAAAGTAGAAGGGAGGAGCATGTGATAGAACAAAACAAAATAGACTGTACAAAATAGAACAAATAAACAACAAACAAAACCGAACTATAACAAAATAACACAAAACAGAACAAACAAATAAAAAGAACAAGATAGAACCATAACAGAACAGAATAAACAGCACAAATCAGAACAAGATAGAACCTTAAACATGACATAACATATTAAATAGCACAGGAAATAAATAAAACAGAAGAAAATCGAACCATAACATAACATGTAATATAACATTATGTAAAACATAACACAAATAGCACAAAATAGAACCATGACATAACATAACATTTAACATAACTCATCACTGATAACCCTGTAAAAGCATGGTCTTGTTCCTGTTTTCCTCCTGCATGTAATCAGGAATGGAAACCCACACTCCATTACCCATAGAGAGTCAACTGTATCCAGCTTGCCTACTAAAGACTTAGGTCATGATATTCTTTCACTTCACTTTTATGTGGCATCCCATGCAAATGCCATCAGAAATAAATTACCAGAAACTGATTTCCTGCTTTTTTGACACCATGAGTCCTCCTACTTTCTTTTTTTAAACAGTGTACAAAGAAACACATTCATCTGCCTTGCAGCATTCATGGAATCCTTGAGCTTGTTTACATAGGCTTTTCAATGCTGCAGAGCACTGAAGCTACAGCCCATAGATGTGTCAACATATTAACTCGAGAGCTGGTAAATACTTTACAGGACCAATTTGCCATGAAATCCCTGTTCCTCAGGGGAGATTGAATTAAAATTATTTGTCAGATTCTCTGTTGTGCCCTGCACTCAGTCTGTGCCCCCGTCTGGGCTAAAGTACAGCTAGATGTAGGATAGAATAGGTAAATTGTGTGATAATTGCACCACAAGAGACCATGGCTGTATTATTAGAGATATGATATTAAAGCTAGATTGCTTCCAAAACAACATGCCTGCTTGTATTTTGGGAAGTGATGAAGGGTAATTGTGCATAACCACCTAGGGGTGTCAACCATTGCAAAACCACGCAAGGGTGTAAGAGAAATCTGACAACCTTCTCAGCCTGGCGCATGAACATCAATTAGGTGACGTAACATTCTTATAGTAGTCGTGACTGATTTGCTTAAAACCAGGTAAGTGGGCGCTAGCATAAATATGTTTACCCCTCACCGATAGTGTGTTTGTTTATTCCATTGCTTGTCAGTGCTGGATTTTTATCTTTGCACAGCAACCAAGCTCTTGAAACATAATGACTATTGCCTAAAAATGTTATACCCTAGTAATCAACGAATGGAATATAATGGTAGATTTGCTAAAATGTGTCACACAGCAGCTCATATGACAGACTAAATCCAACAGGATGCAATGTTGGGCACCAAGTCTTGATTTTACTATTACCACAAGGTATAGACTGATCTACATCTCACTAACCTTACATGGGTGCATTTAAAGTCAATTCATTTTAAGGCACTGTACACAATCAATGCTTTTTCAAAGCACCTTCTTCAGAATATCAATTTGCTTTCAAAAAGTACATGTAATGTAGTATCAGTTCTGAGCTCAACATGGCGTAAGTCATTTCAGTCAATTCACTGTAAGATTTCTGTTCATTTTAGATTTAGACCGATGACTCTTGTGATCTAATTAGTCGGTTTTGCCAGTCGGTCGTTAAAAAGAGATCTACTGGTCTAGTGATTCAGTCAGTGTGATAGCAATGCAATGCAGAACCTGGGGTACAACGCTCACAACAGCAAATTCAGCATGCAGTAAGGACAAAAAAAAGTGCAGTATACAGGTTTGTTACCTCTCTGGGTTTCCTATGTCTGTCCTTGCCTTCACTATGCCGGTCTCTTTCTTTCCCTTCTTCCCCTGTGTGCCCAGAGTAAGAAACAGTCCTCCAGTCTCGAGGTGAGTTGGTGATGCTGGCCACTTTGGATTCAGTGGCGCTGTTCTCCTCGTTTAGCGACCTGGATGACCTGCGTGTGAAAATGCTCTTCTTTAAAGCTTTAACCCTCAGGCTTTCACTTCCATCAGCCTCCGAGCAGCACCATTCTGGACTTTTTTCCACCTTCATGTTGTGTCCAGTGGTGTGACACTGGAAAACATGAGGCGAGAGGTTCGTGTCGGTCTTAATCTGTTCCACGTGGCCATTATCGCTTGATTTCCCATTAGCCTCCGGTTCTTGAATTTTTTCATCCAGTCTAGTAAGCTTTGAGAGGACCTGAGAGATCTCCCCTCGCACCCCTGAAAGAGACTCGAGCTTCTTCTCAATCTCGCCAATCCTGAGTACCAGCTTGCAGACGCTCTCTTTGAGCTCATCGTCCGAGTTCTCCAGTGACTGGAAGAGGCGGTCGAGCTTGATCCCAGTTTTGCCCAGCTTGACAGTGTTGCGATCAGGTGAGCTGTCCCCGTCTGATTTAGTCACCTGAGACAGTGAGCCGTTGCTGTTGTAGCATGAAGACTGCACAACTCCGAGAGAGCCACAAACGCTCATGTCATCCAGAAAGCGAAAGATGTCACTGATATCATCACTAACAATCTCAGAGTCTTCATCTGAGTGTTTGAAGGGTGGCCTCTCTCCATATTTGTTGTGAGCGGAGTAATCTTTCGCTTTCCTACTTTCGGATTGTTCCGTCTGGGTCCCAACACTCATGCCATTGTCCACGTTGCTTGACTGAAATGCTGGACAGTTGATGCTCTTGTCCTTGTACCTTTTTCCAACCTCTCTTTTCTCAACACTGGGTCCGCAAGCCACAGAAGACATCTCTTTTGTTTTGGTTCCATTGGACTTCTTGGGGAAACCTGAGGGAGAGGCAGTGGGCTTATCCTTTGCACACTGAAAGCGCTGATCGTTTTCCATGGTGCTGATGTTATGACGGTGATTGTCCTTTACCACTTTGCCATTTAAAAAAGACCTCTCAAAGTCAGTACCTTCTTCGGTATTGAGACTCAAGCTCTTGACAGGCCAGGCTGGCTGTTTTCCATGCTTGCTTGAAGTCCTCCTGTTGCTCACGCACTCGGAGACTGTTGTAGGTCCAAAGTAAGTAGACGCTTGCAAGTCATCCAGGCTCTCATGCTTCACCCGTGATTTGTTTTGAATGGGTGAGCTGACGGGTTCAAAGTAAGGGTTGCTGTATGGCAGCTCAAAACTGTGATTGAAGAAAGTGGGAGGCTTGCTCAGCTCCCTCCTGTGGTGGTACTCGCCACCAGCTTTGGGATTCGCTCTGCACTCCTTAGTGATCACATGGGGTGAAAAGGCAACAAGGTTGTGGAAATCCTCTTTGAAGATATTCCGCTTTTGCACACACGAGTGGACAGTGAAAGGCTCTCCGCTGGACATGAAAACATCCTTGATCCCTGGGTTGGCGTGGAGAGATTCCTGGTCTGTTGTTGACTCGCTGTCGATGTCCATGGGGAAGTAAGTGCTCTGCATCTCGCACGGAGGAGGACTGACATTGGAGTACTGTGGCAGATGATGTAGTTTATCCAGCGATGCTGCCCTACATTTTAGATCCTTGGTGACTCCCAAGAGGAAGTTGGGTTCTGAGGTTGGTATAAACTGCTGGCAGTTATTGCAGTCAGATTTTGGGCAGGGTGACTTCCGAGAGACATGATGACCCCTGGTGTCCATGAGGTTGTACCCCCTGTCGTTATCGTTGAAGTTATACACATCCGTGTCAGATCGACAGGACTCAAAGGACTGGTTCTTGTGAAACTTGGGTCTCCGACCCATTGGCAGCTTGTCTTTGGCCATACCTCCATTCATCTGGATGAGATTAAACATAGTGACAATGTCCGCCGCCACCATGAGCTTCTTGGACTGTTGGTCCTCCACCGAGCACCTCATCTTGTCTTTGAATAAGGTTGCGGGGAAAGCTGGATCCAAGCATGCTGTGTAGAACAGCAGACTCCTCAGCTTAGCCAAATGGACCAAGTCAAACCTGGCACACAGGGACTTGCAAAGGTCTTGGTATGAAACGGTGCTATACTTAGTATCCAATTCCTCCAAAATCCTCACAAGGAAGAGGGAATACTCTGGCATGGCATCCATTGCTGTTTTGATTCTTGATTTTGTGAGGAAAGGACAGCCTGCAGGGGACAGATGAATGATTAGTGACTGAAGAAATGTGAGCCATCTGCCAAATTACCGTAAAAATCATATCAAGATGCAGGACTGTAACCATGACTTTTACAATGGGATCCAAAACTTTTAGGATTTTTTTTAAAGAAAATTAAGACAAAGAAATGTTATGGCATAAAAAGAATACAAAATACTTGAGATTCTGCACTATTTCTACATTTGTGACATTAATTATGTGACTCCCTAATGCAAAATATCAGATTTTCATGCTTCAGTTCAAGCACAAGATGCTCTTTGCTGCTCAAATCATACTGGATAATATACAGTAGGTCTTGTACAGTCTATGCCAGCTCAAGTTCATTCTGTCTTTAAAACAATTCTGAGAAATTCTAATATTATGCATATGTTTACTTACTGAAATAATACTAATTATAGCGCTTGTGATTAAAAAGCATTATATGAATAATAGCTCAGACAGCTGATCTGGGAGAATTTGATGAGAAATATTTAATATTGATATTCATATTAATTCAGATCTACAGACTTTGGTACCATTAGCAAATATGAGCACAGTTTCAGATATTGTTTAGATCTCTTCTGAAACTCTGTAGAAGACATAAGAGATGACTAAAAAAAATCTCAGGAGAACATTTTAAAATGTTAAAGCAAAAGTCTCCATTTGCTCTCAGTTGACCTCATTGCTGTCGAGGAGAAACAATATGAAATAAATCACATTTGTAATTTTTCTTACCTATGGATTTGTACCCCACTGTGCATTTGGTCCCTCCGATCTTGAATATAAAAGAAAGGAAACAGATAATTATTTGCAATGAAAATCTTAGATAAAAAGCTGAATGAATTAAATGCACTGATGCATAAAGAAACAAGTGTTTTACACATGCAACTGCAGTTTCAGTCGCATAATAGGACTGTAAATCAATTTGCACTGCAAGTATGCTTGTATTAAAATCCTGTCTCCAAGCCTCAGAAAAAAATCGATTGGGGAAAAAAGCAGTATAAATGAGCACATTCACAATTACGAGACTATGCTGAAAAAGGGGATTTAAAATAATCCCACAACAATGTGAAAATACAACATTTATAATCCGTAATAAATCAAGAACAGAAAAAGAACACACACCTATTCAGCGGTCCCATCTGCTGTCCTCTGGATCGACAGTGGAAAAAACTGGACAGCGATGTTTTAACTCAGAAGTGCATTATTAACCCACAGACATTTCTTTGCAGTTGCACGGCACAGCATCAGCACCATAAATCCCTGCGTCCACCTGACCATTGGGAAAGCTATGGAATGGCCTCTCTTCATCTGTATCCCATCCGGATCGCATGGGGAGTTTGGTGAGGGAGCTGCTCTCTCTCCATCTGATGGAGCTCGGAGAGCTCAACTCGTCTTTGTTTCCACCTAGAATGACGTAATTTCACCTTAAGACCATCGCGAGCGCGTGGAGACAGGTTGAGGAATGGGCAAACGGGAATTAAATCGCAATATGCATTTAATAGAAACGCGCTGCGTGACGCGTCAGTGGCTCCGCCATGCGGGAATCGCAGACCGCAAACATTGCATTAGTAGGCTATAACGCTACTCTCTCACCTCTGCATGTTCAGATGAATACACCTTTAAATGGAAAGGAAAACTAATGCAAAGTGATGAAGTTGAAAAGCGAATCCCCGGAGCCTCGTGTTGCCAGATAAAATCAAGGAGAACGGGCAAGCTGTCAGTTCATTTAAACACACTATATGGGGCAAGTTGTCACAATGGAAATTTGCCTTTAAATAGTCTTAAAAATATATATAAATAAACAAATAAATATGATAACAGAGAAACATTGGCTATTAAACATCCTTAACAATGTATAAAACAGTAACAAATTGGTCAAGAATAATTATATATATATATATATATATATATACATATATATATATATATATATATATATATATATATATATATATATATATATATATATATATATATATATATATTTATTTATTTAAGGCGGATAACGATGCTTTTACGTTCGATAGCCAATAAGTAATAGCGGAAATAAATAAATGAATGAATAAATAAATAAATAAATAAATATATCACTACTTTTATGTTTATGTTTTGATACATTTCTGATAGCAGGAATACAAATTTTTACCCTACAACAATAAAAAAACAACATTTAATTTAACCTTTTAATGAACTTATTAAGCAACAGCACAACAATTAGCTAAATTTAATTAAACTAAATTAGCTATTACTATTTTGAGTGTTGTTCTTTAGACACTCAATAAATAGAAATTATTGGTAGATACAATATTAAAACCGATATCTAATTAAAGAAGATAATTAAAATGAAGAATTAAAAATGAATTTACATCCTAGATTTGCATAACATAGGCCTACAGCATAAATGACAATGCATCATATATCCATATTCTAAATTATGTATATAACCAGAGTGCCCATGCCTATGGCTTTACAGTGCTATTTGATTTACTGTTCTTCCATAACACATAACACAGTTTGTTTCATAGTAACCACTGACACGTGGCCATAAAACAGACAATGTAGCTGCTAAATTATAGTAAGGGTAGTGTCTCTAAGACAACATGAATTCATAAACATCAGATGCCATGCATATCATGCATAACAATTTTCTGATAATAGCATTAATATGGTAATCCGGCGCCCCGGGCTGAAATGTTTTCTTGAGATTGTTGGTTGACACTTGCATGAACCTTGAGGGCACTCTGGCCATTCGTTTATGTTTGCACCACTAACATCAGTATCAAACGCAACTCTTGCCACCAAGTCAAGTCAATATCATTGCTCCTGACAAATCAATATTGTATTACTCTTCACTCAGCATTGCTCAAGACTCTTGTTAGCATTCGGCTGGTGTGGTTTAGGTCTTATAGATCTTGCATTTTGCTGACTGTCACAAATGTGGGAGACTCCAGAGAGCATTCATACACACAAAAGCATGCAGAGAAATGACCTCAAACTGCAGTGCTCAGGTTGCGCTATGACATCACTTCAGTGTGTAATGTGATCGTTAATATGAATTACATGTTTTAGACCTTCACTGCAGTCTGCAGATGAGAGGAAAGAGACTCCTGGGGTCCTTTAAAATATTAATAATTCAAGAAATGCTATAAGAGCCCGTGACAGTGGTTTTGTTTCAGGACCCAAATTAGACAAGAAATGCAAACAGACACACTACAAAACCTGGTTGTCATATGAAATTTAATTATACTACTACTATTACTACTACTACTACTACTACTGCTAATACTACTACTACTACTACTAATAATAATAATACATTTTATTTATAATGCCCTTTTCTAATACTCAAAGTTCTAATATCCAAAGTAAAACAAAAATGACCTTAAAATCAAACATTGAAATTCATTAAAGATTTGGGGAGCATTTGCTGTCCTGGTTTACTGCATTTTATTAATTGCATTTAATATTTTTAGTACTTTATCCATTGTACCTATCAGAATTTTTTTTTTTTTTTTTTTTATGGCCATGACCCACCATTGATGAAAGGAACACATTCTGTGAATGTTCTTTCTCCAGTCTGCATGTTCAGTTCATTTTTTATTTTAATTTTCCAATCACATGTGCCAGTATATATTGGATAAGATATTAAACAAAAAAAAAAAATTTAATAATAGAAAATGTTTCTCCATTGCTTCCTAACACACACACACATATATATATATATATATATATATATATATATATATATATATATATATATATATATATTTATTTATTTATTTATTTATTTACCCAGCATTTGGGAACCTCTGGCTAAAGCTTAAGTGTGTAACTTCTGCATCACTAGTTTCAGAAATGCAAACTGATTTTTTCAAACACTCCCCCTGTCTCCCGTTGGTCAGACAAACAGATAGTCCCACCACCAAACTCACACCATTGGTAGAGGCAGTGTTGCTGTGATGTGCTGTTCACACAGACACGCAGTCTTACACATTAGACAGTTAAATTATAAAACAGCATACTTCAGCTTGAAATATTACATGATATTAATGAAATCACAGAGATTTAACATGGTTTTGAGGACACACAGAAGTGGTGCTTTCATTTGGACTGAACGTATGAAAGTTTAAACTGGCCTTCAGAAGCTCAGCTCCAACAACCCTCTGGTCTCTGACCGATATTCTTAATTTTCCAGACGACTAGCAGTGTTAACAGAGGCCAGACTCAATGCATGTTACCTCATTCCAAGGGGAAGTCCATCAAAGAGCCAGAAGATCCATGCATGAAGCATTGGGCTTTTGAAACTCTGAACCAGTATAATTGGATCTGCTGAATCTCAGGGACAGTAGGGGGCTGTCTCCTCCTTATCCGGCTGGAATCAGCTCTGCATAATCAAACTTACACACTTGTACAGATGAAAAGAACATATTCTGAGAATGTTCTTTCTCTTTTAATGTGATTCAGACATCTTCACTAACTGAGCCCTGGGTTCATTCCTATGCACACTTCCAATCCATCGAATGCATCAAAGTATTCAATAAAATATTAAACAAACCATTTTTAATGATGCAAAGCATTCTAATTTATTACAGGTGTTTCTGTCTAACCAAAATATTTCAAACAAAACAATTTCTTGGGAATATTGTTTTAATTGATAAGCAGTTTATAGGTTTTTCCTGTGTCCTAAATATAACTTTTCAACCTATTAGTCTAATGTAAAATCCCTTGAACCAGGGTTATTACAGTAACTAAAACCATTAAAATATGCATTTTTTTTTCTACATTTCTCATTTCTGTTTAATTTAACTTGAAGTACTAAAATAAACCAAATTAAATCAACTAAAAGCAATTTAAAAAAATTAAATACAAAAACACACAACAAAATGACTAAAACTTAACTTTGGCTTGCCGGTTTGAATATGCAGAATGAGATCTGAGAGCTGAAGCAAAATTTTAGCTATAAAAACTACAATTCAACTAAAAAATAAATAAATAAATAAAATAATAATAATAATCATTAGTAGTACATCAATAATACTAAAATAACCCTGCCTTGAACAAACAAAAGCCAATAATTCATCATCATCCTCCAGGAAGTGACATCATTTTGTGCAAAAACAGCAGCAGAAGCAGCAGTATGCATCAGCAGTTTGATAAAATGACAGAAACCAGTTTGATCATTTAAACGTTTGAAAAAAAAAAAAGGTTAAAACATATCACGATTCATAGCACCCAGCATCTGCACTCATATTTCATCTGATGTTATAACCGTTATGGTTACATATTGTAATTCTTTCATTATTAATACATTAGTGTCTCTGTGGGGGAAGCACAGAAGCTCCTTCAATATTATGTTACGTATATTTCTCTACAGTGAGCTTATACACCACAGGCTGAGCAATGTATGCATACACACACACACACACACACACACACGCGTGCTAATCAGCTGTGACCTTGAATTTCCTTAAATCTTTTTATCCTGCCTCCTGCATGCTGCAACGTCTGTCACAAACTAGTATATACTTACTTTAGTGGTCCTATTTAGTGGCCCATATTAGCTCTTCCAAATCACTGTCTTCTTAGGGTGCATCCAAGCTGAAATTATAAATAACTGATTTGAAGCAACAAACATCCCTTCCAACTCTCACTAATTAAGAATGTTGAAGCATCCATATTCTGTATATGAAACATATTAAATGTAGAATAGCCATTTTATTTTCTGGACAGAATAAAAAAATAATAATAATAAAATAAAACAAGCCAATATTTGTTTTTGTTTTGTTCGTTTTTTTCAGTAAATTTTGCAAAAGTAAGATACATGGAAAATATGTTTTTCTGTATAAATGTATTTGGACATAAACTGCAACATTTGATGCAATAATGGTGAAAAGATGGTAATTTTCACAGTGTATAACAGCAACTGCATTATTTACCTATGCTGCATTGTATGCAAACTGCCAAAACTCCTTAACAAATCACAGTTACAAATCCTAAACATTGATCCATATACAGTATAATTGTTCAAACTGCTTTTGGCTTGCTGGAATAACATTAGTGGATATATTGTTGCTCTAACGTGTCTTTATATATAGTTTATAAGTAATTCACATTTTTAACATTCAAAGTCAGGTAAAAATTGGATAAAAAGCAATTGCTTTTGTACATTGTGGTGTACTGATATGACCTACTAAATATGATGGATTTTACTTTAAAATCCCAAGCTTATGTGACAGTTTTGACTCAGAAAAAAAAAAAAAAAAAAAAAAAAAAAAATTTAAATAATGACCATAAAATTCACCAAATGGTCCAAGAGGTACTCACAAGATGAAACTTCAGGATGAAGACGGACTCTCACGTCTGATTTTTGTGTTTTCTCTGATTCATTTCAGAGTGGAAATGTTTTAAATTTCTCAAATCTGAATGGCGGGTGAAACCGCAGGACTTGTTTTCTCTCATATCTCAAGAATCAGCAGAAGGAAATGGGATTGCCAAATTGTGATCAAATCTGACACTAAACCAATTGCTGTGCTCTGAGTCGATACCGGAGGACTAATCTTTGAAAAATCTCGTGTTTTGTTTTGCATTAGAGCTCAGGTGCTCTGGTGGATCATTGAAATGCACCTTTAATTGATTATGATTTGCCACTAGTGCAGTAATTGAAATGCCAAGCGCTGATGGCATCAGCATACGGGAACACTCAGGTAATCAGGTGAATTTAGGAGCTTTTCATTTGAAATGCATGAAGGCTGCATGAATGAGCCGCACTCCGTCTGTTAGAAAGAACTGTGTAGCTTTCAGTTAGAAGAGAAGATGTTTCCTTCAACCTTCTGCTCTCACACCTGAGCTGCCACTGTTTCCTTTAAGAGTCATTTCAATGTCGCCGTTACCACAGGCCTGTAATTCAGCAAAGATCATTCAGTCTTCAGCTTTTACAATCAATAGCACAGGTCTTAATGTGCTGCTTCTGAATGAATTAAACAAAGGATTTACTTTTGATTAAAATTTTATGAATGCAAGTTGAAACTTTTTGGTGTGCAATTGCTTTTCAAAGCACTTGCATGGCAGGTGATAAAACACTGAAAGAGGGACTCAAGCCACATCGAGAGACCAGAATACAATATAATTACTAATGAGATCATTAGTTTAGATATTTGTACATATTTCATAAAAACGTATATGTAGGATTTTGTAACTACAATTATCAATGTTATTTTAGAGTCATTGATATACTATTATAGTTTGAATACATTAGATGTATTTTTCATTTTCATTTTAGTTAAAGTTTTAGTCATTTTGTTTTGTGTTTTTATCATTTGATTTGTTTTTAATGTCTATATAGTTTTTTATTCATTTATATTTTTTTTAGTTTTTGTTAATTTAGTTAAACTAAAGGACAATGAGAATTGTTGCTTTTTTAACAATTAATTAATTTAATTTAATTTCAGATAACATTTTTTTTTCAAGTAACTATTTTTTTATGGTTTAAATTTTAGTATTAGTTTGGTTAACTATAATAACCTTGGAAATTATTGGTGCTGTAAAATTTAAACAAGTTACACAAGTTTATTTTAATAAATATTTCAAAATGATTTTTACATTCCTAAAGCTTTGGATATGTAAATAGACGTTTTAGTTGCTGTCCATATTGTATAGTTCAGCAAAAATGCATATGTAAACATTACTCTACACACTTATGAATACTAATAAGCTTCGAGCACGTTCTTTTTCTTTTCTCAATTTCAAAAGAACCTTCAAGATTTTAAAGCAATCAGGTCTTTGAATTTTTAATTAATTTTATTTGAACCAAAAAAAGGATGACAAAAGATACAAAAATCTCTTTCTCAATGAAAAACAACAACAACAACAACAAAAAAAAAACAGCTTTAAATCTTATTCTCTATGGAGAAAATGAAAGGGATTTTACCTCCAGAATCTGACTGTATAGCATTTTACTAAACGCTTGTAAAATTTAGCAAATTGGGAAACATTAAGGTCACATATAATCTCACTGTTTTATTCTAAGTGTGAAAGGAAAGAGCAGGAAAAAGGATAAAAGATGCAATTAATCTTTCTTAATGATATGCAAAGAGATAACGAGGTCAAGTGATCTATTCACCACAGCAACAAAACACACACACATACACACATACCTACTTAACTACAAAATGAGGACGTATGACTGAACACCCTACCTTTGGGTACACCTCTTTCTAAAGGGTCTAGAGACAAAAGAAATATATGACTGAGATACAGGAGAAGCTCTCTTTACACTTATCAGTTGATATTCTCAATAAAAGCCTTCTTTAAAGACCTGACATTTTACCTTCACTTTAGGGACAAGTATTTTTTATGTCACTTTTGGGGACATACACAAACTCTGATCAAGCCACAATTTAAGGACTTTGGTGATACACAAACTCTGGTTAAGCTATACTTTTAGGACTTTGTGGTTGTGCTACCAATGAGTCATCCTAACGAGCAGAAATAGAATTGCAACTCATACCCCCAGTTTCACAGACAAGGCTTAAGCCTAGTCCTAGACTAAAATTTAAGTCTGATCTGTTTCAGCTGAAAGAAACTTGCACTGACTGATTTTAAAATATATCAGTGCCTTTGTTTTGTTTCAAGATGCACACTAGTAATGTTTTTTTTGTTTTGTTTTGTTTTTTTTTTCCAAGCAGGTTTGTAGAAATTACTTAAATGACCTAATTGAACTATGGCCTAATCCTGACTTAGTCTAAGCCCTGTCTGTGAAACCGGGCCATAGTGTCAATATTGTCTAGAAAACAAGCTAGTGCAGAGATAAAGGCATAATACACGAGTTAGTTTTTTTAAGATAATTGAAAATAGATAACCTACATTTTTCTGACTAGTAACTTGAAATCAGGTGTCTGCATGACAGAGGACAATTCACTGACCACTACCTGCATCCTTCTAGTTAATTTAGTATCTTGAGGAGGTTTAATCTCAGCAGTTTCCTTTTGCTGCTGACTGAAGGCTCAGAGACATTAAGACATGATTTTCTGTAAAAACATAAACATTGTGAAGAGCTCTATAGGAATTATCAATGACTTGATGTGTCTCCATTAAAAAACTGTTTCGGAATACAACAGAAACACAAACTCCGAGATACACAAACTCCGCTTAAGTGACACTTTGGGGACTCCAAGATACGCAAACTCCACTTATGTGACACTTTGGGGACTGAGATACACAAACTCTGCTTAAGTGACACTTTGGGGACTCCGAGATACACAAACTCCGCTTAAGTGACACTTTGGGGACTCTGAGATACACAAACTCCTATTAAGTGACACTTTGGGGACTCCGAGACACACAAACTCCGCTTAAGTGACACTTTGGGGACTTTGGGATACACAAACTCCGCTTAAGTGACACTTTGGGGACTCCGGGATACACAAACTCCTATTAAGTGACACTTTGGGGACTCCGAGACACACAAACTCCGCTTAAGTGACACTTTGGGGACTTCGGGATACACAAACTCCGCTTAAGTGACACTTTGGGGACTCCGGGATACACAAACTCCTATTAAGTGACACTTTGGGGACTCCGAGACACACAAACTCCGCTTAAGTGACACTTTGGGGACTTCGGGATACACAAACTCCGCTTAAGTGACATTTTGGGGACTCCGGGATACACAAACTCCTATTAAGTGACACTTTGGGGACTCCGAGACACACAAACTCCGCTTAAGTGACACTTTGGGGACTTCGGGATACACAAACTCCGCTTAAGTGACACTTTGGGGACTCCGGGATACACAAACTCCGCTTAAGTGACACTTTGGGGACTTCGGGATACACATACTCTGCTTAAATTACATTTTAGGGACTTTCAGGATACACAAACTCTGCTTAAATTATACTTTGGGGACTCTGGGATACACAAACTCCGCTTAAGTGACATTTTGGGGACTCCTGTATACACAAACTCTATAATCATGAGATTGGATTAAGAACAACAACAAAAATCACTCCACTCAGTATTGTACCAAGTTGTCATTTTTAAATTGATGAATGAAAATCCAACATAAACATAACAGAAAATATTAACATGGAAACTCAGTCCATCAAATGTATGCATTATTACAACAACTTTCTTTTAATAATACCACTTGTTAAAGATATGAACAGTATAAAACATTGTGGTCAAAGTGCATATTATAACTAATAAAAGAAATGAAAAAAAAAAGGTTTATAATGACACACCATGTAACATTACACAAACTTTCCCCTTTACATTGACTCCACTTACTGAGGAAATTAATGTTATTCAAACATTGTTGTGGACATGCAAATTACAGATAGTTTACGACTTACTAAAAAGATTAAAATGATACTCCAACTTTGTAAAAACAGAACAATGAAAATAATCAAGTTTATAATGACAATCCATGTAACATTTTAAGAACTTTCCCTTTACATTCATTCACACTCACTCCTACCTCTTTCTTCCCCTTTACATTCACTCCTCCTTCCTTCCTTCCCCTTTGTTCACGCTCCCCTCTTTCATCCCTTTTGTTCACTCCTCCCTTTCATCCCCTTTACGTTCACTCCTCCTTCCTTCTTCCCCTTTACGTTCACTCCTCCCTCCTTCTTCCCCTTTACATACACACCCCTACAAACCACCCTTTTTTTTCAGAGTAGTGATCCTGTTTCTGACATAATTTTTAACACCTGTCCATGTCCGCTCCTTTAGTGCTGGTTCTGCTTGTATGCATTGCTCACAGTCTTTCTTACCAGGAACTCTGCATGTGTTGATAAAGGTTATCATTTGTCGTTCTACTGCTTGTACCTCTGCATTTTCCCATTTCCGCTTTGAAGTATTGGAAGAACCTACAAAATAAATAAAGTTATAAATAATTATAAATAAAAATAAATAAACATTTATTTATAAATATTAAAAATTAATTAATTAATTCCAATTACTTTCACAGTAACACAATAGCTAAATGTATTTCTAAAGTTTTTAACGTAGTTAATTAATGTTACATGAGGCATCTTAGTAATCTACCAGTCAATTTAATAAAGCAAGTATGTCAAATATTTTATATGCTGAACCTTATGGGTCAGTTTAATATATAAATGTTAAAAATTAAACTGCATATACAGTGTGCTAATAAGTTTACATACCCATTTCAGAATATGCAAAATATTAATAATTTTAACAATATAAGAGGGATCATGAAAAAAGGTTATTTCTTTTATTTAGTACTGTCTTGAATTTCACATTACAGATGTTTATGTATTCTCCACAAGACAAAATAATTGAATTTATAAAAATGACCACATTCATATGTTTACATATCCTTGAACCTTGAATACCCTCATGATCTATGTCTGTTTTTTTTTGGTTTTGTGGTCGTTGTTCATGAGTGCCTTGTTGGTCCAGAGCAGCCCGCTGGTTTTCCAACATCTTCAGCATATTTGACCCTTTCCAACAGTAACTGTATGACTTTGTCATCTATCTTTCACACTGAGGACAACTGAGGAAAACTTTTAACGATACTCTAGAAGGGGGGCAGGGGCTGTAAACTTTTTAATTTGGATAATCAGGGTAAACTGTACATGTAAGTACAGTTAATTGGAAACATGTAAGTATTTATGTAGATTCTGAAGTGCACTACTAAATGAAAAAAAAGTTTTCTTTTTCTTTTTTTTTAAAGAAAAACTTACACATCATCATCATCATCCTACTCAAAGTTTACACCCTCTTGCTTTTAAAGCATTGTGTGTCCTTCTGGAGCAACGGTAATGTTTTCACCTTTTGTAATAGTTGTGTATGAGTCCCTCAGTTGTCCTCAGTGTGAAAGATAGATCTCAAAACCATACAGTTACTGTTAGAAAGGGGTCAAATATGCAGAAGATGCTGGAAAACCAAAGAATGAACAGCGGGCTGCTCTGGACCAACAAGGCACTCATGAACAACGACCACAAAACCAAAAAAAACAGACATAGATCAGGGCAACTACAGAAGTGGACACAGCACAGGGTGCTGATAAAGAGGTTGTATCGGTGGTAGATGCGACAGAAGATGACTGTGAGAGCTTAAAAATATAATTGGAATAAAAATATAAGAACTCAAAGCAAAAGCACCAAGCAAATATAATATAAATTAATAATAAAATAATTAACTGTTAATGGACTTAGGAGTAAATCATACAGTAGTTCAGGGACAGGCACCGTCGGCCCTGGAGTGCTAATTTCCTGCAGAGTTTAGGTCCAACCCTGAAAAAACCTCACCTGCCCGTAGCCCTTGTGATGATAAAGAGCATGTGTTTGATTTGGGGTGGAGCTAAACTCTGTAGGACAGCGGCACTCCAGGACCGACGTTGCCTACCCCTGCAGTAGTGATATGACCATTTCACATTTTACTCACCAAGCAATCTTTCTGTGATGGCTGTTTGGCGGTCTTATTGTGCTCCTTTTGAATTTGTTTCAATAATCTTGACTGAGACAGCTTCTGTAGACATATAAGGAGTTATTTAGCTTAACACCGTGTCCTAACTACACGCGACACCGCGACATGCGATAAAAGGTATCTTTTTCATGTTAATCTGAGTTTTTGTCCTAACTAGCCATGACGGCGACACACAAAATTTCTAATTTAGAAACGGTTTCTATTTCTGTGACATTGCAGCTGGAACAACAACATACAAACTATATGACAGTAGATAATCTCAGGTGATTATGTGCTTTATTCAAAGTTAAACGTGTCTAATATGAGTTTATCATTTTGTGCTTCCTTATAGCCATACTGAAAGCAACAACAGATAATTTTCCTCAGATCTTGAAAATAAATTAAAGCAAAGATGACCGTTAAAACTGTGAACTCAATGTGAAACGAGTGTATTCCATAAATGATGTCAAAAACGTTTGATATTTATGAATTAGATTATAAACGTATCCATTTCGTTGCGAGTGCAGTGCGCTTCCAGAGAGCTACATTAATAGGTAGTTGCTGCATGCTTGAGATGGTTACCTGTTTATTTCCTGATGTTCTTGCTTTGTCTGACTGTTCTGGCTCAGCTTTCTTATGTGGACCATTGCTGTTCTCCTTGTCCAAGTCAGGTGAGGAAACAGAAGCAGCGTGATGGGACTGAATGCCAAAAAAGAAATCAGTGAATATCAAAATCAGAAATATTTTTAAAAGATAGAAAAACTAGTACAGGTTCATTCCTCTAGCTGTCCTACAGTAACTTTATTTATCACTCCTTTCCTTCTGACAAAACCCAGACTCTGTACTCACACACGTCAGTATCCTTATGTTCAGAAAGTCAAGAATACAGAATATTGATAAAGAGGTTTTAAATGGACTTGCCGATTTCTGCGGACCCAAACTGCTGGCTAACTTTTTATCAGTGGATTCTTCTGATGCTTGATTCAAAGACTTGAAAAATATAAAAAACTTAGTAACTAAATAGAATGAGAGTAAAGGGTAATCATGAATTATTAATAAAGATTTTTAGCAATCTTGAAAGTACCTTGACTCGCCACGGCCAGTCTGAGTCTCCATAATTGTAAGTGATTTCTTCCCCTGGTAGAATATCTCGTACAGCGAAGAGACACAGGTGAGGTTTTCCGTTTACTTCAACGGTCCTCATTTTGCAAGTAGGATTTTTGTGCTCATCATTTACAAGTCTTCCCAAGGACCTGTCTTCTTTAGATGCATCCATGCTATAAATACATAAAAATACCACTAAGCATAAGACAATATTTGAATTTTATATATGTACGACACATAGGGCTGAAACTATCCATTCACTTGCTCGATTATGTTGACTATGAAAATAAGAATACAATCGTTAAGGTAACCGTAGTGATGTATCAAAGATGGCGATGTCCATAACACTGGGAGTTTTTTTTCTCAATTAAAAGTGTATTATTACATGAATTAGTCGAATTGAAGCACAAGTTCATCAGTCATATTTTTACAGAGCCTACAACAACTTTAAATGCTTTGTAATGCCGAGTTCACACTGCACGATTTTCAAAGACGTCGCATCACTGTTGTTTTCAAAGGGGCGGTAAAAGTACACATTTTTTTTTGCGGGGTTCTCCTGGTACAATTCACATTCCAGGGGTTAAATGTCACGTTATTGGGGTCGCTTCAACCTGCAAATATGAAAAACAACCGGCGGCAACCGCGGACTTGGCAACACTGGTCTGCAAACTACGTTTCATATAACTCCTCCCCGAACCTCGTTGCCCTGTAGGTCATCGTAGATGTGTTTTTCAGTCAGAACTCATTTCACACAGCAGGATTCTGAATCGCTGACAGGACCAGATATTTAGCATGACATATTTCAAGGGTGTTGCCACGTGTCGGCGATTCTCTCAGATCGCATCTTTGATAATTCACACTGTGTGATTGTCACTCGTGTGAACGAGCACTGATTTGCCTCCGATTTCAGGCATTTGTCGGCAATTTCACAAAACCTGTCGGCGACTGAAAAACAGGGCTAAAATCGTGCAGTGTGAACTCGGCATAACTGAGCGGAGAGCGTTTGTTTGAACCACACACCTCACCCACAGCAGCTCTGGCGGATCTTCAGATAAAAGCAAATAATGTCTCTGTGAGTACATTGTGCATTCCATGCAAAAAGACTTATTTTTATGGTCAGTGTAATCGATTAAGTCAATGTGTCGTTTCTACCCTAAAGACTCGTACAGTTGTTTTTTTCTTGTCTGTTAGGTCATCTTTATCAAACTTTTTCTTGCCGTAAAAATGCGCGTGGCCATTTGTAAATTCTATGGGTCTAGCTTCCGGTCTCATCTGCGTCCAGCTATTTTTAGCAGTACAAAACAGTTCATTTTGCTGCTTGATATCGAAAATTGGTGTGTCATATTATTTAAATGTATAATCTTAATTATGAACACACTGGTTTGTGGTGCAAACGGTTTTACCATTTACCGCATGTTGTTATTCTCCTCGTTATTTACCTATAGCGGCTAATGAACCAGAAGTCTCACCCATAGGCTTACATCTGTGTTGAAGAAAAAGGTGGATAAGTGGTTCTTAACTCCAGGCCTGGTGATCCATCGCTCTGCACATTTTATATGTCTCCTTTTTTAAAGGGGTCATATGATGCGATTTCTATTTTTTCTTTTCTTTAGTGTGTTATGTAGCTGTTTGTGTATGTATAAGATCTGCAGAGTTACAAAGCTCAAAGTCTCCCACAAAAGGATTTATTCTATCTAAAAGAGAAGGCTGATCCAGACCGGGCTAAAACGGCTCGTTCAAACATGCCCACACGTCTACGTCACGATGTGGTAATATTTGCAAAATGCAGCCCAAATGTTCACGCAAAGAAAGAAGGCGTGGTTTCAGTAACCGCAGTAGTGTTGATGCAGCCATGTCAGGGAGACGCTGTGTGTTTCTGTGCGAAAGCTAAGCACTTTATTTGGCCTTCCGAAAGTAGATGCAGTTGGGAATCATTACAACAGAACAGGGCAATTTCATGCAAAAGTCATCCTTACCATGAATAAATAAAGTTTTTACCAAAAGAATAAAACCCTGTTTAACTTGTGCATTTAGGTCTGTATTTTACTGCATTAACATGCTTTAATATAAATTTGAAGGAAATCGCTGTTTATCCACTATATATGAAGGGTGCACCTAAAGTAAAATTACATTTTCATTTGACTGTATTTCATGTTTTCAAATGAGATATCAAAGACTGCCCATTTTTTCATTTGTGTCAACAGTAAGTATTTTGTAGAATGGAGGCCTGTCTGAAAAGTAAATTAACTCACGTTGTCTAAACAGAGATGATTTTTGGATTTATAAGGGCTAGATTTAAGAGGTTAGGACGCTTCAGTGCTGTGTCACGTCCGTAACATTTTAAAGATTAAGTTTATATCATATAATTAATGCAATTAACTTGAAACTTTCTGTACAAAGCCAACTCATGGCCATGCTAATTATGATCAACAGCTCATCTCTATTCTTTGCTCTTATCAACCATATAATGCGTTACGGACGTGACCGTTATGGACATTTCATATTAAATTTTATGCATACTGGCACGCATGTTTACTTCATTGCTGATGACTGATAGTCTACTGTGTAGGTCTATACTGATCTGTTTCAGGCTTGCCGTGTCATAACATTTTAGAAATTAATTCATTCTAACATTTTAGAAATTGCATTCATTTAAATTGCATTCGAAAACGTTGCAGAGATTTAAACTGCATTTGCTGTGCGGGTCAGAAATGCACAGACGGACTGAAGGACAAACCGCCAAAACTTTTTCAAATGTCAATGTTCATTGTCAATATTATCTTCTTTAAACCTTTTATGTGTTTCAAATAACTTGTCACTATCTGCGCTGCATTCATGCAGAGGGCAAGATTTTGCGTGTTCAGCGCACATGCTGCTGAGTGAGACGCGCAAGAGTGCTGTGGAGTAACATCATTCATTCTTATCTGTCTAAATATTTTTTTCTTCATTACATATCTTGTTTGGTTTTATTTTTTATTCTCATTGCATGTTAAAAATAATTCACTATGTTATACACTATACAAAAATATACAATATACACTCACTGGCCACTTTATTAGGTACACCTTGCTAGTACCGGGTTGGACCCCCTTTTGCCTTCAAAACTGCCTTAATTCTTCATGGTATAGATTCAACAAGGTGTTGGAAACATTCCTCAGAGATTTTGGTCCATATTGACATGATCGCATCACGCAGTTGCTGCAGATTTGTCGGCTGCACATCCATGATGCGAATCTCCCGTTCCACCACATCCCAAAGGTGCTCTATTGGATTGAGATCTGGTGACTGTGGAGGCCATTTGAGTAAAGTGAACTTATCGTCATATTCAAGAAACCAGTCTGAGATGATTTGAGCTTTGTGACGTGGTGCATTATCCTGCTGGAAGTAGCCATCAGAAGATGGGTACACTGTAGTCATAAAGGGATGGACATGGTCAGCAACAATACTCAGGTCGGCTGTGGCGTTTAAACGATGCTCAATTGGTACTAAGGGGCCCAAAGTGTGCCAAGAAAATATCCCCCACACCATTACACCACCACCACCAGCCTGAACCTTTGAGACAAGGCAGGATGGATCCATGCTTTCATGTTCTTTACGCCAAATTCTGACCCTACCATCTGAATGTCGCAGCAGAAATCGAGACTCATCAGACCAGGCAACGCTTTTTCAATCTTCTATTGTCCAATTTTGGTGAGCCTGTGTGAATTGTAGCCTCCGTGTCCTGTTCTTAGCTGACAGGAGCGGCACCCGGTGTGGTCTTCTGCTGCTGGAGCCCATCTGCTTCAGGGTTCGATGTGTTGTGCATTCAGAGATGCTATTCTGCATACCTTGGTTGTAACGAGTGGTTATTTGAGTTACTGTTGCCTTTCTATCATCTCTAACCAGTCTGCCCATTCTCCTCTGACCTCTGACATCAACAAGGCATTTTCGTCCACACAACTGCCGCTCACTGGATATTTTCTCTTTTTCTGGCCATTCTCTGTAAACCCTAGAGATGGTTGTGCGTGAAAATCCCAGTAGATCAGCAGTTTTTGAAATACTCAGACCAGCCCGTCTGGCACCAACAACCATTCCACATTCAAAGTCACTTAAATCCCCTTTCTTCCCCATTCTGATGCTCGGTTTGAACTTCAGCAAGTCATCTTCACCACATCTAGATGCCTAAATGCATTGAGTTGCTGCCATGTGATTGGCTGATTAGCAATTTGTGTTACCAAGCAATTGAACAAGTGTACCTAATAAAGTGGCCAGTGAGTGTATATTCCGCATATTTAACTTTGTATCTTTATCATTTAATGCATAAGCGATGTATTAAATCAAGTTTATGACTGCGACAATTGCCAGCCCTTCTCCATTCGGTAGATATTGTTGCTTCTGGTTTGTGGATTGTAAATCTACTGTAGTCTACGGACACTTCATATTAAATTATATGCATACGCACGTTTGCCTTGTTGCTGATGACTGATAAAGGTCTACTGCTGTGTCAGGTTTACCGTATCATAACATTTTAGAAATGCATTCATTCTAATAACATTTTAGAAATTGCATTCTCAGCGAGAGCTTAGCGGAGATACCCTAAGCATTCACAGGCGGACTGCATGACAGCTCGCCAAAAATATTTTAAATGTCTTTCATTGTTAATATTATCTTGTTTAAACATTTTGTGTGTTTCAAATAACTCTTGTCGCTATCTGTGCTGCATGCAGAGTGCAAGATTTTGCATGTTTAGTGTACAAGCTGTGGGGTTATCATTTATTTATTCTTTTTTTTTTTTTGTCTAAATTTTTTTTCCCTTTTACACATCTTGTTTGGTTTAATTTCGTATCATTGCATAGTAAAATGATTCACTTTGCAGATGCAAAACGTGAATCTGCAGTCAATTCGCAGTCTATTTTGTAAATATTTGTACAATAGGCCTATTATATATTTAGAATATTTTACTTAACCCGTTTTGTATCTTAGTTATTTAATGCATAAGTAAGTCTTTAAAACTAATTTTTTCAGCGGCATCTGTTTAATCTTGATCAACAATATGATAAACGAATTGGAGCAGCGTTGGTCAGTTAGATCATTTTAAAATGTCAAATAGCTTTCAATTTATAGATTATAACTGCACCTGTCTCGGATGTAGACTGGTGAGGATTTGTTTTAATGTGGATTCCAAACTCTAGCATTAACCTATAGGCTATAAATGTGCTTTTAGCCCGTGTTCAAGTGTTTGTGCGGAATATCAATGCGGATGAAAGGGAGGCACCCACGCGATAACTTGCATTTTTTTTCCTGATAATGAAACAACTTAAAATCAATTAGAAACTGATTTTATGTAAATTCATAATAACAACAAAACGTTATTTTGAATTCAAAAACAAACAGGATGCGCTTTCTGCCACCTCTGTGTGGAGCGCATCTCCAAAAAGAACCAAAACTCAGCACGTGTGTCTCACATAGAGAAATATATCTATAGAAATTTTGAAATGTCTACTTTTAAATGAACCAATTAAAAACTAAATTAAATACTCCCTGATTACATATGAAGGTTGCATTTCTCTCTAAAGGCGTGTCAGTAGGCTACTGTGGAGATGAGAGTCAGCACTGTGAATTTCATCTTGCAGCCGACAAGAAAACATTAGTTTATTAATAAATAATTAAAATGTCTCCTTTTTCTACACATTAATAATCATTAGGCTACTTTTGCCTGTGCTTTTTTGGCAAACTTTATAAGTGTGCTTGAGCGTGGAATATATTGAAGCTCATTATGGATTAGTAGGCCTATTGATTTAATATAAATGCGTGATTAGTTGAATAGCCTAATGGCTTAAATGAACTACTAGTTAACTAGAAAAATCTTTAGTGGGGGGCACCTCTATTAAATACCCACTAGACATCCCTGTTAAAGTTTTTAAAGCATTTTTATAGGCGTTTTCATAGTCGGATAAATTCCGCTTTCAGAACGGTCACATCTGTAACGGAGAGATGTCACGTCCGTAACATTGATTTTTCCTGTGAAACACAAAATGAAAATTTAAACAAAATTGATATTTTATGCTTTGTAAATAGTAGGGGTGTCAACGTTAATGCGTTTTAATGCATGCGATTGATCTAAATTTAACGCGTTAATATTTTTTTAACGCAAATTAATCATGTGATAATGCTTGACCCCAACTTCTTCCCATCATCGCAGCGCAGAAGGTTATCTATCATTGTGTGATGAGGGCACAGCGAGCCAGTGTTGCCAGGGTAGCGGCACAATTGGGCTATTTTGAAAATACAGTCGCGGGAAAAATTACAGAGCCCCGGGTTGCGTTTTTTTTTGGGCTATTTTTATAATGTACCGCGGCTGCCCAAAGTGTATATAGACAAATGAAAATTAAAATAGATCCTTTTACTAATGTGTATTATAGTTGCAATGTATCCCTGGCAATTTAAGAACGGAGAGGCGGTTGTAACATCACAAACAACGTGAGTTTCAGCCAGAGCATACAACACAGCAGAAATAAACATGACTACAGCCACTATAGATTATACAAGATAATAAACACACGATTACGATAGGATATGGTTTGTATGTGATTTTCTTGAGATGAATGTGTACATTTGAAATGCTAATTTGTGCAGCAATATAAAAGGCTATAAAGAGCATATTTTAACAACAGTAAACAACCAAATTCGACGTGTGAACGTAAAAGGAAGTTATTACAAACACTCGATGGAGGTTTGAAGTGAGTTCTGAGTAAAAGTGTACTATTAATCTCATAAATTGTCTACTGAAGCATGATGCTAATGTTAGCGCTAATGCACCTGCAGAACAGGTCCAATTCTTCTTCATAATGCATTTTGTCATAATACTTCACGTAAGGTCGCAAGAAAATGTTTTGTTGTATTTATTTAGAAATACTTTTGATAATAGTTGGGTAAATGTAAACTGGGATTGAAGTGATGTGGCTTGGTAAACGTTTTATTGTCAGTATAAAGGCTGATAATGGCTGAATAAAAAGAAATGAATAATGATAAAAGAATAATAAGGATTATGTCTCATACCTGGCGGAAGTGTGAAAGGTTCTGTTTCCTTAAACTAGTTTGTTATGCATTTCATTTCAACACATTTACAGGTAAATCCTAGTATTTTAAATGTGCGATTAATCATGATTAATCACAGTCCATGACTGTGATTAACGCGATTAAATTTTTTTTTGAAATTTTTTTTGCTTCTGGTTTGTGCATTGTAATTCGCAGAAAGTTTACAAAATATTATGTCTCCCAGAAACTCGTGTTATTTGTGGTCACGTCTGTAACGCATGTGTTTTTCCCTCATTTAAAATATAAAACAGGTCTATAGGCTGATACTTTTCTGATGTCTGGACTCTATTTTAAGGGGTTTAGAAAAATATATTGGAATACATTGGAAAATTATAAATATAATTTATGAGAATTTATATTTCAGGTTTTGGTGGAATTGCCCAACAGCACAACTCAAATGTTTGAATTTGTGTAACGCATTTTATGGACGACAGTTTTGTGAATTCCGACTTTGCTCTGACAATCTGGCGCTTCTGAATCAGCGTCTGGAAGTATGCTTTGTTATTAGTTTAAGTATTTGCTACTGACTGTTCAAATGCGGAGTTTTGCACCGTGTTGAGTAACACGTCTTGTGTGTGTGTGAGAGAGAGAGAGACAGAGTCACATCACAGTGGAGTCAGCTGTCTTAACCACAGCTTGTGTAACGTTACTGTAAATACATACGAGCATCATCACGGTGTCTGTCACACGACTCTGTTCCTCTTTCGGGCTTGAACTGATGGTAAAACTAAGAACATTATTAACTGTCTTTATATTTACTTTGAAAGCTGAAGCTCGCGATTATGGTAAGGGGCGTTACATTTCCAACACGTGCTTGTGGTGTTCGGCCAATCACAGTGCACTGTGTCAGCTGGCCAATCAGAGCAGACTGCACTTGTTGGAAAGAGGGGCTTTGTAGAAAACGACGTGTTTGAGAGAGGCAGGGCATAGAGGAACTATAATAAATAGGGCTACAGCTAACAATTATTTTTATTGTCAACTAATCTATCGATTATTTTTTTTATTTTTGATTAGTCGACTAATCTATCGATTATTTTTTAATTAATCTATTTATTATTTTCTTATCAGTTGATGAATTCTTTAGTTAAATTATCAATAAAAAACATTTTTTCATATTTTACAAAAAGTAAATAATAATAACAACAAAGGAAGAAAGAAAGAAAATAATAAAACTAAATAAAGATAATAACAAGAAAAGAGGGGAAAAAAGAAACAACAATAAATAATTAATAGAAAATAAAAATGAAAGAAAGAAAATAACAATAAATAAAAATAAGAAAAGAGAGAAAAAGAAAAATAATAATAAATAATTAATAAAAAAGAAAAAGAAAGCAAGGAAGCAAGAAAGAAATAATAACAAGAAAGAAAGAAAGAAAGAGAAAGGGCAGTGATACAATCAATAGAAATGCACATTATAGCTGCATTCACAGTTATTGTTTGGGACTGACAGCAGTTGCTTACAGGTGAGAGACTTGAAATGTTTTATTTATTCAGCAGATTAAAACATCTGCTTGAACACACATTCCATGCTAATCAACGTATTTTTATAATCGACGTAATCAATGACGTTGACGAATTGCTGCAGCCCTAATAATAATGTACAGTATTTGAAACGTAATGTGTTTTTTGAACATTAAAGCATGTCAAAATATTCTTTTACACCAAATACACAAAACAATGATCTTTAAAATAGCATCATATGACCCCTTTACCACACCTGATTCAGATTATCAGCTCATTAGGAGAGAGATCCATGAACTGAACTGAGTGCATCAGGTAAAGCACACAAACAAACTGTGTAGAACACCAGCATTCCTACTACATCAATCCAACAATTCTGTACTTACCACCAATATTTGCCACGCCACTGAAAATCAAACAAGAACACACTCTCGCTGTCACTGTAGAGATTCGTCCGCTCAAGACTCTGCGCTGAACTCAGAAGTTCACCTCTGTATTCAAGAACAAAATCACCTCTGAAAACAGCTGCAGTGGTGAAAACTCCACGTCCTAAAGAGAAGAAAATCATCAGGTTCAGCAGTTTCTTTAAAGTCAACTATTATTTTTATTATTACTAAAAGTTTTCTGCCATATGAACCAATTAATGTGCAAATATATGTTATATGATGTAAAAGGGAAATTAGTGAATAAATTATTTAAATGGTTAGTTCACCCAAAAAATGAAAACACTGTCATTACTTACCCTCGTGTCGTTCCAAACCCGTAAGACCTTCGTTCATCTTCGGAACACAAATTAAGATATTTTGATGACATCGAGAGCTCTCTCACCCTGCATTGGCAGCAAGGGAACTACAACGATCAAGACCCAAAAAGGTAATAAGGACATTGTTAAAACAGTCCATGTGACATCAGTGGTTCAACCGAGAGTACCACAATGCATGCGTGTGCTCCTCTGCTCGTAAACAAGACTCAGCGCATGCGTGATCTGCTTCAACAGCACGGCAGACTGTCCCAGAAAAGAAATTGTTGAATAAAGTCTTTTTTTTGTTTTGTTTTCTTTGTACACAAAAAGCATTCTCGTAGCACAAAATTACAGTTGAACTACTGATGTCACATGGACTATTTTACCGATGTCCTTACTGCGTTTCTGGGCCTTGACTGTGTCAGTTGTCAGAAAGTTCTTGGATTTCATCAAAAATATCTTAATTTGTGTACTGAAGATGAACAAAGTTGTTACGGGTTTGGAACGACATGAGGGTGAGAAATTAATGACAGAATTTTCATTTTTAGGTGAACTATCCCTTTAAATAGCTCTGAAAATATTAAGTAGTCAGGTAATTCAGAAATATGATGTGCTGTTTAAACTTTACATTAAAATTTAAAGTCTTAAAATTATATGGTTGCAGGTTCATACACTTACACAAATATTATCATGGCTATATATTGTAGAGTTATAGAATACAGTGTCACAGGGATGACATATTTTTGCTGGCCAATCTGGAGGTTTGCATCCGGTTCCCTCAACAAAATCCCAGAAGAATTCATTTGCTTATGGATTATTGTAGAAAATAAGCCCTGTGACATCAAAAGTTTAGAATTCTTTCACGTTTTGTTCATCATGATATTCTCTTTACAAATAAACAACTTTTATTCATTTTGAAGTCTAAATACAATCACCAGAAGTAAAAAGCTATAAACACTATGAATACAAGGGGTATTACTGATGTATTTTATGTTGTAGAATAAAACGTGAAAATATCTTAAACTTTTGTTCATCTCAGACTTTCAAAAAACCCATTGATTTGGAACCAGAAGTGCAAACATACAACTCGTTCTGTGTTTTAGGACTCATTCATGCAGCACTGTATTCAGGAATCATAAATATACATTACACATTACCGTACATTCTCAGTTTTGCAGATTAATATTATTGGTAAACTGCTTAGTCAAAAATACTGAAATATCTTGCCTTTATATATGTCGATGAATCGCTCTTGAAGTCCTGGTTTATCGGTTTTGCAAGCAATGTAATGCTCTGCATCCTGTTGAGGTCTTTTTCGTCGTTTATTTCTCGAGGCTCCCAGCATTATGACATAGGCCAGCTTTCCTGTAATAACTGGAGAAAATAAAAATAAAAGAAATATAAGGTGATTGGAATAAACAACCATAATTTATCTATATATGTCACAGCTGCCCTAAACTAACAGTACTGGTGATTACAAAAATAATTTTTGATGTTTCTGTAATGGTTAATCCACCAGTATGTGTAGCACAGCAGTAAAAAAACAAATAAAAAAAAAAATAAAAAAACCAAATCACTTTCATTTCTTAATGCAGATGCCCGATTTTGTGGGTTTTTTTTCTCTCTCTTTGTTATGACAGGTGATCTAATAAATTTGTAAAACACATACAGTGCTTAAGAAATTTATTAGACTGTATTTATTGATTAATGGGGCATCTGAATTAAAAAAAAAAAGTATGCTACTATTTTACTATTTAAATTTTTAAATTAATGGGTAACAACAATAATGATAGTTTATTATGACTAAAGAGCTACACATACTGCTGGATTAACCATTTCAGAAACATCAAAAATGATTTTGTTATTCACCAATACTGTTAGTTTAGGGTGAATGATTTCATAGGGTTCTATTCAGTATAATGACAGTACATGTGATATGTCCAAAAGTCATTTAGAAGATTACAAAAAAAAAAACACAAAAAAAAATTGTTGGAACAATGTTACATGTTTTCACTAAACTACATCTTACTAACTTAAACACAGTTATTATAGGTAGTTATTATGCATTTTCAGAAGACTTGATCTTACCTTTCCTTCGTTAATGGGTGCATGGCCTGGAGTGGGGGAGGGGTCTGCTTCGCGGGAAACGCGTCCCTGATTGAGCAGACGTCATTGTCACGTGTCTGCATTTCCCGGGAAAACGCGTTTGCGTCTACTTGTGTAAATGACGTATTTGGATTTCACGTTGAACTTGTCCCTCCATTTATTAATTAAATATAATACATATATTTTGACAAAGACCTTGAAAATTCTTTGATTAAGGACCTTATTTTGATCCCAGTACTGGTTCAGCAAACGTTTAAAGAAAATAAAACTGTGCTTGTTCTGGGCCGGACTGACGCCTGCACTGCGTCCAATCGCTACAGTGATGCCTACCGAGGGCACTTCGATGAGAGAGAACAAGCGTGACAATCGCACATACTGTTCAAAACCGATGTTTATGTCTTCAAAGGTGTGTTCCTAACGACCAAATACACTTCCCAAGGCTGCTGTAGTGGGGAATACAGCCTTACAAGGGTTAGGGCGCAGTGATGACCTCCTTTGAATAGAACACAGCCCTGTGTCGATCCAGCAACCGACAAACAAGGACACTTCACACAACTTGATCGAACTCATTACAATCAGCAAAGTATTCATGAAATAAAATCGTTTTACACTGCAAGCAACATTTTATTTGAACTTTGTCATTATATACAAACAACTACAAAAAAGTAAATTACTTTAAATGCTAAAATACGATTACAAAAATCCTCAGAACATATCCATAGTCACGCGAGCTTATGTTTCTTCGTTATATTGTGTCTAAGATGTTCAGGACAACATAATCCAGCGATTAAAATCTTCTTTTTAAAGAGATTCAGGATATAACGTGTGCTGTTTACTAATGAGTGATCGGCTTTACAGGGAGAAAGTCGACTCTCCCCTAATACAACGGGTTTCAAAGATTGTTTAGAATGTATAAAATCGCGACTGTAATTATGCACATAGGTCAATCTCGCATCATGACTCCTGCACTGAGACACAGAACAGCGGGTGCCGCAATGTAAGCGCGTGGAGCTGCACGCATGCGCACAACTGCGTCTAAATGAGCATCAGAAAAGCAACTGGATCTCTTCTATATTTTCTACTAATTCTGTGTAATTACCAATACAGTAACAGTATGTCAGCAAATACAAAGCTGCTCATAAATATAAACTGGAACAGGTCTCTATTTTTTTAATGAATGATATACATGTGCATCTCAATAAATTAGAATGTCATGGAAAAGTTCATTTATTTCAGTAATTCAACTCAAATTGTGAAACTCGTGTATTAAATAAATTCAGTGCACACAGACTGAAGTAGTTTAAGTCTTTGGTTCTTTTAATTGTGATGATTTTGACTCACATTTAAAAAAAAAACACCAATTCACTATCTCAACAAATTAGAATACTTCATAAGACCAAAAAAAAAAAAAACATTTTTAGTGAATTGTTGGCCTTCTGGAAAGTATGTTCATTTACTGTATATGTACTCAATACTTGGTAGGGGCTCCTTTTGCTTTAATTACTGCCTCAATTCGGCGTGGCATGGAGGTGATCAGTTTGTGGCACTGCTGAGGTGGTATGGAAGCCCAGGTTTCTTTGACAGTGGCCTTCAGCTCATCTGCATTTTTTGGTCTCTTGTTTCTCATTTTCCTCTTGACAATACCCCATAGATTCTCTATGGGGTTCAGGTCTGGTGAGTTTGCTGGCCAGTCAAGCACACCAACACCATGGTCATTTAACCAACTTTTGCTGCTTTTGGCAGTGTGGGCAGGTGCCAAATCCTGCTGGAAAATGAAATCAGCATCTTTAAAAAGCTGGTCAGCAGAAGGAAGCATGAAGTGCTCCAAAATTTCTTGGTAAACGGGTGCAGTGACTTTGGTTTTCAAAAAACACAATGGACCAACACCAGCAGATGACATTGCACCCCAAATCATCACAGACTGTGGAAACTTAACACTGGACTTCAAGCAACTTGGGCTATGAGCTTCTCCACCCTTCCTCCAGACTCTAGGACCTTGGTTTCCAAATGAAATACAAAACTTGCTCTCATCTGAAAAGAGGACTTTGGACCACTGGGCAACAGTCCAGTTCTTCTCCTTAGCCCAGGTAAGACGCCTCTGACGTTGTCTGTGGTTCAGGAGTGGCTTAACAAGAGGAATACGACAACTGTAGCCAAATTCCTTGACACGTCTGTGTGTGGTGGCTCTTGATGCCTTGACCCCAGCCTCAGTCCATTCCTTGTGAAGTTCACCCAAATTCTTGAATCGATTTTGCTTGACAATCCTCATAAGGCTGCGGTTCTCTCGGTTGGTTGTGCATCTTTTTCTTCCACACTTTTTCCTTCCACTCAACTTTCTGTTAACATGCTTGGATACAGCACTCTGTGAACAGCCAGCTTCTTTGGCAATGAATGTTTGTAGCTTACCCTCCTTGTGAAGGGTGTCAATGATTGTCTTCTGGACAACTGTCAGATCAGCAGTCTTCCCCATGATTGTGTAGCCTAGTGAACCAAACTGAGAGACCATTTTGAAGGCTCAGGAAACCTTTGCAGGTGTTTTGAGCTGATTAGCTGATTGGCATGTCACCATATTCTAATTTGTTGAGATAGTGAATTGGTGGGTTTTTGTTAAATGTGAGCCGAAATCATCACAATTAAAAGAACCAAAGACTTAAACTGCTTCAGTCTGTGTGCATTGAATTTATTTAATACACGAGTTTCACAATTTGAGTTGAATTACTGAAATAAATGAACTTTTCCACGACATTCTAATTTATTGAGATGCACCTGTATATGAATAAATGGTAAAATATTTTACATTAAATAAAAGTGAGGAAAAACTGCTGGGTGTTGTTAAATTACATTAAATATACATATTCATAATAATTGTATACATCTTAAGCAGCACTTTTATTAATGTGTTGTATATGTGCACTCTCGCGCTGCTCTGCTGCGTCTGAGTCTCTTCTGGAGTCTCGCGCTGTAGAGTGGGGGAGGGGCGCGCGCTGTAGAGTGGGGGAGGGGAAGAGACGCAATCATCAATACAGGCTACAGGTGCTGGTCATATAATTAGAATATCATCAAAAAGTTGATTTCACTAATTCCATTCAAAAAGTGAAACTTGTATATTCATATATTCATTCATTACACACAGACTGATATATTTCAAATGTTTATTTCTTTTAATTTTGATGATTATAACTGACAACTAAGGAAAATCCCAAATTCAGTATCTCAGAAAATTACAATATTACTTAAGACCAATACAAAGAAAGGATTTTTAGAAATCTTGGCCAACTGAAAAGTATGAACATGAAAAGTATGAGCATGTACAGCACTCAATACTTAGTTGGGGCTCCTTTTGCCTGAATTACTGCAGCAATGCAGCGTGGCATGGAGTCGATCAGTCTGTGGCACTGCTCAGGTGTTATGAGAGCCCAGGTTGCTCTGATAGTGGCCTTCAGCTCTTCTGCATTGTTGGGTCTGGCATATCGCATCTTCCTCTTCACAATACCCCATAGATTTTCTAAAGGGTTAAGGTCAGGCGAGTTTGCTGGCCAATTAAGAACCGGGATACCATGGTCCTTAAACCAGATACTGGTTGCTTTGGCACTGTGTGCAGGTGCCAAGTCCTGTTGGAAAATGAAATCTGCATCTCCATAAAGTTGGTCAGCAGCAGGAAGCATGAAGTGCTCTAAAACTTCCTGGTATACGGCTGCGTTGACCTTGGACCTCAGAAAACACAGTGGACCAACACCAGTAGATGACATGGCACCCCAAACCATCACTGACTGTGGAAACTTTACACTGGACCTCAAGCAACGTGGATTGTGTGCCTCTCCTCTCTTCCTCCAGACTCTGGGACCCTGATTTCCAAAGGAAATGCAAAATTTACTTTCAGCAGAGAACATAACTTTGGACCACTCAGCAGCAGTCCAGTCCTTTTTGTCTTTAGCCCAGGCGAGATGCTTCTGACGCTGTCTGTTGTTCAAGAGTGGCTTGACACAAGGAATGCGACAGCTGAAACCCATATCTTGCATACGTCTGTGCGTAGTGGTTCTTGAAGCACTGACTCCAGCTGCAGTCCACTCTTTGTGAATCTCCCCTACATTTTTGAATGGGTTTTGTTTCACAATCCTCTCCAGGATGCGGTTATCCCTATTGCTTGTAAACTTTTTTCTACCACATCTTTTCCTTCCCTTCGCCTCTCTATTAATGTGCTTGGACACAGAGCTCTGTGAACAGCCAGCCTCTTTTGCAATGACCTTTTGTGTCTTGCCCTCCTTGTGCAACGTGTCAATGGTCGTCTTTTGGACAACTGTCAAGTCAGCAGTCTTCCCCATGATTGTGTAGTCTACAGAACTAGACTGAGAGACCATTTAAAGGCCTTTGCAGGTGTTTTGAGTTAATTAGCTGATTAGAGTGTGGCACCAGGTGTTTTCAATATTGAACCTTTTCACAATATTCTAATTTTCTGAGATACTGAATTTGGGATTTTCCTTAGTTTTCAGTTATATTCGTCAAAATTAAAAGAAATAAACATTTGAAATGTATCAGTCTGTGTGTAATGAATGAATATAATATACAAGTTTCACTTTTTGAATGGAATTAGTGAAATAAATCAACTTTTTGATGATATTCTAATTATATGACCAGCACCTGTATAACTTTTGCCACTGGGAGAAAACAAACAAATATTAATCTTTGTTTATTAAGAGATCTATCATTGAAAGGAGGGACTTTGCTTACTAAAGCTGAGGGTATCTCTAGATTATCCTATGCTGCTCATTCCTTATCTGTAGATAGACCAACCTGTAAATTGATTGATGTAATGTTGCTTAAATTTCTTTGGAAAAATAAAACTCATTATATTAGAAAATCTGTTATTTTAAATTCTTATAATAAGGGCGGCTTAAATTTGATTGACTTTGATTCTCTTAATAACACCTTAAAAATCAATTGGCTGAAACACTAGTCTTCTATTTGGAGTGTAATCCCATGTTTTCACAATTAGGTGGAATTAATTTTTTATTAATGTGTAATTATTCCATTAGTAAACTCCATATCAAACTTTCCAGTTATCACCAACAAATGCTTTTGGCTTGGAAACTTATTCATAAGCATAATTTCTCACCACACATTTTTTAAATCTTTTTTTTATTTGGAACAACTGTAACAACAACTGTAAGAGGAAATCCTTGTTTCTGGAAAATTGGTTCAATAATGGATTGTTGTTAGTGAACCAATTGTTTGACAATGATGGCAATTTGTTTAATTATTCTGATTTTGTTTTAAGATTTCACTTTCTTGTATCTAGAAAAGATAGATAAATGCATAAATGTAAAAGAATTTAATACAGTTTTAAAGGCCATCTCTCTGGAAATTTGAATGTTCTTTAGAAATAATAAGAGTGGCTCATTGATTTCTGTTTGTCCCCTCAGTCCTGAATCCACTGTGGTTGGTTCTATTTGTTTCTCTGTTCAAAAATCCAATCACAAAATTAGGTCTTTATTTTTGGACCTTGTTACACTGCATGAAAAGACTCATTTCCGGGATAAATTGGACAATGGAAATTTCAGTGAAACTTAAGGTGTACGACCCGTGCACGAAAGTTTCCCAGGCTGAGTGTGCTGAGTCCCGTACACCTCCATACACTACAGCTGCACTGAGATCTTCAGAGACAGGATATTTCTGATTGCACACACTAGACCTGTTCAGAGATTTCCAGTATACTAGCCCTTATAAATAACCCATGCCTTTATTATAGTAAAAGTGTATTTACCTTTTTTGGCAGATTGATTGCCATATTTGTATAACCAGTTTTACTACAAATACACGTTTTTAATTACGTACAATAAGGTTTTTTTTATTTATTTATTTTTTTTTATGTACCATGGTTAATTGTCATAAGGAGCAAGCACTGTTGTGTTTTTTGGGTGTTTATCGGTTAAAAATTAATCAACCCGTCATTTTTAAATCTGTAGGCAAGTTTAAATTAATCCGAATTGAATGAATTTAAATGAGTCTTTTGATTAACAGAATCGCAAAATTTGAGTGAGATTAATAAAAATCCACACATTCGTGGGTAGTGTTGTATCTCGGGGTTTGTTATAGTTAATATCACGCACGGACATTTCAGGCCTCGCATTTGGAGCTGAATCACCCGAGACTCGCAACTCTTGACGCCCGTGAATCGAATCTTTTTGGAATCGACTCCTCCGAGCATCACTGTTCTTACCCCTCCCCCGCTGCCTCACTGCAGTTTTTGCGCGCTCGCGCTGACAGCGTCCTGCATTTTATCAGAGAAGGTAAGTGTGAATATATAAAACAATTTTAAATAACATGTTTACAAGAACATAACATTTAAAGTTGTTCGGTTCGATGTAATATTTTTAAATTGTATTTCTAGCATGACGTTGTTTCGAGCCGTTTGTTCCCGCGCGCGCTGATTTTCTGAGAGATTTACCTCAGACCAAGGTCAGTATACGTACATAAAACCATTTAAATAACATGTTTATCAGACATAACATGTTATATCATTTTTTTCTAACTGTATTTCTAGCCCGATGCTGTTTGGAGCCGTTTGTTCCCGCTTCAGCGGCCTTCAGTCAGCGCGAGGTGACAGCCGTCCAGTGTTTACAGAGAGATTTATATCAGAAGAAAGTAAGGGAGAATTTACACAAACCTTTTCAATAGTCTATTTATCAAAACATAATATTAAGTGTTTTAATGTATAACTTTATATTTGAGTGGGTTTATGTTCTAAAATTAGTCTAGCTATCGTGGTAAGCTGGTAAGTTAACTGGTAACTTGCTTAGCTACTGCTACGTAAATTTAAAAAAGTTAATAAAAAGTTAGCTATTAGTAAAATGTATATATGTATTAATTAATGTTAGTTTAGCTAGCATGCTTTAGTTGTTAACATATTCCCCATTGACAAATCTGCCGACACATTCTCTGTTTTCAGAGGCTGACTTCACTGGATTCACCTGAGACAGACTGAGACAGACTCTGAGACAGACTGAGACAGACTCTGAGACAGACCCTGAGACAGACCCTGAGACAGACCCTGAGACAGACTCTGAGACAGACTGAGACAGACCCTGAGACAGACTCTGAGACAGACCCTGAGACAGACCCTGAGACAGACCCTGAGACAGACACTGAGACAGACCCTGAGACAGACTGAGACAGACTCTGAGACAGACTGAGACAGACCCTGAGACAGACTCTGAGACAGACCCTGAGACAGACTCTGAGACAGACCCTGAGACAGACACTGAGACAGACCCTGAGACAGACTGAGACAGACTCTGAGACAGACACTGAGACAGACTCTGAGACAGACTGAGACAGACTCTGAGACAGACTGAGACAGACTCTGAGACAGACTCTGAGACAGACCCTGAGACAGACCCTGAGACAGACCCTGAGACAGACTCTGAGACAGACTCTGAGACAGACTGAGACAGACCCTGAGACAGACTGAGACAGACTCTGAGACAGACTCTGAGACAGACCCTGAGACAGACTCTGAGACAGACCCTGAGACAGACACTGAGACAGACCCTGAGACAGACTGAGACAGACTCTGAGACAGACTGAGACAGACCCTGAGACAGACTGAGACAGACTCTGAGACAGACTCTGAGACAGACCCTGAGACAGACCCTGAGACAGACCCTGAGACAGACCCTGAGACAGACTGAGACAGACTGAGACAGACTCTGAGACAGACTGAGACAGACCCTGAGACAGACCCTGAGACAGACCCTGAGACAGACTGAGACAGACCCTGAGACAGACTCTGAGACAGACTGAGACAGACCCTGAGACAGACCCTGAGACAGACCCTGAGACAGACCCTGAGACAGACACTGAGACAGACTCTGAGACAGACTGAGACAGACTCTGAGACAGACCCTGACAGACTCTGAGACAGACCCTGAGACAGACCTAGACAGACTCTGAGACAGACTGAGACAGACCCTGAGACAGACTCTGAGACAGACCCTGAGACAGACCCTGAGACAGACTGAGACAGACCCTGAGACAGACCCTGAGACAGACCCTGAGACAGACTCTGAGACAGACCCTGAGACAGACTGAGACAGACCCTGAGACAGACTCTGAGACAGACTCTGAGACAGACCCTGAGACAGACTGAGACAGACCCTGAGACAGACCCTGAGACAGACTGAGACAGACCCTGAGACAGACTGAGACAGACCCTGAGACAGACTGAGACAGACTCTGAGACAGACTCTGAGACAGACCCTGAGACAGACTCTGAGACAGACCCTGAGACAGACCCTGAGACAGACTGAGACAGACTCTGACACAGACTCTGAGACAGACCCTGAGACAGACCCTGAGACAGACTCTGAGACAGACCCTGAGACAGACTGAGACAGACCCTGAGACAGACTGAGACAGACTCTGAGACAGACTCTGAGACAGACCCTGAGACAGACTGAGACAGACCCTGAGACAGACCCTGAGACAGACTGAGACAGACCCTGAGACAGACTGAGACAGACTCTGAGACAGACTCTGAGACAGACTGAGACAGACTCTGAGACAGACTGAGACAGACCCTGAGACAGACTCTGAGACAGACTGAGACAGACTCTGAGACAGACTGAGACAGACTCTGAGACAGACTGAGACAGACCCTGAGACAGACCCTGAGACAGACTGAGACAGACTCTGAGACAGACTCTGAGACAGACTGAGACAGACCCTGAGACAGACTGAGACAGACTCTGAGACAGACCCTGAGACAGACTCTGAGACAGACCCTGAGACAGACTGAGACAGACCCTGAGACAGACCCTGAGACAGACTGAGACAGACTCTGAGACAGACTGAGACAGACTCTGAGACAGACTGAGACAGACCCTGAGACAGACCCTGAGACAGACTCTGAGACAGACTCTGAGACAGACTCTGAGACAGACTGAGACAGACTCTGAGACAGACCCTGAGACAGACTCTGAGACAGACTCTGAGACAGACTGAGACAGACTCTGAGACAGACTGAGACAGACTCTGAGACAGACTGAGACAGACCCTGAGACAGACCCTGAGACAGACTCTGAGACAGACTCTGAGACAGACTGAGACAGACTCTGAGACAGACCCTGAGACAGACTCTGAGACAGACCCTGAGACAGACTGAGACAGACTCTGAGACAGACTGAGACAGACTCTGAGACAGACTGAGACAGACCCTGAGACAGACTCTGAGACAGACTCTGAGACAGACTCTGAGACAGACTCTGAGACAGACCCTGAGACAGACTCTGAGACAGACTGAGACAGACCCTGAGACAGACTGAGACAGACCCTGAGACAGACTGAGACAGACCCTGAGACAGACCCTGAGACAGACTCTGAGACAGACTGAGACAGACTCTGAGACAGACTGAGACAGACTCAGACTCAGGTGTTTTGTTGCTAAAAGTTGCTAAATGACGTTGTGATGTCATTGTGTGATGATGTAACTGTAACTGTATTTTTAAATACATTGAATTATTGAACACTTACACATTTTTGAATGATAACAATTTAAGTTTTTTTTAATAGCTAGTAAACTAGTAATACTACACATTCTCAACAATTATGCTTTAAGCAGTGTATTAGTAGTTAGTATGCTACACTCTAAGAAAAGTCTGTAAAAATAGGGCACAATCTACTATGTTAATAAGAAAGAATTTTCCGTATTGATTTTTACCTGCATTTTAAATTATGCATTGTATTTTCGGGTTACAGGGTTACATGGGTAATGGATAATGTCCTGGAAAATTAGTATCTTTTCCATTTTTCTTACAGTGTACTAACTGATCAACAATTGCAGGTACAAGCTAGAAGCTACTAACAAAGTGTATCATAAATGAACAATTATTAAATTATTATTATTATTATTAAATTGAACAACTGCAAATAGCAGCTAAGTCAATTCACGTGATGTCTGTACTGCTAGGCATCTTTGGTTTCCTCTTTTTGTGTAATTTGGATGGAAAATGTGTGTTTTTTTAATTTGTCACTTATCAAAAGTCGCTAAAAGTTGCCAAATAAATTTTAAAAATTGCTAAATTTGTTACTAGGTGCTTTTGGAAGAAAAAGTTGCTAGGGTAGTCTGAAAAGTTGCAAAATTTAGCAACAAAATTGCTAAGTTGGCAACACTGGAAACGGTGCGTCTTAGCAATAAAATTTGTTAATATATCATCATTTTCAAAGTGCAGCATTAATTTAACTCCTTTTGTTCATGCCAGTGTTCTAGTTTAAGTGTAGAAATCTAGAATGTATTTTGTTTTATGATGATGTGATTTAATGTATAATATATATTATGTTTTAGGTCAGCCAATGCTGCCATTCTTCTGGAAAACTGCTCTTCAAAGAACAGTCATCAATCAGGTAATTTGCACACAGAAATATTTTTTGAATACCATTCAATTACCCAGGTTATCTTATATTTTATTCAGTTACTAAATCTGCAAGATAGCACTTTGACTAGCTTAGATTTTTTCCTATTCTTAATGAAGTAGGCCTAAGGACTGTATTGCACACGACGTAGACAGCATTCGAAAGAAGTTTATCATGAATAAATGTTACATAAAGCACATAAAATAAAATAGGCCTACAAGAAAACATTTTCATCCATCCCACAGTCTTGTAAGTCCATAAACTGATCATCTTTTTTCCATAAAAATTTATATATTATTATTATTATTGGTTATATTTTTATATTCATTGTTATGTCTATGATTTTTTCCCTTTCATTTTGATCTCTTTACTTAACGTTCTGAATAGTTTTGTAAATAATAGCCTGCTGTAAATGCTCGACATGCCAATAAAGCTTTGATTATACTATTTGACTTACGGGAATTTTTACTGGAAGTGCAGTTTAAAGATTGAATTTAACATATATTTCAGCTAATTAATAGACTATAATTATAAATACTATAGTGTTTTGTTGATGAATGAATCATTTGCGTAGTTTCATTGTAAATGAAAACACAGCACACTAATTTATCATCACGTTATTGTAATGTAATCATAAAGTCAAAAGTTTATTGGCATAATTGTCAGGCGTTTACCGTTTTTGCACTGCTAGCATAATTATGCAATACTAGCATAATTATACAGAACATTAATTAGGTAAAGTGATACACGAATTGAGAGGGGAAATAAGCATATATAACAATAAATGTAAAAATATAGCCCTAACCAGTTAATATAATAATATTATTATATTTAATACTAATAATAATATACAATTAAATAAAAAGACACAATCAGTTAACGGATTTACAAGACTGTGGGATGGATAAAAATGTTTTATCCATCTCTGATAATCCCAGGTTTCTATGGTCAGACAGGTTTGTTTACATATATGAGAAATCGATGTTGTTCCCTCAACATTAGTCTCGCGTAGCCAGACCTTCAGACTGATGGCTGAAGGTCTGGAATCTATGGTGGCTTTCATTGGCCAAGGCCCGCCCGTGATGCCGTTTGACCGACATATCAAACAACCAATCACAGTTCGTTTCGTTCAGCGTCACGTTTTGGGGCGTGGAAATGTCGCCACAATAACAGACTCGGATGTGAAACTCTCGGATGTATTTTAAAGATTCTGTGCCGCAAACTTTAAATATTTCACATACTTTTGAAAATCCAGCGTTTATTTTATAAGGATAAGCGTTTGTCATCACAGTTGTAAACACAACGGCTTTCTTCTTTCGTGAGGGGGTTTGGCGCCACGGCATCTTTGTTTCCAGGCGGAACGTTAAAGAACGCGACACACACGTCTCCCGGAAATCCTGTAGAATTCAACCAATCCGATGACAACTTCGACACTCTTTAAGTGTTTCCAGATAAGTGTGCCATATGCATCAGACGTTTAGCCAATGTTCCGTGGTCGTGACGTCTGAGACTACCTCAACATAGGATCTCGAGGCCATGACTTCATATTGCGTGGCCACGACAAAGGATGTCGTTACCTCGACAAAATAATCTCGTGGCCACGACAAAACTAAAACCTGGAATACACTACGCGATTTTTGCCCCGATTTCCCCCCGATTTTACAGTCTGAACAAGTTGATGCTAGTTGAGGAAAGTCAGAGCCAGTCTGCAGATTACAGCTGACAGATTCTACAGAAAATCTCGTTGTGTATGATGGTCACAGACTACGATTTTTTAGCTTCAGACTTTGATTCTATCCAGTTGGAGGATATCAAACATGTTTGATATTTTCAGATGATTTTAGAACACGTTTTCATTTGTCATGCGTCTCCTAGCAACAAGGCGCACGTCGGAACAACTTTAAAGTCTGGTAGTGTATGATCTTCAGTCGCATAGTGTATGATGCCCAGTTTTTCTTTGTCACTATTTACAAAGTCGGTAAGTGTATGATGCCTAGAGTTTTAAAAATCTGTTCAGATTTTAAAAGTCATGTAGCGTATTCCAGCCTTAAGTTCCCTCCCGGTCACCGTACATATGAGAATTCATGAATTAAAATCCCAAAACACTAACAAAATAGCTGGCTGTTATCATTACATTTGCATTATCATGTTATGTTTCATCATTCTAGCTTATGCTTAAGCAATGAAAACTGTACTATGTATTTAGAGAAAATATGTTTTATTATATTTTATTTTTTTCACAGGATCCTCTGTTCCCAGACCCAACCATTCATCTGAAGGACTGACAGTTTCCACAAAATAAATACAAGGACATGGCAGAGGATGATAGGGGTATTGATATTTCACTGAAATTAGCCTGCTGTACTCACTGTTTCACACATACATACGGTTGTGGTCAAAAGTTTACATCACATTGCAGAATATGCATTATGTTATTAAACAAAATTATACGTTATTTATTTATTTATTATTATTTAGGACTGGCCTGATGAAGCTATTTCATTTAACAAATGTTTACGTTTGGTCTGCAAGTTAGAATCATAGCTGATTTTTTTTATTTAAAAAAGGAGTAGTGGTTCATGTTTGTTTTGTGATAGTGTTTCATGAGTCCTTTGTTTCTCCTGAGCAGTTCAACTGCCCACTTTTCTTCAGAAAAAACTTCAAGGTCCTGCACATTCTCAGGTTTTCCAGCATCTTTTGCAGATTTTAACCCTTTCCAGCAGTGACCGTATAATTTCAGATCCATCTTTTCACACTGAGGACAATCGAGGGACTCGTACATAACTATTACAAAAGGTAAACACATTTACTGATGCTCAAGAAAGCAACACAATGCATTAAGAGACGCAAGTCTAAAGTGTAAGCTATTTGAATAGGGTGATCAGGGTAAACTACTTATTTTGTCTGAAAAGTATAAAAAACAAGTATTTTATGTAGCTTCTGAAGGGCAGTACTAAAAGAACAAATATGATTTACTCATCATTATCATCCTGTTCAAAGGTTTACACCCCCAGCTCCTAATTTATTGTTTCCTTCTGGAGCATCAGTGAATGTTTTCACCTTTTATAGTAGTTGTGTATGAGTCCTTCAGTTTTCCTCAGAATGAAAAGATGGATCTCAAAATCATAAGTCGTCGTTGGACAGGGGTCAAATAGGCAGAAGATGCTGGAAAACCAAAGAATTTGCTGGACTTGGAGTATTTTTCTGAAGAATAGCAGGCAGTTGAATTGCTCTGGGCTGCGTTTCCCAAAACACTTTAAGCGTAAGTAGATTGTAGAACCTGCAGCCCTGGACAATCAGGGGACTCATGAAAAACTATCACAAAACAAAAACAGCTGTGGGTCATCCAGGTAATGACATGGTATTAAGAATCAAGTGTATGTAAACTTTTGAACATTTTTTATAAATTATACATTTTCATTTTTATAAATTCAGTTTATTTTTTTTATAAATTCAATATATGTAAATATCTAAAATTGCTTATTCAGGACAGTACTAAATAAAAATAGCATGGAATGTTTATGATCCCTCTTATTTTATTTTATTCTTGTTTTGATGGTGCCATTAGAGTTGTAGAATATGTGTGTCTGTCTGAGATTGGAGTAGTAATCACTGCCCTGACTTTGCAGTGTCCATTGCAAGTGTATTCATTATTGTGTTTGTTACTGATTAGTGTGTGTGTGTATATATATATATATATATATATATATATATATATATATATATATATATATAAATATTTTATTGTTTAATCAGTTTAATAATTCACTTGAAGTGTCTGTTTGCAAAATCTTTTTCTCAATCTAAATGATTAGTTAAATGTTGCAGTCCTGTTGTGTTTGTTGAATATTTGCAGTCCTGTTAAATGTTTGCAGTCCTGCATTTGCTGAAAAATAAAATTAAGTTTTGTTGATACTTTGCCGTGTTTGTGGCTTTCTTTACTGTTTTTATGAGTGCATATGACACATTTTTGTGCACTTGTGAACAGGATGATAGGTGGATTTACCAGTGAGTGTGTAAACATGTCCGTCTGTGTCTGGGAGTTTATCGCGTTAGTGAGCGGACTGGAAAACTGCCGAACACAAAAGAGTCCATTTCTGTCCGTGTCAAGACATCAGAAACACCAGCGCACTTACACTGAAACTGAAATTCTTCCTCCATTTCTTATTGGAACAACCTTTTTGATGATATTAAGTGGGCATATGTTTGGTCACTTCCTCAGAATTTTTTCTTAACAAATAAAGTTAAAGAAATATCTTATAAAATAATTCACAGGTTTTATCCTGTTGAACAGTTTTTGCAGAAATTTAAAAGTGACATTGATACATCTTGTTCTTTCTGTGAATGTTCTTCTGAAACTGTGGCTCATTTGTTTTGAGAGTGTCCTTTTGTTCAGTCTTTCTGGAATAATGTTAATGCTCTGATTGTCCAAAATATTTTTAATGAGTTCTCTTTATGTTATAAACACATTCTTTTTGGGTTTTATGTTAAAGATAAGAATCTATTTAATGCAAGTTTCTATCTAAACCTCCTGTTATTTATTGGAAAGTTTTATGTCCATAAATGTAAATATAAACCCCACTTTAACATCTTCAAACAAGAAATGAAGTTGTATTTAAATACAATTTCAACATCTGTTAATAAGAAAGCTATAAAAACATCTAGAACTTGTGCCATGTTTAAGATTTTTCCTTAATGTACTTATATCTTTATTTGTGTGCCCTCTCTTTTTCTTTTTTTTTTTTGTGTGACTCCTTTCTGTCAATTTTAAAGATTTTTTTTTATATTATATTACTTTTTCTGTTATCTATTAATCCATAAGTATTTTTTATTGAAAGGTATTTTGTATGTTTTGTACATACTGTTCTTTTCTGTTTATTTTGTTCGTACTGTAATCTTTATTATTATTATTGCAATAATAATAAAAAAACTTTTGCCACTGAAAGCTTTTTTTAATCGAATTAAGAATACATCTGTAAACAAAATATAAACGTGTCAGCTTGACTTCTGATACTTTTAAACACATTTTATTGTAAACTAACTAAAAATTTAGTTATTACTGATAATAATAATAATTATTATTTTTACTGATAATAATAATAATAATAGTAGTAGTAGTAGTGGTGGTAGTAGTAATAATAATAATACTATTATAATTAGTGATCTAATCAGTGTATATTCTGATTGTGAGCATGAGCTCAGCTGTGACGGTTCTCCGGTGGAGGAGAGGGGGCGGGGCGGCGGGAGAACCGATCATATCAGGGAGATGCAGACGTTTTTTATTTATTTATTTATTTATTTTACTTTTACAAACTAGGAAAAACTATTTAAATTAATAAAACCACCACTAAAAGCAAGCGAGTTTGCATGTATTCACACATCTTTCGGTGGCTTATTTTACTGAATAAACTAATAGGTGCATAAAGATAATTACTCTTACTTTAGGAAATTTAAACATCTGTACCCCGCGTTTGTAAGAAATAGGTGTTTTTGAAAGTCACATGCCTCGATGTGTCCGTGTTTGAGATGGTTCATACAGCAGTATTAGCGATCTGTTGCTGGTTTATTCTCTGATCTCTCGGTAAGAGTCCGTGACGCACACACACTGCTCAGCGGACAATAGAAGATTCAAAGTTAGAAACACACGCTCGTGGATCTACAGGATCACAGCTTCCTCTCGGGGAAATTGTTTTTTTTTTTTTTAAATTAAACACTAATTATTACATGATATTATTAATGTATCTTTAAGTTAATTATCTGTCTATTCATTCATAAACATAATTAATTTTCTTCCGCCATCCCTATTGCCGTCGTATTTTGTCTCTGATTGGTCAGATCACCGAATTATTCAGAAGTGCGTGGCCTCTTGGGGGCCTCTGGTTGGTCGGAATCCCCAGAGTGTGTATCTCAGCGGAAGTGCAGTTCTCCTAGGCGGCGCTGTGTTATACACACTTTGTGGGGGGGAGGAGGGGGGTTATACACACTTTCAGTACACAAATCACTTAAAAGTGCATTTTGGGGACAAGTGAGATTTTAAGCCTGGACACCATTTTAGAGCTTACTGAATGCCACTATATAGTCAGACAAATGAGGACCACAAAAATGTCCTCAATTGTCAAGGTGGTCCTCAGTTTACTGGTGTGTATTCTGGTGAATGTCCCCAAAAGTGACATAAGTGAGTACACACACACACACACACACACACACACACACACTTTACTTCAAAACAACCCTTGTGTTAAAGTCAACATGAAAAGCCGATTACAATACATTTTTACGAGTAACCTTGTGTATTTTCAAACAAATTAAATGAAATAAAAGATATTTAACGAGACTTGATTTGATCCATCTGGAATTACTGTGTAATGAGACTTAATTTATTTGTTTGTTTTATTCTAACATTTTACTCATTTTTTTCCGTCATACCAAAAAAGTTTGTCAAAATTTGATTTCATGTTGATTTGGCCTTTTAATATGTATCATCGTTGTATATTGGTGTTTTAATATCAAAAGAAGATGTGACATCCTTGGCTGTTTTCATAAGTTAAAATACTATAAAAGAGCAATTTATGGATAAAAGCTCTGCAAGAGTTGACTGTTAAAAATTTCTTAGTAATATTATTTCCCAAGAGAACTTACACCAGCACAAGAGAAAATATTTTAAGAGATTAAGATTGGATATTAATAACTTGTATGTCCTTGTGTTTTGGATACATTGCACTCTTCAGAAATAAAGTGCAGAGCTTCACATACGGAATCCAAATTTTCAATTAAAATTATGGCTTTGCTGAAGGAAAAACCAATAAAAGCACATATTCTGATCTGGAATGGGAACTAAGCCTCAGAGGCAAGAATATCACATCCAAACCATGAGATCACCTGGGAAAAACAGAGTAAATAAGCAGCAAAAAGGAGCTTTACAACATGTTTACTTTCTAGGCCTGTAGTCAATCTGATACGGCCCTGAGTCACTGCGCTGATTAAAGCAGAACAGTGAAGCGCAGAGAAAAGCCTTGCAGTCGAACACCTCTGAGTTTAGCACACTTATCTACTCATTAGCCCTGATGAGGAATTTCAGAACTTATATGGGATGAATCAATTAGTGCCAGACACACCAGGAGTCACTTATGATAATGAAAAGACTTTCATTTGAATATAAAGAACATTCACCTTCTCTTAAAGCCTGTCACAGATAATAAAGCAATTTTTGACGGAATGTAACATTTCAAACCATCATGGCTGCTACTGTCACTGGTCATGGCCTTAACCAATAAATCATATAAATAGTACAAAAAAATAAATTAATTCATATGAACTTTTACTGTTTGCTTTTTGTTTAATGTATGCTTAAGAAATCCTGCCAAGCAAGAAAAACACCAAATGACAAAGTAAAACTCATCAGCTTTGAACATGGCGCCTCTTTTTCTTCTTCACTAGGTTTACTGCTTACTTTACTTGGACTAGGAGCATATATCACCATCTGCTGTGCTGGAGTGTGATCAGAATTGCATGTAATTATGCATAAATGATTTCTAGATCTTATGTTTAGGATTAATGTTACTAATACATTTCATAAACACTTTTAGCATTTCAGCTGTATAACTAATATAATTAGACTGTATTTACTGTATTTACTGATAAAAATGCATTAAAACAGAAATACTGAGAAATATTATTACAATTTGAATATATTTTGAAATGTAATTTATTCCTGTGACGCAAAGCTGAATTGTCAGCAACATTACTCCCATCTTCAGTGTCATATGATCCTTCAGAAATCATTCTAATGTGCTGATTTGCTGCTCAAGAAAGGTTTCTTACTATTGTTAGTGTTGAAAACAGTTGTGCTTACTTCATATTTTTGTGGAAAATATTTTTCTGGAAATTATTTGATTATTTGGTGATCACTGGAATAAATTACATTTTAAAATATAGTAAAACAGAAAACAGTTTTTTGATTAATAATATTTTACAATATTACTATATACTGTATATATAGAGGCAGAGAGAGAAAGAGAGAGAGAGAGAGAAAGAGAGATAGAGAGAGAGAGAGAGAGAGAGAGAGAGAGAGAGAGAGATGAGGGGGAAAATGAGAAATGAGGGAAAAAGACTGATCCCTCCTTTCCATTTATAATTTCTCTCTGTATTCATTTATTTTGTAATTTTTTGTTTGTTGTTTTTTTTTTTTTTTTTTTTTTTTTTTTACTTACATGTATAATATGGACACGTATGTGTGTATTGCTTTGGCAACAGTGTGATGTTGCACAGTCATGCCAATAAAGCTCATTTGAATTGAATTGAATTGAATTGAATTGAATTGAATTGAATTGAGAGAGAGAGAGAGAGAGAGAGAGAGAGAGAGAGAGAGAGAGAGAATTACAATAAAATTAACAGTTTGGCTAATTCAGCTTGTATTATGCTGTATAATCCTAAAGGTTTATGAAGGTACTTCATTTTTATTGTCTGCATTTGCAGGCAAATGTAAGTGAAATTTCCTTGCAACTCTTTGTCATAGAATCAGTTTTATTGCACTAGATGTGGGTTTTGTATTTGTTTTCAAAATGTCATGATCCTGCTCATTAGGCCTACAAACCTAAAAAGCAATAAACACACTAAGGCTTTATTTTGCAAGAGGCAAAAGCGCTGTGCATTTTCTGAACAGTCTAAGTCCTGTTACTCTACTATTACTGTGGGAGGGGGATTTTGTCAAAATAATTCCACTTAGAGCAGCGAGATTATAAAGCGCTGCTCTCGCTCCCTCTCTGCTGGTAAAGGTGCAGGTAAAGGTCAACCTATTCAGTGTCTGCTACTCATAAACTAACTATTCATGGCCTGTTGCCGAAGTGCTACATTTATACATGCTTGAACAGTGACACAGTTAATACAGCAGGCTTTGACGGGCATATATGATTGCTGCTCAAGAGCATCTGTCATTAAGGGGATATGAAGAGCAGATTGAAGATGAGGCGTATGTTCTTTATTAATGACATGAGGCAGATGATGTCATTGCTGAAGACGAGCCCTTGAAATTCCTATAAATAATTCAAATGCTCTCATATATGACTTAAAGCCAATTAATCTGCATTGCCTTTGGCTTGATGTAGGACAGAACAGAGCTGAAGGCTCCCCTTCAGGAAAATTAGGTTATTTTCTGGTATACTTTCATGTGCATATCCAACAATATTGAATATTCATGAAGAACAGTATGTGTTAAAATAGTGTTATAAAAAAAGTGATAAAAGATGTTTGTTTTGATTACAAATCATGTATACATATAAAGGCACTGGAAATGTTGGGGTTATAGAGGTATGGAAAAAATAGCACTACTTTTAGCAAGAGTAACAATTAAGAATCTACTGAAAATAAGCACTTCGGTAAACAGTGTAATATTTTTGCTCATTTCTATATTTAAAGAAATAATTAATCTGAAATTTGAGTCACCATCCAAGGTGGCCATCCAAGATCTAGATGAGTTTGTTTCTTCATCAGATTTGGATAAATGTAATATTACATCACTTGCTCAGCAATAGATCCTCTGTGGTGAATGGGTGCCGTCAGAATGAGAGTCCAAACAGATGATAAAAACATCACAATAATCTACAAGAAATCCACACCACTCTAGTCCATCAGTTAACATCTTGTGAAGTGAAAAGCAGCTGTTTTTTACTTCAACCTGTTGCTTTCAGGCTAAATTATAAGTCCTCTATGCATAATTTATTCAGTGAAAAAAATTGTCTCGTCTGAATCAGGAGAGATATATACACAGATCAAGTTCTGTTTACCAGTGCAAAACAGCCCAAAACAGTTCTAAACAAATTTATGGTTGAATTTTGATGTGAGAATTGAGAAAAGAACAGGGAATGGACTTTTTCACTGGAGGAAGTGTTATTATGGATTATGGACTCATATTTTGATGAATTTGTTTATTATAAGCAAATTTATTATTTTATCAGCTGTTTGGACTCTCATTCTGACGGCACCCATTCACTGCAGAGGATCCATTGGTGAGCAAGTGACGTAATGCCACAGATGTCACATTCACTACTGTATTTGTCTTTGAAATAAAATTATATTGCAATATGTTATGCAATTGCAGCTGCATTTGATATTAAATGCTATGCCATGTTTAACCATGTACTGCACTGTAAAAGGACTGGCTTCTGTGGCTTTTGACATTTTGGAGGTTGAGTTTTGTTACACTAAAAGAATAAATATTCATTGCCACCTTTGCTGCCTTGACATGTAATACATAATACATAAGAAATCAAATAAACCGCTACTGCATGATGGTCCTTCCAGGGACTTGGTGCTTTAATCCCTGAAAGATGACATGGTATGAAAGCCAATGATGCAAACATACAAGAAATAAGAACCGAAAACATGTCTGTCAGAAACATACAGTACACAAGCCGGATATGAGCAGTGAGTGCATCTCCACTTGTTCTGTTCTTTTGACTTCTGAAGAGTTTTTGTTAAAGGACGTCTGCTGCCAAGGTTGTTTTTCTTTTAAATGTTGAATTAAATGCTGTGAAATGCAGCGTATGCAGCATCGGCCGTGTGCCTGAGAGCGCTGATATGAGTCAGAGCCGGATGGATTTAAAGCACAGCTCTGTCTCAATTGCTTTTCACGCCTCATTAGACGAGCTGTTTAACTGTGATGGACACTGGCGGCTTTCACTCAACATACACGAGTGCGAATGTGTGTGTGTGTGTGTGTGTGTGTGTGTTTGTGTCCTGAGGGAACACAAGGCAGGAGTCAGCAGAACACCTGAAGAAATGAACAAGAATGCAGCAAGAAATCCAATATTGCACTACAACACAGTATGACACACTCACAGTATGCAGCGTGCGCACACACACACACACACACACACACACACACACACACACCAGTGCGCTGCTCATTACAGTGTCAATTCACAGAGTCCTTCATCTAACAAAGAGAGCAAAAGCTAAAGTTTTCTTGAGAGTTCTTACAGTCCTCAAGATGTTGCTGCAGGTTTTGTATCAAGTATGTGAAACAAAGATAGGACTAAGATAGTCTGAAATGTACATCTAAATCCATTGAATAAACACCCCATAAATTACAATAAGTATTCAATTTAAAATGAATAACAATAGTAACAGCATGCCGCTCATGGCCTTCTAATTTCATCTTTTCACTTATCTTTTCATTGTGCAGAGATAGATCAAATACCATAAAAAATGTTGATATTCAAATTAAACGACAAAATGTGTTTAGATGAGATTTTGTGCCATCTATGGTCAAGAGAAAAAAAAGTAGGCTAATAATTAAGGCGGTGCATGCCCCATTTTACCTGTCAGATTATGTATTTTCGTGATCAACCAGCAGGGGCTAAACGATGTATATACTATATACATATATGTGTATATAGCATATATCTGTGACGTCATCAGGCACACAAACACGTCAATGTTCCATGCACTATTAGCAAATTAATCCATTTTAAATATTTACCAGTTAATGTTGTATAAATAAGAGTCTAATACTTTTTTGACATGTTATAAATTATTATTTGATATATATATATATATATATATATATATAAACCATTTACTTAATGAACTATAATTCTATACAGCTCAGACATTTCAGTTAATTATGTCTTAGAAGTTATTGTGACTTATCTCCAATTTAAACTTTCCAATTAAAATTTTCCTTATATACAGATTTTACAAAAATAAGCATTTTCTTTTCCTATTCCTGAATAATTGGATATTGTTTACTTTTACCACTTCAAATATTAGACACGAACGCATGAACTAAATATACTTTTGCTGCTGCTATGCAGCATTTGTTGTAGTCTTATAATTACATTTGCTGTTAAAAAGGTGCCTCATTTCGCCATCACTCACGAATAAATGAGATTGTGTGTTTGTTCTCCTATTTCAGTCTTTAAAGTCTCACAAAACAGCATGAAACAGTTTTAATGTTTGTTGCAACTTGCACTTTGTTCGTTCCAGTAGATTAAACAAGGTGGGCAAATAAGCTAGAAAGACTCTAAAGAGAAAGAATAACAAAACAAAACTCAAAAAACGTGATTTTTAAATGAATAAAAGTTTCTGTGGAAACACAACACCCACTGAGGAGCTCAAACTCAAGAAACACAAAACCCACAGACGAGGAGGGAGATCAAACGAGAAAAAATTATATTTCCTTATACTGCAGAGAGGAAATACAGATTTGAGAGAAAGAATGACTTTAAGGTTATGCAGCCACTGCTCTGCCTTGACCACCACAGAGTCAAACAAACCCACACCGACCCACCACAGACAGGAACATCAGACCAGAGCAGATCTGATCATGAGTATTTCTCACTGGGGAGGAGGAGTGGGCGGAGATTACAGCAATCAACCAATGAGAGAGTGACCTCTCTCTTGCCAAAACAGACCAGCATGAAACATGCTATAATAAATTAAGGCAATAATGTATACACTACTTTTCAAAAGTCTGGAGTCAGAAAGATTTTTGTCTTAAGAAAGAAATTAACACTTTAAATCGGCAAGCATTTTGAACATTTTAATATTTTCTATTCATGAAAGAATCCTAAAAAAATGTAACAAAAATAGTAAGCAGTACAACTGTTTATAACATTGATAATAATGAGAAATGTTTCTTGAGTAGCAAATCGGTATATTAGAATGATTTCTGAAGGATCATGTGACACTGAAGACTGGAGTAATGATGCTGAAAATTCAGCTTTGCATCACAGGAATAAATTATATTTTACAATACATTCAAATAGAAAACAGCTATTTTAAATTGTAATAATATTTCACAATATTACTGTTTTTACTGTATTTTTCATCAAATTAATGAAGCCTTGGTGAGTATAAGAGACTTCTTTCAACAATAGAAAAATCTTACCAACCACAAAGTTCTGGAGTAGTAGTTTTGTGTGTATGTGTGTGTGTGTGTGTGTGTGTGTGTGTGTGTGTGTGTGTGTGTGTGTGTGTATCACATTCATTTTGGAACAGCACTGACTTAAAGCATCTTTAAGTGCTTACTTAAAGATGCTTACAGTGCTGTGAGATTGTTGGAGTTAAAGGTCACTGCAAATATAGCAGCATGATTCAGTCTTGAATCAAGTCTTGCTGATATGAATGGTTGATGAATGTTATCAAGAGTAAGAAACAGAAACAGTGTGTTCTTAAACTTTCACATGCTGGTCTGTTCAGGTCAGCTGTACTTCTCAATCTGCAGATTACCCACACGCGCGTGTGTGTGTGCTCCACAATACAAGAGAAAGAGAGAAGGAGGTGTTTGAAAACATAAGGGAGATCTGACTAGTTAATTCACAGAATCTGTGCATGGTAACTTTTCAAAGGTATACTTTTACTGTATTTCACAGCTCAAAATGAGTAAATGTTCTATAAAGCAATGTAAAGGTGAATTGTGAATCACATGGAATGTGCTCTACCTTCTATTGTCTGTTTGCTTGCCATCATTGTTACATTTCTTTGCATACTGTGATTGATTTATACATATAACATATTACATATTTGACAGACGCTTTCATCCATAGCAACTTATATTGCAATGAAGCTAAACATTTTTTCAGATTCCCTGAATTGCACCCATTATCTTGCCTTGGTGTTGATAGCATGCTTTGCTTTCTGAATTATATCCATTTATTGCAAGCAAACAAGAAAATAACAAATTTACGTTAAATTCATTATGACAAAAGAGAGCATGGAACAGAAATAAAGGATTTATTCACTGTGACAATTCTGTGTAAATTAATTTACTTATGATGTAATTTTGTAACTAATTAATCCATGAATGCAGAACCTGCACAATCCATTTTGACAAAATAAGATCAATCTGGTTGTCAAGTCCAACTCTGCACTAAAAAAAAAAAAATAATAAAAAAAGAGGTAAAATCAATTTTGACTCAAAAATTGCTCACAGTAAAAATAAATAAAAACAGAATTAAACATTAAATATTGAAATAAAAATACTGAAATTTCTTCAGAAAAGTACTCAAAAATCTTTTCATCTTTTACAGTGTAGGTTTTTTTGTAATGTCTATGGAAGCTTTGACAGAGGGAGATTCCTCTGAGGTTGTGGCGGGGAAGTGGAGAGCACAGTATTGATTGGATGTGGGTCACGTGAGAGTCTGGGAGGCAGAGATGAAGAATGAGAAGTGCTGTCGCTGTGACATTTATCAGTCCATTCAGGCAGAATGTAATCTCCACGTGTGACTCGCAGGTGCCCGTCTCAGTCAGCCTGGAGGTCAGCGGCAGCCTAGAATGTCAACAGATACAAAAGCACTCAGACTTACAGTGCCTTTTTTATGGACACTCTTACCTGCGATCAAACCTGCAAAGGTCTTGGCAATGATCAGGTCCACTGGGAAGCTGCACACAGAATTTTTATGTAAATGCATTTTGACAGACACTTTTATGGAGGACTTTATCCAAAGCAACTTACATTGCATTCAACATTTCATTAGTTCATGCATTCCCTGGGAATCAAACCCATGACCTCAGCATTGCTTAGCACCATGTTTGAGCTAATGCTATTTCTTTTATCCAAACTGACTTAGACTGATTTCTCTTATTCATTCCCTGGGAATGGAACCCATGACCTTGGAGTTGCTACTGCCATGCTACAGAATGCAATTTTTAAATGAATATTTTGTTACATCTGTTATCATTTTCCATTATTTTCATTCCATGTTTTGGCGAGACACATAAATTGTCCCTATAAAACATTTATATTGAGAAAGACTTCATTATTCACATGTATTTAAGACTCTCAATAATGAGAAAGAAAGATCATAATATGGAACTTAATGCAACTTTCTTTTTTTAATGAAATTTACTAGCAGGTTGGCAAAGAAACCTAGATTTTAGAACAGTGCAATAGAGAAAGCATTAATGACATATTTTGGTATTTGGTAAATAAAATAAAATAAGATAAGATAAGATAAGATAAGATAAGATAAGATAAGATAAGATAAATAAAATAAATGTTTTTGTGTATGTGTTTGTATGTTATAATTTTCCTTAACTACCAAGTCTTTAAACATTGAGAAAGAAAGATAATAATATTGCATTTAATGCAAGACATCATAACTTCAGACAGCAGAAAAAAAAACAAAAAAAGTTTTTGCACAAAATCTTTTTTTTTTTGTGTGGGGGGGGGGCGGGATTTCACTACAATTTAAAAGAGAGCAATAGAAAACGCATTAGTGGAACGTTTTAATGATATTATTTTCACAGGGAAAAATCCAGTGAACTGAGCAGTGTTGTGTTCACAGTAGATCTTGCGAAAGCTGATGGGATTTTTAATAAGATCCTCAAGTTTGCATAAATGCATAAACATAACATGATGCAAATGAAAGTTCTCAGACCAAAACCTCCCTGCACTTAAATAAAGGCAATAAATGAGTAGAAGAACAGTGCATAAGTCACACTTATGTATATTTTATCAGCAATTTTCATGCATTTCAAATAACAACAGCACAGTCAGCTTTCATAGACCTTAACATCACCCCAATGAGCTTCTGTTTCAAATCCTCGTCTATAGTACTATTTAACTGCAATATTGTTAAAATGATTTCATGCAGTGCTACAAACAGCTGCTGTAAAACAAAAAGGCATATATTTAAGGGGGCAATTGTAGCTCCATTGTGCTGTAATACGGGAACATGGCCAAAGGCTGCAGTACTTGACGCTTACGCCATTTCCATCAAAGATATGGTTATTATATACACATCTTTTCTCTAGCGACCTCATGAACGTCCATAAATGTGTCCTACTACTGAAAAATACTGCTTGAGGAGGGACAGTTATTTTTATTGTGTCTAAGCACATTTCACTAGAGGTCTAATGTTTAAATTCAAAGAGTATTTATTTTACGGCCATGAAAATGATGTCAGTATTTCAGCTTACTCATGTATTATGACATAATGTCAATATTCGGTTCAGTGTTGATGTCAAGATACAATACTTTATCAAATAATGTATTTTTATTAATTAATAGTAATTAATAAACATGGAAGCTCAAATACAGTATGTGTCACAATACAAGTCAGAGACACGAGGTATGAGTGTAAACAGGAAGGTTTATTGTCAAGGTGAGGATCAGGGTGACTGAAGGCAGGTGAGTATAGAAGGATATAGAGAGTTCTATGGTTCTTAGCTCTTGGTAATTGCAGGTTGATATGTTGCAGGAATCCTGGGGAACAGCAGGGACCCGGATCATGGAGACGTAGAAGCTTTCTGGAGGTAAGTAAACAAAGAGGTAAGTACATGAAAGGAGTCTGGTTAGTTCAAGGAGCTGAACGGTAGACCGGACACTGGGATCTGTGACTGCAGGTGCAGGTGATTAGAATTCCGGTGATTGGGACCTGGTGTGAGCTGACATGAGTGACTGTGGTGTATTCCTAACAGTATGTGACCATTTTTATGCAGCATTACTGAGCTTTAATTTTGGTTGAGCAGACAATATATTGTCATGATCCAAAATGAATGTTGTTGCATTTTTGTATTGCAGTATATTGTGACATGGTATATTGTTATACCCCTATATTTTGGTGGGAAGTGGGAAGTCGTGGCCTAATGGTTAGGGAGTTGGGCTTGTAACCTGAAGGTTGCCGGTTCGATTCTCGCACCGGCAGGAATTGAAGGGGGGGATTGTGAATGAACAGCACTTTCTCTGCCTTCCATGACTGAGGTGCCCTTGAGCAAGGCACCGAACCCCCAATTGCTCCCCGGGCGCTGGAGCAATGGCTGCCCACTGCTCCGGGTGTGTGTTCACGGTGTGTGTGTGCGTTTGTTCACTATTCACTGCTGTGTGTGTGTGCACTTGGATGGGTTAAATGCAGAGCACCAATTTCGAGTATGGGTCACCATACTTGACAATACGTCACGAATTTCACTTTCATTTTCTGAATAAAAAGTGTTTTTGCACATAAAATGCATCACTTGATACTAAAACAATAAGTGTGCCCATTCTGATTCAGTCAAATAACAAAATCATGTCAGTTACAAATATATAAACAGCGGTGACAAAGTATATTTTCTGTTGTTAAATCAGTTTTGAATATATATACTGTAGTGTAAAAGAATATTTTACAAAGCATCACTGATGAAACTGGCGTTTGTCATTTGTAAAAGTAACAGATACTTTCTTGTAAATTAAGAAGTAATGTGTTACTTTACTAGTTACTTGAAAAAGTAATCTGATTACATAACTCTCGTTACTTGTAATGCATGGTCCAATCCAACTTAAAACCTTAAAGATTTCCGTCCTTTCCTCCTTGACATAACTTAAAGCTTCTCATCTCATTCTCATCAAAATCCCTCTTCAAAGAAAAAAAAAAAAAACCTGCTTTAAATCCCACAGTAATGGCATGTCTTCAGTATGCTGATCAGATTTGCACTGGGGAGATGGGGCACATTTATTCAAACTGAAAAATGTCACTTTTGGGCAGAGTGATGACAGGGCATCAGCGGGAGGTCAGATACCCACTGATGTCTCTGAAAGATGCCCTGTCCTGATGCTATTGTTACTGAACACATCATGTCACTCACACATCTATCCGGAGGGTAAGCTGCTCTCCAATCTCACATTTAAGATTTGCACAATCGCATATCCAGGCACAGTTCAACTGGTACCAAGACTATAAATGTCAGTTTTGTTGATGCATACTGGAAATGAAGCCCATTATGTCAGTTAGGGTTCTTCTGTGATGAGCTGATAGTTTCTTCACTGAACATAAACATTTAGCATTGCTATTTCAGCAAGCGATTACATGCTAATTTTCGCTTTGTGATGGACAGATGACCCACGGCTGCTTTTGAAATTCAGTTATTCATTTATTCTGCCCACAGACACGTACATTGCACTGATTAAACAAACAATTTTGTACCTGACAGCTGTGATGGCAAGAGTTGGGATAATGGAGCGCTTTATGAATTAATTGGAGCTGTCTGGACAACACGAGATGTGACTAAATGGTGGCGCAATAAAACAAATATTTTTTGTTGGGGATAAATGTGAAGCTGTGTTTCATTCTGACACTCTATAATGACAGCACAGCTGTAATGGTTATTGCTCTGATTAAAGCGTGCTGCGCGCGGAGGAATGAATATCAAACTGTATTTAATGTCATACTGTGTTACCTGGTTCACGCAGAGCAATTCTTAACTTCCCAAGAACGATTCTTTTATGCCAATATTTCCTGTACAACCGCTGTGAATCTACAGCAGAAATTGTCTTACTATAGGGAGATGTGAGGGTCTGTATTACTTATTACTGGAGAAAGCGTAACGGCTAACTTGGATCATGTGTGCCGTAATAACCAATCACATTACAGCCTTGACATCATTGAATTTCAGTCAGAGTTGTACTACACTCACTCATCGTTTACGGATACCATAGGAATGAATGGAAAGTGCCGTAAGCTGAATCCCACTTGTCGCAAAAAGTCAGTGACTAAAACAGCATTTTTTTTGTGGTAAACTCCAAAAGTATTGTTTAGTGTAAAACATGTTGAAGATTAGCAGATAGGCTGTCGAGTGATAAGCCGTTTAAAAAGCTGTTTATTCAGTGTAGTGGAGCCTCTCCTCCATTGACATCCATCCAAAAAGAAAAACAGCCTCTGGTCTCCTTTCCCATGTACTGCTAAAGTGGAAGTGTTAGCATTAGCCGTAAAACTTTTTTGGCTAAAGGTTGCAGGCTTGCCTTCTAGTGGCTTTGTCTACAGCTTCCCAACAAACGAAGTTACATTTTACCCAATTTCACCGTCCAAATAAAATGGCGGGTTGAATTTTACATAGCCTACAGTAACAGAGCTCGACATTAATATATATTTTAGTACAATAATGTCAGTGTTTACTGTTTTTGCTCGATTTGGTTAACGAAAATACTTCAAAACAAAGATCACAGCAAAACAGTCGCACATCTCTGAGCAACATAGCGGTGTTTCGTTACTGATCATAATCATATGAATCGATTCAGTGGTCCATTCATAAACACAGGCACTTGCTTTATTCTTGAATGAATCAGCTGTCTGAACGAATCATTTGAATGAATGCCTCAGTGACTCACTTTTGCCACCTACTGGTGGTCTACTTTCATATTTAGTATGAAAAGTACTAAGTACTAACTTAAGTAGCTAATCTTTGCATTTTTTTCCAACATTTCATATTTGTATATTTAAAAAAAAAAAAAGATTTAAAACACCAAGCTCTGAACATTATTTATATTATAATTTTGCAGTGTAAATGCATTCATGCCACATTTCAGCTACATTATTTGTGTAAATGCACCTAAATACCATTCGATCGTTTTGCTAATACTGATTTAATTTGATTGATAACAGTCCTATAATGTCTTATTATATTAAGTGAAATTATTAATAACATTTAAGAAGCTGATATGAAAGATAATGCATGCATTTAATATGGTTACAGAAAAATGCCCTTTAAACAGGCAAAAAACGACCTGGAAATCAATTTAAATAAATTTTAGTATGCAGTAACTTTAGTCATATAAAATGTAATTTCCCAACAACAACATTGTGGCCAGTGAAAATGCTGAGTGGCTAGTAAATTTAGCCACAGTGACTGGTGAGCAAACAAAGTTAATGTCACGCCCTGCTCTCAAGGCAATCATATTCACATACAGATGATTCTTATGTCCAATTCTTGTCAGTGAATCAAACACAAACAGCGCAACCAGTGAACTATACACAAACAAATAGCTCTTATAACCTGGTACTCTGCAGTGAATCAAACACATCCTGAGCCATCAGTAGTCATATTACCGCACAAATGATTCTTATGATCCGGTTCTTTTTTAGTGAATCAAATAGGCCTACATACAGTGCATCCAGGGTTGACATATGAACGTACAAATGATTCTTATGAACCGGTTCTTTTTAGTGAATCAAATAGGCCTACATACAGTGCATCCAGGGTTGACATATGAATGTACAAATGATTCTTATGAACCGTTTTTTTTAGTGAATCAAATAGGCCTACATATAGCGCATCCAAGGTTGACATATGAACATACAAATGATTCTTATGAACCGATTCTTTTTATATTGCAGTGGATGCCTGATTGCCTGTATTGACCTATCAGAATCAAGTCATGTAAACTTTTAGAATTTTACTTAATTTGAATAATGCCTTTTTGTAACCATTGTTCAGGTCACTTACATTTGCACAGAGCAGCACATTATGTAAGTACACTTCCAATAGAGCCTCTCACAGGCCAAATAAATTAATCTTCACAATTTTTGGTCATTGAAACACTTTTTTTTCTGTTAATAACCAGCTTGCAACACAGACTTGACAGGATTATCTAATTACATACCACATTCTTTTACCAGCAGCACAATGAAAGCGTTGCATAATGGCTGATGTCTATTAAATCAGTCAGTATAGGTTTATTAAAGAGTAGATTATATCAGTCCAGTTCTGAAATTACAGTCATCTGAGACCAGGCGGTACTGTGAAGCCTTCAAAATGCCAATTTCTTTACTGGCATTCTATTGTCCCTCCACTTGCAGTCACTTTACATATAAGCCTACTTTATAAACATGCATAATGCAGAGCCACATGATCAGAAAGATAAAAGTCTGCAAACTTATGAATAAGTAAAAAGCAAAGTGGAAGGTTGCATTTTATAAAAGACTCTTTGTTATTCATATGCAGCCCAAATGAAAAGATTCTATTAATTTGTACTCATAAAGTGCTGACAGGCTCAGGTCAGAGAAAGCAAAGAACAATTCATTTAAGCAGGAAAAAATCTGTCACATTCCCTCTTAGCTTGTTCCATTGAACACTGTAGCATATGCATGTCTGTCTGTGTGTCATGGTAAGAAAATATGCAGTCAGACTCATTTGAAATGCTGATGACAGCTCTCTTCTTTGATTTAATATTGTTGCTAGTGCGCAGCTGTCATGCCTCAATGTTTTGCCTTCACTACTTGCAAATGATTCATAAAACACATACATTTACACAAAATTGGTTATGCAATCTATTTGATTTTTTATATTTTGTGAACCACTAACCTTCATAAACTCTGTAACACAACTTTCACTATCTGTTTGCTAAAACATGGCTTACCAGTTCCTTTAAGTCAAATCTTCAAAACTGCCCATCATGATTGTGTTTCAGTAATATAGCCTTTTTTAAAATGATAAAAACAAATTCTCAATTAACTTTTTTAGTAAATCTAAAACAGACAGCATTGATCTGAAATCAAACACACAGTCAGGGTCACATTCACGTACAAATGATTCTTTTGAACCGGTTATTTTTAATGAATCAAACACCTACAGTGCAACCAGTGAGCTATTCACAAACAAACGACTCTTATTAACCGGTTCTTTTTAGTGAGTCAGACACATACAGCTCAACAGCATGGTTATTTTCATTAACAAATGATTCTTATAAACTGATTCTCTTTAGTGAATCAACACAGTCAGGGTCACATTCACATATGATTTTAATGAACAGATTCTTTTTAATTAATCAGTCACATGCAGCACAACCAGTGCACTATATTCACATACACATGATTCTTATGAACAACTTTCAATTTATTGTTTGTTTGCTACAAATATGAATGACACGTGTTTTCAGAGCAACTGAACTATTGTGGTGCAGCAAACAAGGCCAAATCAAGGCCTTAAATGTCCCCAATCTTCAAAACTGTCTGTCTTGAATGAGTTTCAATAATTTCTTTAAAATCAAAATTTATAAAATCAAACAACAATGGTATAACTTCTTTAGCTCAAATCATAATGCATGTGCGTGGTGCAGCTAATGCACATGTGTGTTCCAGTAAACAAGCATCACAAAGCTGATTGGCTCTTGTAACTAAAAGTCGAAACTGTATCTGCAAAGGAATGTATTCTGCTTAACAGTTATTTTATTCATGTATCATTGACAGGACCAATAAATACACAGTCGAAGTATTGCCAATGGAGGGCATGTTCAGAAAGTAATTAAAAGATATCGTAATCACTCCCTGTGGGCTTGTGGTTCTGAGTTATGCGTCATTAAGACTCAATCATGTCTCGTCTCTACGGTTCTCCACATAATATCTTAATTATACCTGATGAAGAACAGAAAGACTCGCTGGCTGAATGCTGATGATCTGCGTGTGTGAGGAAACTCTCCTCAGAATTGATTCGCTCTTGTGTGTTGGAGTGCCATCTGTGACTGGGCTGGATGTTCACTGGGAGATTAAGACTAATTGCTCTGCCGTACATACAGTCTCATTCTCAACCGAACGGAAATCGAACAAACTATTTACTTTCGTGAAGAAAGAAGATTCCCACTGCTAATGCTCCATGTACAAGTATGTTTTAGCATATTTGCTGGCCTTTTCTCATTATCTTGAGATGCTAAAGCAGCCTTTTTACAATCAGCACAACTGTTTTCAACATTGATAATAATAAGAAATCTTTCATGAGCAACAGATCAGCATATCAGAATGATTTCTGAAGGATTATGTGACACTGGAGTAATGATGCTGAAAATTCAGCTTTTCATCACAGAAATAAATTACATTTCACAAAATATATTAACATAGAAAATAGTTATTTTAAATCGTAATAATATTTCACAATATTACAGATTTTACTGTATTTTGATCAAATAAATGTAGACTTTGTGAAACTCTCTATATACTGATTTATTGTTGAGATTATTTAAATATTAATATCATTCAGGGTTGGGTGTAATGCATTACTATGATGCATTTACTTTTATGCATATTACTATTATGCATTTACTTTTGAAAAAGAAAGGGATTACTCCTAATTTTTCTGTAATTTAATTACAGTTACTTCTGATGTAATTGCATTAAATACTGTATTTGCAAATAAAACAATAGTGGATTTAATGTCAAAATGTAACATCTAATGTTAAGATGTATGTTTTAATTAACTCCCTTTAAATACTTTAATCAGCTGAAGAATCATTTCTGCAATTTTATATGATTTATTTGAAAGAATTAAAAGAGCAGTTTAACGTCTATCCTTGTATTCTTCAAACTGGTCAAGGCTGATAATATAATGCTATTTAGAGAGAGTAATTAGAACAGGTAATCTAATTATACTGTTAAAGATGTCATTAGTTACTAGTAATTAATTACTTTTTTAGAGTAACTTTCCCAACACTGATATCATTATTAGAATATTTGGCATGTGCAGGAATAAAATCACACATTTGACTGTTATAATAGGCTATTTACAATCTGATTTATTTACAATTATTCACATCCAGACAGTTTCATACCGACTACTTGCACAAGTTAAAATATTAAAGTTGTAAATAAGTGACTTCTGGTTTCTATTTTGTTTTAAACAATAAAGCGACATAATCACATAACGGCTGTTTGTAAGCAAAACTGAACAAGAACCAACAGAATCGGTGTAATTTGTCATTACACACTATTGCGGATGTCTGTTTGCATCGGTGACCTCACATCGTTCTGTTCTGTGGTTATTAACGTGTATTATTGTGCAATGCAGCGCACCTCTTCAGAGCTGAAAGCAAAACAAAACTCTCTCTCTCTGGAGAGGTGTTATTATTGCAGGAGTACAACACAGGAAAGGTTCAAATCACCAGTCGGCAGAGGCCATCTATCATCAGAGCATCACATCAGCACAAGCGCCTAATACAGCAGCGTATTTACCATAGCAACAGTACCGCTGTATTCATCAGCCGCTCATTGGAAATTAAAGTGGACTGGCTGCAATTCAGCTAAATGCATCCATGCTTTGAGAATAAACACCATGAAGAGCAGCTGGCAGACAGGAATCAGAATCAACCCCTCAGAGGACCTCAGATGAAGCCTACCCTCAGACAACATACAGAACTACCAAATTTCGCCATAAGTTAAATATATTAAGTTTCTACAATATATAAATATATTGTAGAAACTTAATTTCCTGTAAAGCTTCTTTGCAACGATTTGTATTGTGAAAAGCGCTATACAAATAAACTTGAATTGAATTGAATTGAATTGAATCATTACGGCTGTGAGACATCAGGTTATGAGGAATGAGATTAAAAAAACTGAGCGCAAGGTTCAAGCAAGACACTTCAGAGCACTGTCCTGTTCAAAGTCCTTTGAAAGCATGTCAGCGACCATTAAAGTCTCACCCTTAGGCAATTATTGCTGTTCAAGCACACTTAATGGGGAAATCATGATAGGTCTACAACAGGTTTTAAGCTTTATAGATTTTGTGAACATAAATCACCAATTCTGTAGCTTGAATCAGTTAAATACAGTACATGCACATTTTAGATCATCTGTGCATTTTTATGCCAAATAATCTCAAATAAAATGGTCCCCTTGAGAGAAAATATATTTTAATGCATAAAGACCTATTTAGAAAAATAGTCTCTTTTTCTACAAATCATTAAGTGTGGCGTTCAAACGTTTGGAGTTTTTTTTTTTTTTTTTAATTGATTGATTAATTTATTTAAAGAAATTAATCATTTATTCAGCAAGGAGTCATTAAATTGACCAAAAATGACAGTAAAGGCATTTATAATGTTGAAAAAAATATATAATTAGTATAAATATTGTTCTTTTGAATGTTCCATTGAAGAATCCTGAAAACGTCCCAGTTTCCACAAAAATAAGAAACAGCACAACTGTTTTCAACATTGATAATAATGAGAAATGTTTCATGATCAGCAAATCAGCAGATTAGAATGATTTCTGAAGGATCATGTGACACTGAAGACTAGAGTAATGATGCTGAAAATTCAGCTTTAATCACAGGAATAAATTACATATTAATGTATATTTAAATATAAAGTAATTCTTTTTTAAATTGTAACAATATTTTACAATATTACTGATACATCTCATGATTTCACAAAACCATATTTGAAGGCAAATAAACTGTGCTATCAGTGGATGCAATTTATTCTTACTGAATCAGCCTCTAATATAAAGGTGATTCTCTGTCGTTCTTGGTCGTGTGTTATAATGAATCGCTCATATATGTCCAGTGGTCCGGACTGAATGAGCACAAAGGCTTGGGTAGGTATAGTTATAGTAAAGTCTCCTCCAAAAGGTCACACTGTCTGTGACAAACTCCCTGGAGGACAAATGGAGATAAAAGTGAATGTGAATGTGACATAAAGTCTGTTCTATCAGCCATTTATCACTCAAAAGTTTCTGAAGAACTTATGATGGGAAGTTCAACCTAACCGCTCCATAAAACTCCCATAAACAAGCTCTTCTGGAACTCATCGAAGCAAAATACCTGGAATTGCATCTTTACAATCCTCTAGTGTCATGAGGATTCTGTCACGATTTGAAACACCACAGTAACCACCAACGTCAGACCATCAATAACAGAGATTCATTTTTAAGATTCTACAGAACAGACCATTCTTGATGAAAATTAATATGCTGCCTTCAATAATATCTTGATAAAAGACCTAAAGTGTAAAATACTTCATTATAAAAAACAGTTAATCAAAGTTTTTGAATAAAAGCCTTCCCCAAAAAGTCTAAACCATGTTAAAGCAACTTAGTGTTAACATTGTTTTTGATTTTATCTATAAATATCATGTATGAATTGATTATTCTATATTTTTTATTTGTTATTTATTAGATGTTGGCCTGAACTTGTTTAATTTAAATCATCCTTTTCTTTTACAATATATATAGCATTCAAAATTTTGGGGTCTGTAAAAATGTTTAGTTCTTAAAAATATATTTTATGCAGTCTTAAAATTCAGTAAAATCAGTAATATTGTGAAATATTATTATAATTTAAAATAATTGTTTTCTATTCATATATATTTAAATGTTTAATTTATTTCTGTAATCAAAGCTGAATTTTCAGCATCATTACTCCAGTCTTCAGTGTCATATGATCCTTCAGAAATCATTCTAACATGCTGATTTGCTGCTCAAGAAACATTTCTTATTATTAATCTTGAAAACAGTTGTGCTGCTTCATATTTTTTGTGAAAAACCGTGATACCTGATTTTAAGATTCTTTGATGAGCAGAAAGTTCAAAAGTATTTATTTGAAACAGATTCTTCTGTAACAGCATAAATGTCTTTACTGATACTTTTGATCATTTTAATGCATCCTTGCTGAAAAAAAACTAATTTTTAAAAAAGTATTATTGACCCCAAATGTTTGAATGGTACAATTTTTGCACAATGTATAAATTTGGCAATGAATTTGTAAATATTTCTATCAACGTATTTCCTTTACAAATCTAAAATTAGCCAACACAAATTGTTGCATTTAATTAAATTCAACAATTAACATATATGTTTCACAAATGATTTACACAGGCTTGTTCTCCTCATATTTAAGGCCCACTGCTTGTATTTTTGAGTATATCATTAGATCCTGATACAAAAATAAACATCACATTTATTTCTCCTATAAATCATCTGACAACATGACGCCGTTACCTACAAAACATCCATCGCTTCCCTCATCTGAGCTTTGAGGACAATCAGGGCATCTTCTTCAGGGTCATTCAGTGTGGAGTAAATGTCACATCACCTCTGTGTGAAGGGCATTATCACAGCGATCTTCATTCAGAGGCACGTGGCGCGCTGCTTGGTTATTCTGGCTGAGGACTGAGAGAACCCAAGGAATCCAGAGGGAGAAAATTGACTGCAGTCTTACAGATCGCCGCATTGATCTCTGCTGCTGCTGGAGGGCAGCTCCCACAATCCCTTGCAGGTGTCAATTGCCAGTAATCCTCCTCATGTGTATCAGAAGAGAAAAAAAGAAACGAAAACAAGAAAATTTTGTTAAGATATAAGGTGTTATATTGATAAAAATGTAATTATATATATATATATATATATATATATATATATATATATATATATATATATATATATATATATATACACAGTTGTGCTCATAAGATTACATGCCCCTTGCAGAATATGCAAATATGTTAATAATTTTAACTAAAGTAGAGGGATCATGAAATAGCATGTTATTTTTATTTAGTACTCTCCTGAATAAGCTATTTCACATAACAGATGTTTATATATACTTCACAAGACAAAATAATAACTGAATTCATAAAAAATGACCCCGTTCAAAAGTTTACATACCCTTGAATCTTAATAATCTGTGTTGTTTCCTGGATGATCCAAGACTGTCTTTCTGTTTTGTGATAGTTGTTCATGAGTCCCTTGTTGGTCCTGAGCAGTTCAACTGCCTGCTGTTCTTCAGAAAAATCCTCCAGCTCCTGCACATTCTTTGGTGAATGATTTTGAGTGTATGATTTTGAGATCCATCTTGGTGTATGATTTTGAGATCCATCTTTTCACATGGAGGACAATTGGGGGACTCATACATAACTATTATACAAGGTGGAAACATTTACTGATGCTCAAGAAGGCAACACAATGCATTAAGAGCTGGGGGGGGGGGGTAAACTTTTGAACAGGATGATGATGTGTAAATTTTTCTTATTGTGTTTAAAGATCATATTTTTTTCATTTGGTACCGCACTTAAGAAACTACATAAATACTTAACTATTTCCCAGAAGACAAAATAAGTACAACTTACCCTGATCATCCAATTCAAAAAAGTTTACACCCCCCAGCTCTTAAATATATGATTACATATATATATATATATATATATATATATATATATATATATATATAAGCAATAAGGTACGAGAGGCCGTGTTGTATCGTGAATAAACCACGGCTGAAGGGCGTTGTTAGGCACGATGCGAAGCGATTGGCTCTTTCATTCAGAAGGCGGGGCTTCCTGCGATTGAGCAGCCATATTGAGAGTTGCATTTTTCCCCATTCAAAACTATACGAGTAACACGTCTTGGGTATTCTATAGTCTTTGATAAAACAGCTGTTGACCAATCAGAATTGAGGAATGGAACTAACTGTTGTAATTGTATGTAAATGTAATTTATTCCTGTGATTAAAGCTGAATTTTCAGCATCATTACTCCAGTCTTCAGTGTAACATGATCCTTCAGAAATCATTCTAATATGCTGATTTGCAGCTCAAGAAACATTTAAAAACTATTCATTTAAAATAAAAAAAATAAAAAATAATAATTGAAATAAAAATCTTACTGACCACCAAACGTTTGAACAGTACTGTAAATAAAAATCAGTGAGAAACAGTTTTAGATGATTCACAAAAACATGACAGTGACTCCATTAAATGTCAAAGTTTTTAAGATCTACTGGTTTTGAAAAGAAAACAGTAAACACATCACAACTGAATAACGAGGCACATCTCTTCATCTCACAAATGTGTATTATCCATCATAACATCAGTCTGAAAAGCTGGCGAGAGGTGCAGTGACGTGAGCGTCGTGACTCGATGGGAGGTCTAGAAACAGGACAAGACTAACAGAGGAACAAAGATGAGCAGCCGGGCCGTGACAAACCCCTTCCATGCTGTTATTAATCGAGGACGAGAGCATAATTGAGCATGTGAACGCATTACAGAGTCCTGCTGAGATTCTGACAGGGACAGAGGCACTTACTGGCTTGTGTAATTTCATTGGGATTTTTGAGTAGCTCATGTGGTTTTCCTGTTAATGAAGATGTAGTTGAAGCATGAATCCCCTGATTTGGTGTTTGATCTGAAGGTATAAGTGTAATGAATCAGAACAACACGTTGAGAACACACTTCAGAGATGTTCTAGCAGCTTCTATCTCTGAGGAACAGCTTCTGAACAATGTAGTAATGCAGAGAAAAAGCTGATGAGCAGATGTGGCTAACAAGGAAGTCTTAAAGGAATAGTTCATCATCAAAATGATGTGATGAAACAGCAAATGAGATGTTCAACAGAATGTTTGCATACAACAGCGACTTCATAACTGCGGTTCATGAAGGAACTGCAGATGGTTTGAGAGTTGATTATTGAAATATTAACTTAATATCTCAGGAGTTATTTCAAGTGAATATTTTAGGTTGAAGGGGTTGGGGTTTGGGAATCCCTGGCATATAAGGGAAGTGGATAGTGACTTATGCTGGCAAAAAGGACATAAATCCACCATAAAAATATCAAAAAAGTAGTCCATACATATCATGCACTTAAAAAATTCTATGTGTTAATAAAAATATATATATATATTTCAAATAATTAAAAAAATATTGCAAAATACAATTTCACTGTTTTCACTTCCAATTTTTCTGGACGTTGATCGTGTTAATTCCGTCTATGGACGGTCAGAGAGCTCTCAGACTGCATCATAAATATCTTAAATTGTGTCCCGAAGATGAACGGAGGAGTTTGGAACAACATGAGGGTGAGTAATTAATGACAGCATTTTCATTTTTGGGTGAAATAACCCTTTACCATCTCATTTTGTGTTTCTCAGATGTTAAAAAATAATACCAGGTTGGAATGACATGAAGTTCAGTAAATGATGTCCTTCAGTAAATGGTAACACTTTACAATAAGGTCCATAACATTAGTTAATGCATTAACTAATGCATTAATGCATTAACTAACATTAACTAACAATGAACAATACATTTGTTACAGTATCTTTGTTAACATTAATTATTAATAAAAATACAACCGTTCATTGTTAGTTCACGTTAGCTCAGGCTCATTAAATAATTTTAACAGATACAACTTTTGATTTTAATAATGTATTAGTAAAGTTTTAAATGCTTTAGAAGTATTTTTATTGTTAATTCATGTTAACTAATGTGGTTAAATGAGCTTAACAAATGAAAGAGTTGTAATGTTACCAATTAAACCCTCAAGATTTCTTTTATCAAACAATGCTGGTCTTTTCATGATTTAGCACAATAATACAAAAAATATGAATTATTAAATCCATGTCAAACCTGTAGCCAGAAGGATGACAGCAAAGACATTTAAAAGAACATGGCGTCTTCTGAATAAGTGATGTCTCCACTAGAGATTTCCATTGAACAAACCAAAACAAAGCAAAGATGATGGAGATGTTTCACTCCACCCTCTCCGGAGCATCCACATCATTCATCTGAAGAGTTTGAGCAGTGTAATGGGCAGATTTGTGCAGGAGCTCCCGCCGCAGTCTGCAAACAGAGGAGCTGTTGAGTTAATTGAGGGAAAAGTTGCTCATGAAACTACTGCATAATACAATGAAAAATGTCTGTGCTGAAATGTCAGATTGAGATCTTCATGAGCTCATGTCTATGTGCTGAAAACTTTCAATCTGCTCTCATGCACCGACAGACGCCACATACTCTGGAGAGGTTTGTTGGCTGCTAGGATGGTATCAATGTTTTCCTGGCTGAAAAGACCAAGGCTTACTGTACCTGAACCTCAGGAAGAGATCTAAGATTTCAAGATTTTTTGACAAGCTATTGATCTTTTCTAGAGATGGTGCTGCCTCCACTTTTTTGCACACTGCAAAAAATTACATTTTTACAGAAAGGATAAAAAAAAACATTACTGTAAAACCTGTTAAACATTACTGTAAAAAAGTAAACTGTAAGTAAATGGTAAGTACAGTTGTAAATGGTTTAACATTGCATAATATTTTTCTGTAAAATATGGTCAAATTTATGGGGCTTTTCTGGTGCATCTTCAAGGTGCATTGAAAAGACAAAACAACAAAAATTGGAGAAATTAAAGAATCAAAATATGAACCTAAAAGAATGCATATGAAAAATATAAAAGTATTTTTATATTATTGCTACATATTTGAATGATCTATTTTAAATAAGGGTTAAAAGGCTATTGGTTTGTTTGATGGTCTCTGTCTCTGTGTGTCATGATTGGTCGATATACTATCTGATTTGTTCTAATTCTCTGATTGGTTGATTGTGAGTTTAAATCTTATCTTTGTTTGCATTTAAAATCATTTTCTCTATTTGCATTTTTTTTTTTTTTTTTTGCACTGATGAAAGCCTGTGTGCTGTAATGAAGTTAAGTAAAAAGCATTGTGTTTATAAGAAACAAATCCATCATTAGGACATTTTAACTTAAACCTTCACTTCTGAGTCCATAATCCATAATAAAGTTTCCTCCAGTAAAAAGTCCATCCCTCTCTCACATCAAAATCCAAAAACATGCTTGTTAGAACTATTTTGGAGGCTTTTTCTGTGCATACCAAATGACACTGACGGAATCGTTATTATGGATTATGGACATATATTTCAGCTGGAAGCAATGGTTTGAAATTAGAAACATCTTGATGGATTTGTTTCTTACAAACATGCAGCTTTTTGCTTCACAAGATGCTAATTGATGGACTGGAGTGGTGTGGATTATTGTGATGTTTTTATCAGCTGTTTTGACTCTCATTCTGATGGCACCCATTCACTGCAGTGTGAATGGTTTTCTATTGTACCACCTGTTTTATCATAGTGGCTATCAGTACATTTTTAGCTAAAAGCAGGTTTTTGGTTGTTCAAGTAGCTTGGTTTAATGAAATATACAGTTAAGCTGTAAAATATAAAGGGATCAATATGCCATCCTAGAAACACCATAAATTTAACAGGATAGTTGTACTCTGTCTTCCTTAAAAATCAGTTTGAAGTGTCCTATTTCAACCAATTGACTTTTATAATGTGACATATTTCAGAGTAAAGCTATTTGTAACAAGAAAATATGAATCTATACTTGACTGGATCATAAAAAGTGGACATTACATACCAAAACAGAGTGTGTGACGTCAGCAGAAAAAGAAAATCATGAAGATTATGAAGACAAATTTTTTTTAATACCATGCACCAATGAAATCTTCACAATAAAGGCAGGAAAGTGTATTAATAAAGTAAACAATCTATTTTGATTGGATATTGACTGTAATAGTGTAAAGATCAGAAGACTCACCGTAACACAAACCGGCTCCAGCATACAGAGGATTACAGATGAGCGCTTGAACACGGCGATGACCTTCTCACGTCCTTCACAACCACATCAGTGCTATTACACTGACAGCGGCAGATTTACGGGTGAGAACAGCAGGCTGCACGGCCGTCAGTCATGCATATGCTCACGGATCCTCTCAATGTAATTTATTCACAGTGCTACAGCCGACAAACAGAATCAGCAAAATGCAAACAACGACTGAAGAACGAGCCGGAGAACTTCACAAGGTTGTGACGTGATCGTGATGCTGAGACCTTTGAGCAAAAGCGAGAGCCAAAACATCATGTAGGAAACTCATATTGTTATCTACAGCATCATAAAACATACAAAACACCAAAATAGTTTTTCCATTCACTTTTTCAACAGATATTTAAAACATTTTTCAATAAAGAGTTTTAAACCATTACACAAATCAGCTAGCTCATTAAATGAAACATTTGAAGCAAAATGAAAATCTGAAAATGACAAGATCTTAAATGTGTAATTGAATCAGAAATGTTAGTATAATGCAAAATACTGATTATAAGCAAAAGCTCATTTAACAGATGCACACACACACAAAATCCTCATAATACAGGATATAAATTTATTATTATTATTATATTTTTTTTTTTGTATGAACAGTCTGAAATGTTCAAATTAGCACCATCAAAAGTGGCAGTTTAAGTACCAATCACATGTGCAACTACTGACATACAGTACTGGAATACAGAAGCGATATTCACTGTACCTGGAACATGAAGCTGTTGCACCAAATAGTTCTGACAGAAGCAGGTAGATACAATATGTATTAAATAATCCTACCAAACATTAAAAAACACGTTTCATTTAAATACATACAAATGTACAAGAACAAAACGTGGAGAAACTGCTGAATTTCACAGTAGTGAAATTTGTCTAGCACCTGTTGTGACCTTGTGCAACCTGGAAGATGAGAGCCAAGGTCTCGAACACACACACACACACACACACACACACACACACACACACACGCTCCGTTCCAAAACCTAGTGAGCATTTGAAGGCATCGACGGTGTGTGAAGGTCAATACGTACGCTATGCATTTCACGCTTTACTGAAGTAGCATAAAACTCAATCAGCTGGCTTTGAAGTGCATGCCAATTTGGTCACTAGTGAGGTTTCATGTCAGTTAGGATGCTCCCTATGCAGCTCAGTAGACTTTGAAACAGTCTCACATGCACACATATGCAGTGTCACCCTCGGCCAGGGGGCTTTTATGAAATACAAACCTAAAATTTCACATTTTCTCACCACATACTGACTGTAATGTACCTTGCAAACTCCTATAAACTGTACTCAGATCTTAATTATGAGATTTGTAATGTTTGTGCTAAAATTCTGTCAAATGAAATTGCACAATGTGAGAACTACATTTAAATGAAGGCATTATTGTCTCATACCGATGAGAAATGAATCAGATATACAAGCACAAAGACTCAAGAGTAGCTCTTAGTGTGTTTGAGTGCATTAACTATGGCACTGCAGCACCATCAGACTAATAAATGATTCTGACATAAACGGCCTGTAACCTGATTTCACTACACCTTAAAGGAACAGCGCACCCTTATTTATCCTCATGTCCTTCAAAACCTGTATTACTTTCTTTATTCTGCGGAATAAAAAAAGAAAAGCTTTGGAGATTGTTAATGCAACTTTTTTTTCTATAATGTGAAAAGCATAGTTAGTTAAGGATATCAGGCTCCAAAAAAGACCAAAAGCACCATAAATATGTCTTAACATTAGTTTATATCACACTATATTTCTGAGATACCTCTGTGCAAAAGTCAACATTATTGAAAAATTCTAGTGTTCAAAAGAAAAGATCAGCATACTGGTTCAGAATGACATGAGGGCGAGTAAATAATGAGACATTTTCATTTTGGGGTGAACTAATGATGCACCAAAGGCAACAGTCCTTTGACGGTGCAGTGGAGATCATGTACCTTACTCTGTTAAAATATCTGAAACAACACAACAAGTTTCTAAAACACAGAGAGTGTGGTAAATAATATAATCACGTGAGAAACCAAGGTGAGAAATTCGGTGTCCTCTGTGAGAGAGTCACTAATTAGCCTCAGTTTGATCTAAAATACATAAACCTTAAAGAGAAAAACTATTCAAATAGGTCACCTATAATCAGCTTGGCTGTTCGACTGCATCGAGATGGCTCTTGATGAATTAAATAACACAAGCTACTTCAGCTCTTTTCCAAAACCTAGTGAGCTGCCTACATAGGCAGTAATTTAAGGCTCTCAGTGTGAAAGCTGTTCAAAAATGTAGGCAGTATGATTATGCCGCCTTCTAAGATGACTTATTTTGCTGAAGATGCAGCGAATGAAAACTACCATAAGGTACTGCATAATCTATTATTGCCTGCATGCATGCAATAATACATTATGTTATTATTCCATGCATGCAAAAACAGATTACGCTATTATTGCATGCATGCAAAAATAGATTATGTAATTATTGCATGCATGAAAAAAAATGATTAAACTATTATTGCATCCATGCAATAATAGATTATGCTAGATTATGCAATGCATTATGGTAGATCTTATTCTCTGATTATGCAGTTACAGATTACTGAATCATGCATGCTGCTAGCGACAGCCAGATCATGGGTTCGATTTGCAGGGAATGCATGAACTGATTAAATGAACACCATGAATGCAATGTAAGTCGCTTTGGATAAAAACATCTGCCAAATGCACAAATATAAATGCACTGCGACAAGCTCAGAAAACATCTAAATTGGTGGATGAAACAGAAAAGTTGATTATATACTGTATAAAATCCATTCAACGCCTAAAACCATTTACAAAAATAGTTCAGTATAATAAAAGTACTATGTTATCCAATATTTGTGTGTTCCTACAGTATTGCATTGTTAGCTTAGCAACAAGCTGATTCTAAACTCTACTGAAATCAAGTATGATTGAAGGAGTAAGGAAGTTCACTAGGTTTTGGTTACAGAGCCAATATACCAACACAGGTAATTATAATACTAAATAAGAAATAAAAACAAGACAAAAGACTGATTCGTTGATATGGATCTGGAAAAAAACAAGCTGTCGTTACAAAGTCCATCGGTTATTGGCCAACCAGTGGCCTTAAGAAAACAATTTTTGGTGACATGAGCTTTACCCACAGTGCAACAGGCAGGCCAGTATGCTGAAGAAGTCACTTCCAGGACCAAAGTGTGGATTTCAGCAAAACATGACAAAACAAGAAACCTTCAAGTCCGTAAACAAGAAACAAACGTAATGCAAGTACGCAAATGCTTGGCTAACACACTGCAAGTACATACTCAGTGCAGGGGGTGATAAAGTTATGGATAGTTAGAAATGGTCACGTTTACGTACTTGCATAGAGTGTGTTCTGCTGGAAATATCTGTTCCACTGCTTTCATTTTTTCATGTAAGAACATTTTTAATGAGAATAAAAAACAATACTTTTGACAGTACAAATGGAGAAGGCAAAAATAAACCTCTATGTGTGGGAGTGCCGGGGTCATTAACTCTTAGGGGGCATTTTGTTGGTGTAAAAGTCTCTGCAGGTCTGACAGCAGCGTTGGTACCAGCGCATGTCCTGGCACAGGTTCTTCTCTCGGATCACCTTGCAGTAAACCGTCCACTGGTCCCCCGTGCACTTATACGTCAATGCAGCTGCCAGGAATGACAGAAGGACAGGACACGGCATTTCATAGATTCAATTATACGACACCATCCCTGACAACATGCATACATCAATCCAGACACGCAGGCTCATCTAGAAGATGCCATTTTTGCAACCGCCAGCAATGTTCAATGTTGCTGTTACACTATTAAAAAAAAAACAAAAAAAACACTTTTTCGAAGGTTATTATTAATTATTGGAGTGCATTTTACAAGAAAATGTTACTTGCTAATTATTTGTGACATTTTCTAGCAATTTCTAAGTAAAAATTGTTTCAATGTAAATCCTAGACATTCTGCAGATGATCACTGAGAGCATATGTGATTCTTCACTTGTTTAGATGATTCTCATTTTATTTGTACACAGTAAGAATGTGATGCTTTCCAGATGATGCTTACTTTAACAGATGTCTTGGCAATGAAATAATGCTTATGCGGTACAAATGCTTAAAGCAATGAAAGGCTTTGTTTTAAAACCTAATGAACCATCTACTGTCTACATTTAAGACAGCATCCAAACTGAAATGGAAACAGATTGATTTGGATCACTTGACATAGGCAGGATTAAATTAATTTCAAATAAAATGAGGAATCTATTCAATTCAATTCAATACACTTTATTGTCCCAGATGGGGAAATTTGTCTTGGACTTTTGTAATTCTGCCTGCGTCAGAGGTGCATATGACGCCTAAATAGGCAGCATACTATTATTTGGAACACAGCCATTAACACTATATAGAAGTAAAAATGTCCTATTTAATTATAATTTAGACATATGAGTTAAATATATCAACACTGAAATTAAATGTCAATATCATTTCAAATATAGATATAAATTATATGAAATTCAATTAAATCAAAATAAATTATATGAATTTAAAATAAATAAGAGATAAATAAAATAGAGAATTTCAATAAATATACCCGCAATTATATTGAAGATCATTTTAATGATTTAATGTCATTTTAATTTTAATTAATGCCATTTTAATTTTAATAGCACAGGTTTTAGTAATTTTCTTGTGTGTTTTTGTTAGTTTTTAGTAGAGTGTGTTTTTTAAAAAATATGTCTATAATAAATTTTAGTTTATTTTTAGTTGATTTAGTTTTAGTTATTTTAGTCCTTCAACTTAAGCTGAAATAAAATAAAATATAAATAAAATAGTATATATATATATATATATGTGTGTGTATATATATATATATATATATATATATATGCGTGTGTGTGTTTGTGTGTGTGTGTGTGTGTATATATATATATATATATATATATATATTAGGGCTGTCAATCGATTAAAATATTTAATCGCGATTAATCGCATGATTGTCATGAGTTAACTCATGATTAATCGCAACTTAATCGCACATTTTTATTTATTCTAAATGTACCTTAAATTAATACTTTTCAAGTTTTTAATATTCTAATCAACATGGGCATGGACAAATATGGATGCTTTATGCAAATGTATGGTTATTATTAGTGAAACCATAGTCAACAGAGCATGAAGACTAGACATGTTTCAAAGGTCATAGATGTTTTTCAAAGAACTTGTTAGACACATGAAAAAAGAAATATCAGGTTCCCATTACTTCTCTTTCTTTGCACTGAGCAATTTACTTACACAAACCTGTTTACATTTTTGCACGACAGGGCAGCTCACTTCTTCTGAACATGCAAAATGTACATTTATTATTTATTATTTATTATTACATTTGTTTGCCTCTCTGTGCCCACATACTGTATTTTGATGCAGCTAAATTCTCAATAAAACTGTTTTCATTGATATATTTTACTGTGTCTGTTGTCAGACAACGGAATGAATATGAAATAGTGATTGAAACGCGACCCATTAAGACTCCATAACCAGCTCTCCTTTCCAAGATGTTAGTCTGCACAAAAATCCTGATAATCGAGCCGTTGTCTGATGAAATCAAATACACATATGATAATGATAATAGCTGTGATTTCGGCTATACTTGCATGTAAAATTAGAGAAGCAACATAATATCTGTCTTTAACTGAAAGCGCTGCTCCTCTCCTCTCGCGCGGCAGTACCAATGAGTCTCAGAAATTAAATAAGGTTTGGGCAAACCCTAAAGATTTGTCATTAGGCGCTTTTTTGAAGGGGGAAAAAAGTCGCTAAAGGGGTCTTCAAAGTCACTAAGTTGGCAACACTGTGCATCTCCATTTCTCCAACTACGGGCTAGGCCACAGGTCAAATGCTGTGTTAATCGTGTGTTAATAAAATTAGTGCTGTTAAAATGAATTAGCGTTAACGCGTTATTAACACAGCCCTAATTTGTACATATATATATATATATATTTTCTTTCAGTTAATGTTTATTTTATTTCAAGTAAGGATTTTTTTTTTTTGTATGGTCTTAGTTTTAGTTATATTATTTTCATTTTAGTTATAATATTTTTAACACTAATATCCTGAAGTATATTTAACGTTATATCATAAAGCTCATCTTCAAGCTCATCTTCAGCTCTAATTCAAGCAATATCCAGTAATATGACGTAACTTCGGTGATGCATCAAAAAAATGAAATGGAAATAGATGGTGTCAAATTTCTGGTTGAAACTGAACATTCAGGGACATGCAATGAAGAACAAGACATGACTGTGTACATCAGGATTTGATTGGATCATAAAAAGTACAGACAATAGGACAGTAGACTGTTGAAATCTTACCCAGTCTAGGGGAGGTGATGGTGTTCACATTGACTTTAACATTACACGTCCCAAGATGACACTGCCTGTACGCAGTGGGCTTCAGGACTGCTGGGCAGTCGCTGCCATGGCGACCGGTCACTTTGTGCATGCATTGGACCACTCTGGACTGCAGGCCCCGCCCACAGGATGATGAGCACTGGAATGAACCAATGACGAGATCACAACAGATTAAAAAATTTCCACATTTTCATAACCTGCTCTAACAGACCTCATTTTACTCAGGAAATAAAGCATCTGATCAATATTTCAACAAAGCTCCTTTCTACTCTTACTCTACTTTGAAACTGTCATGTTTAGATGATAGATTTCAAATCAGGAATAAAATCTGATAGCAGTGGTATCATATCTATCACCTGCTCTGAGTTTGAGTCACTTTCACATCCAACCATCATCCCAAACTTGTAATGAGAAGCACTTATCAACATAAGCAGCTTTATGAAGTTGTTTTCCATCAAAATAAGTGATTTAACCTTTGTAAAATTTGCATTGTTATTTTAGAGTTGAAATTTAAAATAAAAGTATTATTATTTCATATTATTATTTTATTTTATAGTGAAATGTCACAAAAGCAATATTTATTATTTTGTTGTTTAGTAATTTTTTTTTATTTGCTAATAATAATGACATTATTATTATTATAATTGTTATTATTATTATTATTATTATTATTGCAACTGAGCCGAATTGTGCAGCCCTACAAACAGGCACAAAAATAATAATTAAAAACAAAAAAATAATTATTCTAATAATATAAAATAAAAAAAATAAAAAAGTTCAAAATTACAAAAAACTAAACTAACTAAATATGACAACAGCAATAGCTAAATAAACCAGCTTAAATGCAGCCATACAAATTTAAACTAACTAAACAATGATCAAATGAAGGAAAATAAATAAGCATTTTTATACACCGAGTCGAAGGGCCAGCTGAGTCTCGGTCTTTGAACTGGAGCTAGTATTTGTATTACAGACGGTGAACTTTCACGGTCCCCTAATGAGCAGCCCTGTCTCCAGGCAAAGCCGCAGTTTTCTCTTTTCTGTTCAGAAACAACAACGATTCATAAGCCTGGCCTACTTTACATTGTGATCTGTAAGAGCTCAACAACTCTCAGACGTCTTCGGCTTTCGCTTGACATTTCTGCTCATGAGGAGTTTATAATTACATTGTTTTCAAGCAAACCACATACTGTATAGTATATAAAGATTCAGACATTTTCAAACTGCAACTGCATACAAATTATGCATTGTTTAGTAAAGATTATAATGAAATGTGCACATTACAAGACAACAACTAAAGTTATGAAATAGTCAATAAACATAAAACTGTGATTGCACAAAATATGGATTGATGAAAGCACATTCAAATTGGCCAAAAGATGTCACATACAAACACATACGAGATTCTGAGTGAATCTGCTCACAGCAAACCGACTGAATTAGGTTTCCAGAGGAAGACAACAGGAGGAAACGATTCTTGAATAATGTAGCGTTCTGCTTCCTGTGAGACGAGCAGGAGTCATAATGTCAGCCAATCAGCCGCTATCGTCACGCTCACACACTTAAGACCCAAAGGAAGCTTTATTTCTCCAATAACACTCCAGCAAAATTAAATCAGCGTATCTCTGTGACAATCTAATACATTTTAATAGACTTATAGTTCGACAGGGCAGGAACAAATTCAGTTATTTCATCACTGGCTGAGGAGAGCTGGGAGCAGACAGCATGATGAATTGATAAACACAAAATATGTTGACCTGATTATGACACAGATGACATCAATAGTCCTCAGTACAATGTAGTCAAAATACAGTCTAGATCAGGGGACCAAATACATTCAGTATTATACACTAACTGTTGCATTTTAACATGCATATAACATGCTTATAGTTTCATAGTAATGCATTTATATAATTATATATACTTGTGTTCAAAAGTTTGAGGTCGGTGTGCGATTTTTAAATACAGTAAAAAGAGTAAAATTGTGAAATAGTATTACAATTTCAAATAACTATTTTCAATTTGAATATATTTTAAAATGTAATTTATTCCTATGATGCAAAGCTGAATTTTCAGCATCATTAAACCAGTTTTCAGTGCCACATGATCCTTCAGAAATCATTCTAATACATTTATTTGCTGCTCAAGAAACATTCCTTATTATTATCAATGCTGAAAACAGTTGTGCTGCTTCATATATCTGTGAAAATCATGATATATTTATTTTTCAGGATTTTTTAATAAATAGAAAGTTCAAAAGAACAGCATTTATTTGAAATAGAATCTTTTGTAACAATATAAATATCTTTACTGTCACTTTTAAACTATTTTAAATAAAAGTATTAATTTATTTCTATAAATACAAATCTGTAACACTTTACAATAAGGTCTCTTTAGTTGATGTTAGTATTTTTTTTTTAATTTGTTAATTTATATTAGCTCACAACCATTAAATAATTTGAACTGATACAACTTTTGATTTGAATCATGTATTAAGTGTTAAAATTAACACTAAGAATAATAATCAAAATGTTCATTATTAAATTTAGTTGACTAATGTTAACAAATGGAACCTTATAGTAAATTGTAACCAGCAAATCTTCCTGAGCCCAAACGTTTGAACAGTAGTGTAATTTGCCAGTTGGTTCACTTTTCTAGAACAGTTTCATTTCTTCTCAGAAATTAGTGTGAGATCAAACAGTAATTGTCGCAGACCCCCTGTTGAAGACCCCCGGGCTGGAGAAACAGAGCTGTCGGCTGCCATGACTGCAGACGAAACAGACGAAAATTGTTTTGCGAAGTGGCAAAAAGTGCATGAAAGCAATAGACTTCCCTGCCTCCGAGGAACCCAAACTCCTTTCAGCGGCGCACAGTTCTTCACGTTTACAAGGGACGATGGGCTATTGAAAATGAAATCAGCGTGGCAGGTTAGCATTGATCTCAGCGCTGCCTGTCACCAGAGTCTAGTAAATAACTGCAGTCAGGGAAAGTGTGAGTGGACTGATTTCACAACGACACCACATCTACTGTGAATGAGAAGAGACGTTGCACACTTCAGCCCAAAAACATCTCATCTGCTTATCATAGGCGGCTCTGAATCACAGTCTATGACCCCCTCAAGAGAAGACCATGGCTGATTTGAGCTAATAAATATGACAAAAAAAAACAAAAAAAACAACAACCTTGCTACGTGTACTGGGTTAAGCTAACTGAGACTTATTACAGCACTTGCATATCATTGCTCTTTTGTTGATTTTGATTACTTCCTCATTTTTCCTCATTTGTAAGTCGCTTTAGATAAAAGTGTCTGCTAAATAACTAAATGCAAATGTAAAAAACAAAAGTAAATGAAATAAAAAGTTTGAGTTGAGGTAATAAAATTATTAAATCTGAAATAAATTTAATTAAATAAATCAAAAATAGCTAAATACCTAAAAATGACAAAAGCACATACAATTTTTTAAAACTTAAATCAAAATTAAAATAAAAACTAAATATATATTCAAATTTTCAAAATATAAAAAAATATTATAATAGTATATAAATAATACTGAAATAACATTTTTTGCAGACAACAAAAAAAGCACAAAATGTCTCAATGTTTTTGTTGTCCACACTGTAAAAAATTTAAAAAAAAAAACAATGTGACAAAAACTTTTTTTTTTTTACAGTCTACACAATGAAAAGGTCCAATGTTGTTTTGTATTTTGTAGAAGAGAAATTCATACTGGATTGTAACGTCATGAAGGTGAGCAAATTATGTCTTTTTAATTCTAACCATAGACAATGGGCAAAATTCATTTCAGAGGTTCTTACATTTAGATGAAAGATCATGAAAATATTTTTCCACCTTTGAAATAGCATTTTCGGGATTTCATGTTCCCTGAATTCTATTATCTGGATGGCCATTAGTAGCTGACATGATGGAGACACAAAATGCACCGATATTAACACAAGTGAAGAGCACTCCAAACACAGACAGACCCCAGCCTGTTACAATCTCTCATCCCATTCACAAATAAAATATGTAATTGTGTCATTTTGTGCCAAAACACACAATGTGTTCCACATAATTGAAAAGGGATGACATTCACAGCCTGGATAAGAGCACAGCAGCCAAAACACAGAAAAGAGCCTGATTCTCCTCAGCTAAATAGGCTATTTCTATTCAGCGGAGGTATTTCAGTCAAGCCACGTCAGTCATATGAATGGATGTTCATACTCATATGTTAATCAGTGTAAATCCACCGGCTGTAATATTCTGCCTGGGTTCATTACTGTAAAAAATTGCCAGGATGGATTTCACAAGATTTGTTACAATAAAATACTGTGTTCAGATTGAACTGTATTGTGAAATCAACACAGACTAGGTCAACAAATTACAATCATAACTAGATTAAAAGTGTGGAACACCCACAAACCCTTGAGTTTAAATAATCTGAAGTCTCCATTATGGTAATTAGTTTAACATTTAGTTAGGAATTTGGCTCTTAACTAGTATTATTTAATATTTGTCTGTATAATAGTGTAAAAAGTGTAATGAATGACTTCAAGTCTCCCATGATAAATGTAACAATAAATATGCAAAAGTAGCACTGATCCAAAATTATAAAGGTAAGAGCAATACTATGACATGCTATTGTGAACTTCTATATAAAATATAAAAAGTGAATAAACCAGTAAATAGTAAACAAAATATCCAACTGCACAATTTATTCATGCTGTGGTTATTAAAAACTAAAACTATTAAAAATCGTTTCCTTTGAAATACAGCTGAAATAAAATATAAATATCACATGAAGAACCTAAATGAAAAAAAATGTAAATAAATATAGAAATGTTGCCTTGCTGAAATAATTGAAATAATATAATTTAAGTTGCAGTATTAAAATTATTAAAACTAAAACTGAAATAAAAATAAATGAAAACTAAACTAAAAATAAATATAAAAACATGAATTAATATGACAAAAGCACATAACAAAATTACTCAATTTTTTTTTTTTTTTTTAAATTTTGCCATGGCAACTGAACTAATTGAAGTTAAAATAAATTAAAGCTAAACAGAAATAGAAAACAGTCAAAATTACAAAAGCATATAACAAAGTAAAATTAAAATGATATTTAAAATAAAAGTAAATTATATTAATTATAACTAAATATTAACAGTACTAAAATAACACCGGGTACTCTAAACATCTATATCTGTAAATATCTGTAATCTGTAAATGATATATGAGAGATTACTGTAATACAGACACAGATAGTCACTTCCTGTTTACAGTGAGGTCACAGTATATGGCAGACATGATAGTAAACTGCAGAACTACTACAGTACAAATGGCTGTTCAGTAGTGTGCAGTTAATTCGAACTGAATGCTTTCCCGTTTCTGATGTGATAGTAGCTCGTCTTTTCTGCAGATCACTGAAATGAAAAGAAGCAGGTCTACAGAGGGAATATCTGCTCTTTGCATAAATACATGACACATGCAGAAATATCCGATGCTTTCTGCTCCAACATCTCACTAATGGGAGAATCTATTTTCCTCTCATTTCGCCCCCGAAATGATACGGCCGACTTCACAAACAAATGTCGCAGAGGCTCGTATAGTGAATTACTGAGAGCTCGGACACATGTAAAATCCAGCAGTAAACCACAACAGGCCATGCAATGACGTTACCGTCTAGCCCTTGATAAAACACAAAAGACATTTAATGCAAAACTAATCTCAGGCATGAAGTTGAGATCTGACAATCGAGTCTTGAAGATCATCCATAAAGGTGCATGAAATACTGCTATAAAAATTACACTGAGCATGCATCTCTGCAAAACTGAGGTGAAACTTTAGTTGACACAAAATGGATGTTGCAACTGAATTTACTACCTTATTGTGGTGTATTTCCAAGTTTAATGGCTAAATGATGGCAGGACTTGATTTTATCCATCAGTTGTTGATTTGATTGTGAAAAATGAGCATTACATACTGGATATAAAGGCATAACTGAATGCGATTGACTGCAGCACGGCCTCACATACACTACTATTTCAAGGTCTGGGGCCAGTAAGGACATTTTATAAGAAATTAATACTATTATGCTGTAAGATGCTTTAAATTGATCAAAAGTGACAGTAAAGTCACATTAAATATTTCTATTTTTCTTTTGAATTTTCAATTCAAATTATATTTTAAATTACATTTTAAATATATTCAAATAGAAAACAGCTATTTTAAATTGTAATAATATTTTAGAAAATTACTGTTTTTATTGTATTTCTGATCAAATAAATGCAGCCTTGGTGAGCAGAGGAGACTTATTATTATTATTATTTTTTTTAAATCTGACCTTCCCCAAACTTATGGTAGTGAACGTCATAGACATCAAATGAGTATATCACAGGAAGAGCAAGTTATTATTTTTTGATTACAAGGTAAAAATGCATATAAAAATAAATGGACAGATGAATCATCCACAATAAGATCTGTATACATTAAGAAAATAAATAGGGTCAATTTTGATTTAATGTAGACTTCTTAACCAGAAATACCAGAAATATAAAGTGTCAGTTCATAATACAATGATCTAAAGTTAGCTTCTTGTTTTATAGACAAAATACTTCCAAGGCACTCATGTGGTAAGATAAAAAGCCTTTAATGTACCGGGCTTAAATCATTACAAAACAGTTAAAAGTAGATCATTTCTTTCCTCTGGAAAAATATATCCAATTAAGTCTTTTATTAATTGCAATTCCTCGTATGTAGTCTATAGGCTAGAATGCGAGTGTGGATATTTTTATGTAGGTCAAACAAAGAGGAAATTGCGTTTAAGAGTGGCTGAACACAAATATGCTATTCATGTGAAAAATATGTTGTATCCAATGGCGAGGCATTATAATGAGGTGGGTCATGTCACTAAGAGTTCCCTTAAAGAGACTGGAATTGAATCTGTCCCTTGTTCAATGAGAGTTGGAAATAGACAGAAACAGCTTCTACAATGAGAGACTTTCTGGATTCACACGCTCCAGGTGACTAAGTCCCCAGGAGTTAATGAGGAAAGTGATTTTTTACCATTTTTGTAATTTGCACTATTGATGATGTATAATTTTATACCTACACTGCTATATGTTTTTTCCTCTCTCCCTTGTATCTTTTTTTATTTTTATTTTATTTATTTATTTTATATTTTTAATAATTTTATGTATTTATATTCATTTTTTCCCTCGTATTTTATTCATTTATTTATTTTTGTACTAAGAAGGTAGTCTTAGCCACACCTACATATTAACCAGCTGTTTTTGATGATTCATTAATTAACACCAGTTTAAGAATACCTGTTTGAGCAATTGATGTGTGTCCTGAAGAAGGCTGTTTTTGCCGAAACGCGTTTTAACTATTTTGTAATGGTTTAAGCCCTGTACATTAAAGACTTTTTATGTTACCACGAGTGCCTTGGAAGTATTTCGTCTATATAATTAGATTTTTTTACCTCCACCACATCCAATGAGCACCAGTGGCTTTATAAAGACACCCATATAGCACTCTCTGCTTCGGTTTCTTGTATTAGCTTCTTGTTTATTAATATTGCAGAATTAATAATACTCTGTATACCAAGTTCTACTATATTACCTGTCATTTTGAATGATATTACTCAATATTTCTCCTTCACCCAAAGCCTCACAGAAATTTCCATGGAGATTTAGATTTTCATTTCCTATTCTCCAATAAACAACATAAATAAATGCTTGATAACTGATGGTGTAGTCGTTATGTAGTATCTTGCCAATCCTTTACTGAAAATGTACATGTCAGTGAGCCTCCAACTGGTCAAATCCTGTAAACGTCAAACAAAAGCAAAACACGTGCTGCCATTTCAGCTTGACCCTGATATTTGCTGCTTGAAGCTATAATACTGCATATATGATTACAATATTTTTTGATAAAATGCATAGATTTGGTCCTGGATTCTGCTTAGTCAAAACAGCATTCAAGCAATGCTTAAAAAACACACCTGTGCACCCATAGAGACCAACTATTAACCTTAGTATGGAAGTCAGGAACTACATTTTGTGGTGTAAGACATGTAATATTGGCTATCAATAACCCTGTACTTGGGATATCAACATCAACTAATGAAATACCCATATTCCCAAATACCTACAACTAGAAGTTGGCTTCCATCCTGTGCACCTGAGACTCTAAACCATGAGAAGCAGCACTATGGTAATGGCGTGTCCACACTGAGGTTGCGAGAGCTCATTACTGAGCAACACAAAGCTCAGGAGAATGAGAGGAACAGACAGATGGTGCTTTACAGGCGTGATGCGACCCTGGGCCGCGGCGGTCAGCTCCACCGGCTCCACTATAAAAACTAAGAGTATTTTTACAAATCAGCCCTATCCACATCCATTGTAAGTGTCTTATTGTAACAGATTTTTTTTTCTTGCATTTTAAAGGGGGTAATATGATGTGATTTCTTGTTTTCCTCTTCTTTAGTGTGTTATGTAGCTGTTTTTGCATGTATAAGATCTGCAGAGTTACAAAGCTCAAAGTCTCCCACAAAAGAATTTATTTTATCTAAAAGAGAAGGCTGATCCAGACTGGGCTAAAACACTTCATTAAAACACGCCCCCACATGTCTATGTCACGATGTGGAAATATTTGCGTAATGCTGCCCAAATGTGCACGCAAAGAAAGAAGGTGTGGTTTCAGTAACCACAGTAGTGTTGATGCAGCCATGTCAGGGAGACGCTGTGTGATTCTATGCAAAAGCACTTTATATGGCCTTCCGAAAGTAGATACAATTAGGAATCATTGTTAAGATTTGTTTACAACAGAACAGCACAACCCAAATGTTCAAATTTGTGCAACGCATTTTATGGACAACAGTTTTGTGAACCTAGGAGAGTACAAGGCTGGCTGTGCACAAAGGCTATTTCGGAAAAAAAAAAAAAAAAGGGTCAATTCCGACTTTGCTATGACAATCTGGCGCTTCTGAATCGAGAAGGGTCTGGCTACAGACTTGCACTTGCATTTTCAGACTTGCACTCTCAGACTTGCACACTCAGACACCTGCACTTCCGCAAGTGATGTCACTTGCAGTCTTTTTTATTTTTTATTTTATTGTCTTTATTAATTATTTTTTAAATTGAATCTCTCAACATTTTACACAAGTAGCCATGTGATGAAGACAAGAAAAAAGAAACTTACAATGTCACTTGCAATCGACGCTTGCACTTTTTGCTGCCTGTGACGTCACTTGCAATCCACAAACCGTGCGTGTTGCCAATGGAGACGAGACGCTGTGGTGGTTAAACAATTAAAACTAATTTAATATCATAACATACAGGGTCCTGCAAGTCATCTGTAAGAGAAAAAGACAAGACCCGCAAATCCGCGGCCACAGAACAGCACAATATGAATGCAGTGCTCTCATTAAGCGCTTTTAAACCTCCCATAGAAAATCATAAACACTTAATATGGCTTAATGTGTTAAGATAGTCCTATTAAAAGATCAAATTCAATATACAGTTTATTAATATAATGTATATGTATATGTTTTCCTCCCATACCACAAAACGTGGCATAATGTGGCATAACGGACTAAGATTATAAAGACCAAACTCAATATGCTCCTCTTCATTATTAAAACATAATTAATATGTACAGATAAGCAGGTGAGCCCAGAATAAACGCAACACGCAAAGTTTTGCATTTTCCCATTTAGAATAAAATGTCTACAGCCCTTTTGTATCATTGTCTTTGTCCATTAAGCTACATTACGTTTGTAATTTTGACATTTTATTTATAATGAATTTCTACGGAAGGAAAATGTTTAATGTGCAACTTAACGCATTGGGTTCTGGGCTTGTCTGCTTGCCTGCACGGTGTTGGTCCTTTAATATCACTTAATGCATTTCTTAATGCGTGTTCATATGGTCTGTATAGTTTACATCAACAATAAGAAATAGCCTACTGAATTTGGTCTTTATCATCTTAGTCCGTTATTATGCCACATTAAGTGTTTTGTTGTATGGGAGGAAAAGTGAAAGTTTGCTCGTTGTGTTCATGGACATATGCTTGCCTTGTAGTACATTAAATTAATAAACTATATATTGAATTTGATCTTTTAATAACACTATTAGCGATATTAAGTGTTTATGGTTTTCTACTGGAGGTTTAAAAGCGCTTAAAGAGAGACTTTGCACATTGCGTTCATATTCTGCTGTTCTGTGGCCACGGATTTGTGGGTCTTGTCTTTTTCTCTTACAGATGACTTGCAGGACCCTGTATGTTATGATATTAAATTAGTTTTAATCGTTTAACCACCACAGCGTCTCGTCTCCATAGGCAACACGCACGGTATGTGTGGATTGCAAGTGACGTCACAGGTAGCAAAAAGTGCAAGCTGTGATTGCAAGTGACATTGTAATTTAGTTTCTTTTTTCTTGTCTTCACCACCTGGCTACTTGTGTAAAATGTTGAGAGATTCAATTTAAAAAAATAATTAATAAATACAATAAAATAAAACATAAAAAAGACTGCGAGTCTGAAAATGCAAGTGCAAGTCTGCAGCCAGACCCTATTGTCTGAATCAGCGACTGTAAGTATGTTTTGTTATTAGTTTAAGTATTTGCTATTGACTGTTCAAATGCGGAGTTTTGCACAGCATAGAGTAACGGGTCATGTGTGTGTGTGTGTGTGTGTGTGTGTGTTTGAGGGGAACAGGGTCACATCACAGCAGAGTGAACAATCTGTCAGAAATCACAGCACGTCAACTGTCTTAACCGCGGCTTGTGTACTGCATCATCACGGTGTCTGTCACGCAACTCTGTTCCCCTCTCGGGCTTGAACTGATGGTAAAACTAATGACATTATTAATCGTCTTGATATTTACTTTGAAAGCTGAAGTTCACGATTATGGTAAGGGACGTTATATTTCTGATGCGTGCTTGTGGTGTTCGGCCAATCACAATGCTCTGGGTCAGCTGGCCAATCAGAGCAGATTGTGCTTGTTGGAAGGAGGGGCTTTGTTGAAAACGACACGTTTGAGATAGGCGGGGCATAGAGGACCTACAATAATGTACAGTACTTGAAAAATAATGTGTTTTTTGAACATTAAAGCATGTCAACATATTCTGTTACACCAAATACACAAAATAATGATCTTTAAAATAGCATCTTATGACCCCTTTAAAGAAAAGTATGAACAAGGGGAAATTATTTTTTCTGGCAATGAACATTGTCATAAATTCTGTCGACCATACTTATATTACCATATAAAACAGGGGTGGGCAAACTTTTTGACTCGAGGGCCACATCAAGGTTTCCACACCAGGTGAGGGGCCGCATAATATGTGTATGACAAATGAAGCTTTGATATTTTATTTTATTTTTTTTATTATTAAATTGACACTCACTACTTTACTGTAGGTAGCCTATACTTGTACACACATGGCAGTTCTATTCTTGTACCATCTCTGCCTTATTTTTTATGAGCACTTTATGACACACAGATGAGTTGCATTGGTGTTCAAGTCGATTGATGTATAAGACACATTTTATCATTTCATTCAGAAATAATGCAAAATAAACAAAACGTTCACAAACATTAGAAACATGTATTCATATTCCCCTCACTCCACAAAAACTCCTGTAAATTTAGCAGTGTTCAGAACAGAATAAGGAACGAAAATATAAGTAAAAAACAAACACAAATTATAGTGGCATTCACTATAAACATTTATTATAAACGCCCAGCCTAAATATTTAAAGTGAAACTGAAACTAGTGGTGTGGTTGCTGGAAAATGCACAATACAAACACACTTGCCTTTCTCATTCGTCACCAATCCAAATGTCTGTCGCTTTGCACTTGACTTGATTGCTTTAAATAAGTCGCCTTTGGAAATTGCAGCACATTTCCGATGTTTAAAAAAAACGTGATTTATAATCCAGAAAATAACTATATCCATTTTCATAAAAATATGTGTGGAAAAAAGAATCTTTGCTAAATAAAACAACAAATTATTTCCATGTTTTTCCCACGAAATTACAGTGCCCGTGAGCAGGAGGATAAACTGGCATTTGTTCTCCTACTGGAAAGTCTACAGAGCATTTTAAGCATTTTTAAAACCGTAGGCAAACAATACAAGGCATTTTTTTTTTTAAACAAATGAACACTTTCACATTTTTAAAACAAGTAACTATTTACAATTGTGCCAGTTTTACATGGGGTGTAGCCTATATTTAGATTTTTTATTTTGTATTTGAGCTGTGCGGCTTGGACGCAGTGTCCGTCAAAAATAGACTAATTGCCTTTAGCCTTTAACGAAGCGGCTAAGAGAGCCGCTTCTGGGACACTTCAAGGGTTAGTTCACCCCACCCTCATGTCGTTGCAAACCCGTAAGACCTTTGTTCATCTTCGGAACACAAATTAAGATATTTTTTATTAAATCGGAGAGCTATCTGACCCTCCATAGACAGCAACGCAACTGAAATGTTCCCAGGTCCAGAAATGTTCCCAGGTCTTTTTTTTGCGTAAAGAAAACAAAAATAACAATTTACTCAACCGTTCTTCTCCCCCGAGTTACGTCTTCCGCCATTTTAGAGAGTATCACAATACATACGCATCCTTTCCCCTAAGCTTAAACAACACTTATTACACAGATTATACATTCATGCGCGTTTTCCCCCGAACGTAAATAACGCTGATTACGTCAAATATGTTCTTGGGTACTCTCCAAAATGGCGGAAGACGTAACTCGGGGGAGAAGAATTGTTGAGTAAATTATGTTATTTTTGTTTTCTTTGTGCAAAAAAGTACTCTCGTAGCGTCGCAAAACTGAAGTTGAGCCACTGATGTCACATGGACCTGTTTTACCGATGTATTTACTACTTTTCTGGACCTGGGAACATTTCAGTTGCGTTGCTGTCTATGGAGGGTCAGATAGCTCTCCGATTTAATCAAAAATATCTTAATTTGTGTTCCAAAGATGAACGAAGGTTTTACGGGTTTGGAACGACATGAGGGTGAGTAATTAATGACATAATTTTCATTTTGGGGTGAACTAACCCTTTCAGAAACGTGCCGCAATGCGGCTAGTCTAAACACAAGCATTGACGAGAGTGGCTGCGATCAGCTCCAGTGGCCACGTCGGAACGGTGCGAGCCGTGCAACGGAGTAAATCAGGGGTTATATACCGCACTACAGGCTACAGCGCCATCTATTGGATTTTACTGACATTGCATCAAATGAGCCATTTTGGACCAACTGCTTCACGGGCCGGATGAAAACTCCCGGCGGGCCGTAGTTTGCCCAACTCTGATATAAAATGTTAGGGGCAGTTTCTTTTTCTCACCGAGACTACATTTCTTTAATCAAAAATACAGTAATATTGTAAAATAATATTTCTTTTTAAAATAACTGTTTTCTGTTTGAATATATTTTAAAATGTCATTCATTCCTGTGATGCAAAGCTGAATTTTCAGCATCATTACTCTGGTCTTCAGTGTCACATGATCCTTCAGAAATCATTCTAATATGCTAATTTGCTGCTCAAGAAACATTCATTATTATTATTGATGTTGAAAACAATTGTGCTGCTTCATTTTTGTGGAAACTGAGATACTTTTTTTCAGGATTTTTTGATGAATAGAAATTTCAAAAGAACAGCATTTATTTGAAATACATTTTTAAAAAAAACATTTTTAATGTCTTTATTGTCACTTTTGATCAATTTAATGTCCCTTTGCTTCATAAAAGTATGAATTTATTTTAAAGTGCCCCTATTATGGGTAATGAAAGGTTCATATTTTGGTTTTGGGAGTCCCCAACAACAGGTTGACATGCATGCAAGGTCAAAAAACACTTTCATCGTCTTATAATATGCATTTATTTTTTACCTTATTTGCTCAACGACTCCCAAACGATTCGCTCAACGATTCATTTTTCCAAACCCCTCCTTTGCGTGAAGCTAATCTGTGGTGATTGGTCCGATTGGTCTCATTTTCATTTCATCATGCCTGTAATGCCTGATAAAGCAGTGTTTATGAGCAGTGCTGCTTTGTGTACAGCTTTACCGGGGAAAGCTATTTTTAACGCTCAAAAAGCGGTATCTAGTGGCAAAGACTGAATTTGCATTTTCATTCAGACCAACACGAAAATACCAACAAGTGGGCGGGCAATATGCTAATGTTTCATATTGAGCCAACATGAAACGGCTTGGGATTAGTTTTAAAAATGACTCGTTTTAATGATTCAGAGTCGACTCTTCCTTTTGAGAGACAATAACTTTATACACGGTGCACTTTTAGATTTTAAACTTTGCAGGATGTTTTCATTCATTTAGAGCTGTGTTACACACTGCATGAAAGGTCATTTTCAAAAATCCATAAAAAGGGCACTTTAAAAAAATCTTACTGACCCCAAACTCACTTCTGTATGTCAACTTCTGATTATTTGGTCACCCTACCTTGGACCATTCGCCGGTCTTCCACTCATAACATTTGGAGTGATCCTCACACATCTCTACCTCTGCAGGACGAGACACGGGATCACAGAGACCCTGAGGATTGGTGCAGGTCACTGTCCTCTTCCTGCTGCCGCGACCGCATTCAGAGGAACACTGAGACAGACAAAGACAACGAGATTTCAGAGGGCAACACCAGGAAAATAAGTGAGCAATTGGGTGCAAAGAAGGATGGAGATAAATAAAGACATAAGCAAGAGTGCTGGTCATTAAAACTGGCTTCCTGTGGAGTCTCACTTCTCCGCTGACTAAATCCACTCTAATGAAGTGCTTACAACATCAACATCAAGATCTGAATCGAGACCCAGACACTCAAAAACAACCACAGTGCCCTCCATAGGCCAGGACAAACCCCAGAGACATAAGCGCACATATCTTTTCTCAGAGACACTCACATGTCCAACAGTACAGGAAGTGTCTCATAAAAGCAACTATGTCTTAATAGAATATACTTTTTATGGCAAGTCATCATATTATATTAATCAAGGTTTCTTGTACCAGAAAATACTGTAATTTTAGTTCATATTTTGACATATTTTTCAACCTCTGTTGCTGGACCTTTAAAACTATAACAGATGCAAACATGGGCGTTAGTATGTAAATGTCATATCTTAAGAGGCCATTTACACAGAATGTGGTTTTGCATTCTATTTTGCTTCCATTAAAAGAAGTTCAGCTCTTAAACAATCCATTTTAAGACCTTTCTTTTTTCCTTTCCACTGCCCTGCATCTTGCGTTTTCTGTGTGAACGGCCTTTAACTGTGATGAATTCTGAATTTCAACAGCATTTATGGCACAAATTTGCATTTTTATGCATCTGGCAGATGCTCTTATCCAAAGTGACTTACAATGCATTCAAGATACACATTTCTAGCTTTCCCTGGGAGTCAAAGTCATGACCTTGGCAGTGCTAACGCCATGCACTCCTGTTTGAATTACATGAATTTTGAAATTGGCTTTCAAAATATTTAAACGTTTAAAATAGTTTTTTAAATTGAGTCTCTTTTTTTATTCCACTGCTCTGTGTTTCATGTTTTCTGTGTGAACGGCTCTTAAATGTGACAAATTGTGAACAAATTTTTGCATTTTTCCATAAATGTAATGGAACTTTATTTTGCGAATGTTAGGGGCCATTCACACAGAACATGCTCTTGCATTTCAGTATCTGTGTAATTTTTTAATCATTATTCTGTAAAGATGCACTAGATAGTACGGCAGTAAAACGATTAATCGCGATTAATCGCATTCAAAATAAAAGTTTATGTTTACATACTATATGAGTGTGTACTGTGTATATTTACTATGTATATATAAATACACACACATACATGTATATATTACGGAAAAATATGTTAGATTTATATATAAAATATATTTATATATAATATAAATTATATACAAGTATAAATATATATACATACAAATATTTTTTTAAATATATACATACATGTGTATTTATATATACATAATAAATATACACAGTACACACCCATATAGTATGTAAACAAACTTTTGTTTTGAATGCGATTAATCGCGATTAATCGTTTTGCTGCCCTACTAGATGGATGTATTTGACCATTGCACCACGTCACACTGTATTTTCAGGATCTAATGGCATCAGTGCTGCATTTTTATTTGTATTTATTTCATTTATAATGCTGATTATAACAAAAATGATTTCAACTTTTCTATCCTTTTCTTTAAAATAAACAAAAATGCTGTGACAGCATTTGTTGCATAATATTTATAACCAGAAAAAAAATTTAATTTGTCCTTCCTTTTCTTAAAAAAAAAAGGGCAAAAATCAAGGTTACAGTGAGGCACTTACAGTGATAGTGAATCGGGCCAGTTTTTGGAGGATTTAAATGAATTTAAAGAGGATTTAAAAGCAGAAATGTTAAGTTTATCATTTATAAAATACACATTAATTCCTCTGTTAAAACTAGTATTATTACTAGTTTTGTTTGATCTTTAAAGCTGTTTAAATCCTAATTTTTAATGGCTTATGTTAACAGGGTGACAAAGTTATATAACTTATATATAAAGTTTACACAAAAGGTTAGTAAGAGATTTTTCCACACAGAAATCATGTTAACACATATTGTTTACGTCTTGTGGCTTTACTATTGAGTAAGTTACAGTGAGGAAATTGCAATTTGGAGGGTTTAAACAGAAATGTAAAGCTTATAATTTCATTAAAGCACCTACATTAATTCATCTGTGCGTTTTTAAGAAGTTAGTCAGGTAAAAGTTTGTCAAAAAAGTGTAGCGGGTCAATCAGAAGAATGCTGGATAAGTATTTTGAGTGCACTGAGTGTCTTCTGTTCAATTATCCTGTGCTACATTATGCTGTTTTTTTTTTTTTTAGCAAGAATGCTTAAAATATGTTGTTTAAACATTAAACCAAACTAATGTACAATGTACATACAAGAGCAAGAGCAAAATCTGCTGTCCATGATGTAGCATCTTTAAATAATTCCTGCTGACTTGAGCTCAAACCTTGGACCATTCGGAGGCCTCCCAAACGGTGAGGCAGTGGCGTCCCTCGCAGTGCTGTACGCTGGCTGGTTTGGAGCTCAGACAGTACAGGTCTCTGGTGGGAATGTGCGTGCCATTTTGCAGCTGGTACACGCAGCCAACTTCCCTCTGCTGCAAGCCTTTCCCGCAGGTTACTGAACACTGCGCCCAATCGCCTGTCACCCACCTGAGAGGAGCAGAAAACACAGAGATGACATTAATACAACTGTTTTGTCAGATTAAAGTCCTTGTTGATATTCAATGCTTAAACTGTAGTGAAAGAGATCTAATGTCTGAAAATTAACACGTCTACACTGACACAAGTCCTTAAAGTCAACGTGTGAAAGCATTTGCAAACTTCTGTAATGTGATGAAAAACGCAGCCAACTTCATGTTACAAGTCAGGAAACATCATAAAATATGGATGTTTTAATCATCCGTTTACAGTCTGACTGAAAATAGCAGATGATTATCTTTATTGTCACGAGCGGTCATGAAATGCACTTGTGATTTACGTGCAGAAAATCTCAACAGATGAAATGGAGAATAAAAATAGAGCCGTTTTTATTAACTGCTTAAATGACACAATGAATGATGACAGAGAAGCATCTGGAAACCTACAGAAAGCTCTTCTGTCCCACATCTCATTCTTACAAGCACCAAAATCGATTTTGCAGTTATAGACAGAAATAGAGGTGTGCAATTACTTTTCTAAGTGATCGGACTTATATCTGGAGGACAATAAAAAGGGGTGAAAAAGTCCCTGAGAAGTACATTGATGGAGGCACTTGAGCCTTATCTACAAATCAGAATATACACTTGGAATTGGGCTTTGACTGATTTACTGAGAACACCCTATAAAACACCCAGAACACCCTATCAACAACCTAGTAGTGTTATTTTAGTGTTATTTATACACTAATTTAGTATTTATTGATGTTTTGAATTAACTTTTATTTAGATATTTTCAGTTTTCATTTTAATGTTAAAATTCGAGTAATTTTATTGTGCTTCTGTCATTTTTTTATCAGTTTTCTTTATTTCTTTTTATCTTTTATTTGTACTTTTATTTATTTTTTGAATTTGTATTACTCTGTACTTTTATTTTTTATTTTTTTGTATTTATTACTCTTTGTACTTTTATTTATTTATTTTTCTTTTCAGTTAGTTGACAAGGCAAAACTCCAAATTCTTTTTATCTTTATTTTTCATTTTTATGTTTTAGTACTTTTAATTTATTACTTTTTATTTTATTTTTATATAAAACTTTTATTTGATTTAAATTTTATTTCAGTTAGTTGACAAGCCAAAACTCCAAATATTCATTTACGTTTTTAAAATTTGTAGTTTAAGTCATCTAATATTAATATTTTATTTAATATTAACCATTTTTAATATTTTCATTGTTAGTTAAAGGGATCTTATTATGCTTTTTCACTTTTTGAATTTTAGTCAGTGTGTAGTGTGTATGTTTGGGCATAAAAAGATCTACAAAAGTTACAAATCTCAAAGTCCACTCCAAAAGGAGATATTTTGTTTTTAAAAAATCCGTTTTCAAGAACTACATCGAACGGCTCGTTTGGACTAGAAAGATGTTTTCCTGTATTTGTGACATCACAAAGTGGTCCATTAGAATATCATTAAAATAAATGCCGCCTCCGGGAAATTCGAATGGTCGGCAGGTGGGGAGAACGCTTGGTTGAGCACTGCACGTTTCAAAATTGCAACCCGGTGATGGTGTTTTTATGTCACTGTATTTCTGAAGGAAACCGACTGTATATTCCGCCTCAAATAGTGTAAGTCTGTGGGACTATAGTATAAATAAATTCAACTGTATAACAGTTTCACTGCAATTCATGTTATAATGTTAGAATTACAGAACATTAAACATAGTACATATTACCGTTGCACTTATCTGTACATAGTAAATGCAGTTATTTTTAAGCTGTTGTTGACATCCTATCTAAAACGTGATTTAGCCAAAAAAAAAACAACAACAAAAAAAAAAAAAACAATAACGTTACCACTTTAATATGTCTTGTAATATCCGTGTTCGCAAAGGTTTTGCACGATCTTCTTGTTCAATATTCTGGGGTCTGAATTGATATGGCAATATTAACAAACTTGCTGTTTTAGCAAGGGGCGGGGGAGTACTGAAACACCGTCTAAACTGTTCGCCAATCACAACACACTGGAGCAGCTAACCAATCACAACACATTTCGTTTTTCAGAAGGCGGGCCTTCATCAGACCCAGAACTAATCGAGCCCTTTGTGCCAGGCTGGGGAGAAAGTTATTGTAATAATGTAAATTATGTGAAAAATAATGCGATTTTCGAACCACCAAGCATGAGAGCATGTTCTAGTACACCCACAAAACGAAATCAAGACTTTGTAAAAGAGTATAATAGGACCCCTTTAAAAATAACAACCCTGCAAACCAGATGCACAGTAGTGAGTTCTGCACAAGCAAACAACCCTTCAAATTTTCTTTAAAAGATTTAAAAAGCCAGCTGACAATCTTATTTACACCTAGCCATAACGTTTTAAACCACACAACAACTTGACCTGCTAAGAGACTGCAGATGAAAATTAGACAATGCATTAAAAAGAAACATTCATGCTAAAAATTGCACATGGTTCCTTTCCAAATAAAATAAATAAAAACCAGCACGTTGTTGGAAACACTTTTATAGTGTTTTTTTTTTTTTTTCCAGCTGATGAATGATAAAAACACAGCCAAAAAAAGACAGCCAATCAGAATCCATCCTACTTTAAAGTGCCACATAACATACCTGAAAAATGAGCTTAGAATGAATATGTTATTCTCTATTGGCATGGACCTTAATATAGCTAGCATTATAATTATCGTTATCAGTGTGAACAGCCCTTTACTGTTAGAGCAAGAAAAAAATTGCAAATTAAGTTATAATTCTGTAAGCATGATATCTATCCCTTGTTCACTCAAGTGAACCAGCCTTTTCTGCTCTGAATTAACAACTTAATGTCAATATCTTATCTCCTCTAAAGCATGTAATGTGAGACATACCGCATCTTGAAAAGCTACACATGAAGAAACAATCAGATTTTATCACGCAGTATTAATCAAATTATACATATTGCACCTAAATTCTGAAACCACTACAAGCTAGCATGATAAAACAATGTGAATTATTGGTAAAAAGAAAAAAAAATAAGCATACACAATAAATGTGAAGACTTTAATAAACTGAGCAGAGAGAGAGAGAGAGAGAGAGAGAGAGAGAGAGAGAGAGAGAGAGAGAGAGAGAGTCAAATATCTATTCTCAGGTTTGGTTTAATGAGAGTAAATAATCATAATTCTCATGTTCACAGGACAAACGTGTGTCATTTAAAACTACAGTCTGTAACTTTTGGCGCTCTAGCGGTTAATAAACAGAACTGCGTGCGTCTTGCAGAAGAACATTGTAGCCGGAGCTACTTCTCTCTGTTTATGTCTATGACAAATCACGCAGGTACTGGGCTACTCCGCAGCAGTACCTACCCGAACCAAACCTGAAATAGTCTGAATATAAACACTTATTATAGGTGTACCGTAGTGATTCAGGACAAGCCAAAAACACGGTTTGGAAAATGGATTCATGGTGTACTCGCTTCTTATCTCAATTTTATAAATTTTGAACACAAAAAAAGTTACGGACTGCAGCTTTAAAAAGCTTTAGTTAATTGTGAAGGAGCATCTCTCTGATGCATGATCCTTGAGGAAGAACATGCATCCATATTTGTTACGTATTTTGTTTAGAAGTCTTTTGTTCTGGATTTGTTAAGAACAATATCCACCATGAATCTGTTAAATCTACAAAGAGAGGAGTCCCAGACTCTGATCCCAAACCCATCTTGTTTGACTCCCTATTGAGTTTTGTGCCAGCTGACGACATAAAAACACAGCACACACAGACACAGGTAAAGCGGTCCATTCTGAGAAGCTCTGGTGCTTCTGGTACCTGTATTGGCAGGGGTGGATGTTGCAGTGGCGGATCTGAGGCGCGGGTCTGTTCTCCACCTGACAGTAGCTGTCGTTGACTTGAGTCATGGTCTTGTTAACGATTCTCATGCACGAGACCACAGTCCTTCTCTCCCCTAAAACACAGCAAAACATTTTTATTGGCATACGATACTTTCATAAAATGTCACTCAAGGTTACAGTACAATACTTGTCTTACATATATTTACATAAATCAGTTTGAATGGATATTTTTATGTGTGTTTTGTAAATGAAGGAAAACATACAGTATATGAGAGGCAATGTGTCATGCCGTAATCACAGTAAAATATCACTGTAACAACTTCTTGCTTTTAATAATTTTTTAAAATAAAAACCTTTTTAATAATAACTCTCACTGTAAACTAGCTCATGTATCCACATACATTAATGCGGCATCCAATTATAGTTACTGTTATAGTTATTGTTGTTGGTGTGAACAGGCCTTTACAGCAAGTAAACAAATACAGAAATGAAGTTATAAATCAACAAGCAAGATATCTGTCACAACTTAACATCAATGTTTAATGAATAATAAGAAAATAAATAATATTTAATAAGAGTAATTAAATATTTTTTAAAAACTAGGATTAATAATTTTAAAAAGTTTAGACATTTAATAAATAATGTTTAACATTTAAAAAATCCTAATAAATTAAATAATACTTAATTACATTCACTGTAAACTAGCTTTAAAAATAATTTAAATATAATAAATACTTTTAAATATTTCATAAATAATGTTTAACAAATAATAACAGTTAAAAATGATAATAAAAATAATATGTAATAATAACAATTTATTATTAATATTCATAATAATAATAATTATCTGTAAACTACAACTATCTGCTGGGGAAAGTAACTTTTAAAATTAATGCATTACAATATTGCGTTACACCATAAAAAGTACCTAATTGCGTTACTTATTTGAAGAAATAACTCGTTTTAAATTTTAAATTAATGTGTAACGTCTCGGTTACGTATGTAACCCTCGTTCCCTGAAGGAGGGAACGGAGACGTCACGTCGGATGACCGACGAAATTGGGATCTCGCCAGAGAGACCAATCCACTTCGAGTGTAACTAAACGAGCCAATGGACATTGGCATGCGATTATTGCATCCAGCTGCCGCTGATCACAGCGTGAGCATAAGAGGCAGCTGATGCACCGCATCAATTATGTTTTCGCTGAGGAGCCGAGCCGGCGACCCGGCAGCTCAGCGGTGGTACAGCGACTGTGGCGACGGGACGTGACGTCTCCGTTCCCTCCTTCAGGGAACGAGGGTTACATACGTAACCGAGACGTTCCCCTTTCAGTCGGTCACTCCGAGTCACGTCGGATGACCGACGAAATTGGGATCCCTACCAAAGCGCCACAGGAGCTGCCCCTTCCAGTGCCCTGTGTAGGGCTCCTGACCCTTCCTATAAGGCAGACGATAGGACCGGGCTCTACACAGAGAAGGTCAACTACTGGTGTTCCTTGAGCAACCCAAACAGTAGGACTAGGATAACACTGGGAAGCGTGCCCTTCCACTTGGAAGAGGCACACTGCGGAGTCACCTCCTCCCAGAGGGGGTTAAGTGACATTCAAACATGTGAAGTAACCCCGAAGGGCCTATTGCACATGGAAGTCTCTGAGATGGCTCAGGCTGCATCTTTAGAGAGCCAGGGGAAACACGGCTCTAATAAGAATACCGTGGAATACACATATGGGATCCCGACAGGGTCTCTCATATGGGCACTAGCCTCGCACCAGATTTCAAGAATTCATTGGCTGAAGGCCTGGCGCCGGACGCCCCGCCGCGTCCGGACGCCGGAGTGCTGGAGGACTCAACAGGGTTTGCCTGGTTAAGGAACTCTCTGGAGAATTAGGCGTAAGGACGCCGCAAGCCGACTCTGAGCCGGCCCTCTCAGTGCCACTACCCGTTTGAGGTGAGAACACAGGAGGAAACCGGTTCGACACGCAGGCTATAAAACCTAGCGAACGTGTTGGGAGTCGCCCAACCCGCAGCTCTACAGATGTCTGCTAGCGAGGCACCACGAGCCAGCGCCCAGGACGATGCGACACCCCTAGTGGAGTGAGCACGCAACCTGAGCGGGCAGGGCACACCTTGTGCTTCGTAGGCCAAGGTGATGGCATCCACTATCCAGTGGGCCATCCTCTGCTTGGAGACAGCCTTCCCCTTCTGCTGTCCTCCGTAACAGACAAAGAGCTGTTCTGAGGTCCTGAAGCTCTGAGTTCTATCCACGTACTGACGCAGTGCGCGTACAGGACAGAGCAAAGCTAGGGCTGGGTCTGCCTCCTCCAGGGGCAGCGCTTGCAGGCTCACTACCTGGTCCCTGAAGGGCGTGGTAGGAACCTTGGGCACATAGCCGGGCCGGGGCCTCAGTGTTGCACTGGAGTCAGCCGGCCCAAACTCAAGGCACGACTCGTCGACCGAAAATGCCTGCAGGTCCCCCACCCTCTTGATTGAGGCCAATGCAGTCAGGAGTAGGGTTTTCATAGAAAGAAACTTCAACTCGACTGACTGCAATGGCTCAAAGGGGGCAGTTTGTAGGGCTCTTAGCGCCAAAGCCAAATCCCAAGAGGGAAGGGAGGGAGGCCTCGGAGGATTTAACCTCCTGGCCCCCCTAAGAAACCTGACGACCAGATCGTGCTTCCCCACCGACCTCCCCTCTATGGGGTCGTGGTGGGCAGAAATAGCAGCAACATATACCTTAAGGGTGGAGGGGGACAGCCTACGCTCCAACCCTTGTTGCAAAAAGGAAAGCACGGCTCTGATCGAACATCTCCGGGGGTCCTCCTGGTAAGAGGAACACCATTCGACGAACAGGTTCCACTTCAAGCATAGGCCCGTCTTGTGGACGGTGCTCGTGCTGAAGCGATAGTGAGCGCTACCTCCTGGGGCAGGTCACCTAGAACCTCCGCGTCCCGTCCAGGGACCACACATGAAGTTTCCACAAGTCTGGACGCGGGTGCCAGAGGGTGCCCCGTCTCTGAGAAAGCAGATCCTTCCTCAGAGGAATCGGCCAGGGAGGGGCTGTCGCGAGGAGCATGAGTTCCGGGAACCAGGTCCTGTTGGGCCAATATGGAGCCACTAACAGGACCTGCTCCTCGTCCTCCCTGATCTTGCACAATGTCTGTGCTAGCAGGCTCACTGGGGGAAACGCATACTTGCGCAAGCCCTGGGGCCAGCTGTGTGCCAGTGCATCCGTGCCGAGCGTTGCCTCGGACAGGGAGTAGAACCACTGGCAGTGGGTGGTTTCTGGAGATGCAAACAGGTCTACCTGAGCAACTCCGAACCGACTCCAAATCAGCTGGACCGCCTGGGGATGGAGTCTCCACTCCCCAGGAAGTGCCGCTCGAGACAGCTCGTCGGCCGCCTGATTGAACACTCCTGGGATGTGGATGGCACGAAGGGACCTCAGATGCTTCTGACTCCAGAGGAGGAGGTGGCGGGCGAGTTGCGACATGCGACAGGAGCGCAAACCGCCTTGCCGGTTGATATACGCAACGGTCGCAGTGTTGTCCGTACGGACCAGAACGTCCCTGCCCCGAAGGCGCCCTCTGAGGCGGCACAGGGCAAGACGTACTGCCAGCAACTCGAGGCAATTGATATGCCAACGCAAAAGGGGGCCCGTCCAAACCCCTGATACTGCGTGCCCGTTGTACGTGGCACCCCAGCCGGTGGCTGAGGCATCCGTGAATACCACAGCATGCCTGGATACCTGCTCCAGGGGCACTCCTGCCCGAAGGAACGAGGGATCTGACCACGGGCTGAAGGTCTTGCGGCAGGCCGGTGTAATCTGAACCCGGTGAGTACCGCGTTTCCACGCCCACCTCGGGATTCGGCCATGGAGCCAGTGCTGAAGCGGTCTCATATGGAGCAGACCGAGCGGAACTATGGCCGCAGCTGCAGCCATATGCCCCAGGAGCCTCTGAAAGAGTTTCAGTGGGACCGCTGTCCTGCCTGATAAAGTCTTGAGGCAGTTCAGCACCGACTGAGCACGTTCCTGGGTGAGGCGTGCTGTCTGGTTGACCGAATCCAACTCCATGCCGAGAAAAGAGATCCTCTGCGTTGGCACGAGTTTGCTCTTTTCCCAATTGACCCGAAGGCCCAACTGGCTGAGGTGCCTGAGCACCAGGTCCCTGTGTGCGCACAACAGCTCTCGAGACTGTGCAATTATGAGCCAGTCGTCGAGGTAGTTGAGAATGCGCACACCCTGTTCTCTCAGGGGAACAAGGGCCGCCTCTGCGACTTTGGTGAAGACACGAGGCGAGAGGGACAGCCCGAAGGGCAGAACCTTGTACTGATATGCCCGACCTTCGAACGCGAATCGCAGGAATGGCCTGTGCCGCGGAAGAATCGAAACATGAAAGTACGCGTCCTTCAGGTCGATCGCTGCAAACCAATCTAGGGGACGGACGCATCCAAAAATGCGTTTCTGCGTCAACATCTTGAACGGCATCTTGTGAAGTGCACGGTTCAAAACTCGCAGATCCAAGATCGGTCGTAACCCACCGCTTTTCTTGGGCACAATGAAGTAAGGGCTGTAAAACCCCGACCTCATATCGGCTGGAGGGACCGGCTCTATTGCATCCTTCGCCAGTAGGACTGCAATCTCCGCGAGCAAGACAGGGGCATCGACGGCTTTGACTGAAGTGAACCGGATGCCCCTGAACTTGGGGGGACGCCGGGCGAACTGAATCGCATAGCCGAGTCTGATGGTCCGCAGGAGCCACCGGGACGGGCTGGGGAGCGCTAACCAGGCTCCGAGAGACCGCACCAGTGGAACCAACGGGGCCACCGACGCGCCCGCGGTGGGGCAGCGAGGTGGAACACAGGGACCGGCCCCAGGGCCTGTGACGGCCTGGCCTGTGACGGCAGGGGACGGGGTCTGGGTGTGTAGTGTAGCACTCACCTGATTTCTCCTCGCATGGGAGGAGACACAGGAACCCGGCTTGAGGCTTGTGACAGCCCGGCGTTTGACGACTTGAAGCGGGGAATGGAGTGCTACTGCCCTTACCTGGTTCCACGAATGGGCAGGAGGGGTGCTCTTGGGCAACCACCTGCTGCCTGCTGGCGAGAGAGGAGGAGGGAAGCGATCCTGTGATGCACGGATCACCACTCTCCTCCTCTTGAGACCCAGAGATTGAGGAAACCGCTCTTTTACTGATGTTTTGGGTACCGCTGGCTGCTGGGCCAGCGGCGGAACAAAAACAAACTGAAACACAGGATTCTCCACCCGGCCCTCCACCGGGGGAGGGAGTGGTGCGGTCACCATCTCCCGAAGAGCAGTCTCCTCCATCTCTGGGTCGCCCGTCTCAGGGCCTCTTGCACTTGCGCTTGCCGCCAGGTTTGGCGGGGGCCTGGATGGGCTGGGCGTCCTGCCTGCGACCGGCTCCACGACGCGGCCTGGTGGAAGGCTGCTGCGGCTGCGCGGGAGCGGGGGCGGCCGCAGGGGGGCGCCCACGGCGATGAGCAGGCTGAGGGGCTGCAGCCGGAGTGGAAGCAGCAGGTTTCCTCCGGCGCATGATGTGTTTGATCGCCTCAGTCTGCTTCTGGGCTGCCGAGAACTGCTGGGCAAAGCTCTCGACAGCGTCGCCGAAAAGGCCGGTCTGTGACACGGGAGCATTCAGGAACTGTACCTTTTCCAGCTCTCTCATGTCAGCAAGACACAGCCAGAGATGGCGCTCCTGGACCACTAACGTGGACATCGCACGACCCAGAGACTGTGCGGTCACCTTCGTCGCTCGTAGCGCGAGGTCCGTCGCAGCACGCAGCTCATGTAGAACCGCCAGGTCGTGACCACCCTCGTGCAGGTCTTTCAGTGCTTTGGCCTGGTGGACCTGCAGCAACGCCATAGCGTGGAGGGCGGAAGCCGCCTCCCCACAGGCTCTATAAGCACTGCCAGTTAGACCTGACGAATACTTAGAGGCCCGTGAGGGGAGACACGGATCACCCCGCAGGGTGGAAGCGGCTGTTGGACATAGTTGCATGGCCACAGACCGCTCCACCGAGGGGATGCCCGCATACCCCAAAGCGGCTCCACCATCGAGGGTGGTGAGAGCGGAAGAACTACAAGATTTGTTTCGGGCAGTGAAAGGTGCCCTCCACGATCTTGTCAGCTCCTCGTGCACTTCCGGGAAGAATGGCACCGGAGGGGGGCACTGAGAACCAGCGCGACCCCCACCGAGAAACCACTCGTCCAGCCTCGAAGGATCGGGACGCGGTGGTGGATTCCACACAAGCCCGACATTCTCGGCGGCCCGGGAAAGCATGGCCGTCATCTCTGGGTCTGGCTCAGACAACGCTACCACACCCGAAGGGGGCAGCGCAGCCGAGTCGTCATCCCCGGAGAGAGAGGGCCCGCCCTCCGATGCAGTGATCGACATCTGGTCGTCAGGGGGACCACCGAAGGAGACGCCTGGTGCACCCCGAGCAGAGGGCCCAGCACGCTCCTGCGGCAGCTCCACCGGCTGCGGAGTGCTTGAGGGGCGAGGAGCTCCACTTGGGGAAGCCCTCACCGTAATCCTCAGATCACCTCTGCCCCCACCGGACCCAGCGGCGCGCACGCCGGACCGCGGCAGAGGCAGAGGGACTCCGCCATGTTTGACATAGCGGAGTCTAAGACGCAACTCCGAGATGGTCATGTCCCCACAAGAAGAACATGAGCCATCCACGAAAGCCTCCTCAGCGTGCTGAATGCCCAGACACGTGAGGCAGCAATCGTGACCGTCCTGAGGCGCCAGGAAGCGACCACAGCCAGAAACGCACGGGTGATAAGACATCTTTAAAAAGACGCGATCACCCGTGTACTCTCTTAGAGAAATTTGCTCTTAGAAATGCTCTTTTTTGAGGTGCTGAAGCACGCAGGGGAGCTTGGCCACCGCACACTCCAAGTGTGGCTGCCAGCGGGAAGACGATTCTGCTCTCCCGGACACCGTGACCACCGCTGCTGCACCGTAACGCCCGCACTCGATCAGGAACACTTCTTGGGAAAGGGAGCAGTAGCTTCACTACTACCGCTCGGCTCCGAAGCGAAAGGATAATTGATGCGGTGCATCAGCTGCCTCTTATGCTCACGCTGTGATCAGCGGCAGCTGGATGCAATAATCGCATGCCAATGTCCATTGGCTCGTTTAGTTACACTCGAAGTGGATTGGTCTCTCTGGCGAGATCCCAATTTCGTCGGTCATCCGACGTGACTCGGAGCGACCGACTGAAAGGGGAACTAGTGTTACTTGTAATGTGTTACCCCCAACACTGATTATTTATAACTATAGCTTTTAATAAACAATTTTTATTAGATTAGATCATTTTAAACATTAAATGAGTAATTTTTAATAAATAATTGCATTTAAAAAAATAATAAATACTATTCAATAATAAATCTAGCTAAAACTAGCTCATCTTTTAAACAGTAAATTTAAACGTCATAAGGAATAACATTATTAAAAAATACATGGTTATATTATAATAATCATCTTTATGGCCGCTTTGAGCCCTCTGTATGAGTTTACTAACAATCCACTGAGGATGTTAATGTTTGGATTGAGTCGAGGGCTTTGGCAAGCGCTGCAGTGACTCTGTGCTGGGGGTGTTTAACCACAACAGAACAATCAGTGTTTTCTCTGGCACGTGTGAGCGTTTGTGCACGATCTGATGCTGTACGCTCCCCTTTCCCCTCCCAACCAGCCATGTCCCATTTCAGGTAATTGCAGAACAAAACATTTCTAATCAGAGATAACAATACAAGGTTATTTCTAGTGGTCATCTATGGAGTCGGGGGTCCTTTAGTGGTCATGACCAAATTAGCAGCAGGGGGAAGCAGTGACCCGCATAACCAGCGCTGAATTTGCCCGGGACCTTTAATTTGCTGTCAGTTCTTAATGTCGTTGTAGCTTCAGAAGGTGGCGGCACGCCAGACTGTAGGATTACCTATGTCATTAATTTTGTGTTGTTCTACGTTTGCCAAGAAAAACCGCGAGCAGTCGGAGACAGAGATTAATTCCTGCGAGCGACGAGCGGTGAAGGGCAGCCTCGGAGACACAGAGACAGAAGCTCTGCTCCAAAACATAGTGCGCTGCCTACTTAGTCAGCATTTTAGGCATCATATTTGTGTCCCAGATGCAAAGCTTGTTCCAAAATTATGCTGCCTTTTAGATATCTATTTTTCTGGTGTAAAGCAGCATCACATGTCATGTACAGTATAATTTATGGACAAAGTAATGCAATAAGCTAAATTCAACAAAATAAATCACTGTGGTACATCGTGGGTTCAGTAAGATTTTTTGTAACAAATGAATACCTTTGAAATTGATCAAAAGTGACAGTGAAGATAATGTTACAAAAGACTCCATTTCAAAAAATGCTGTTCTTTTGAACTTGCTATTAAATCAAAGAGTCCTGAAAAAAAATATGAAGCAGCACAACTGTTTTCAACATTGATAATAATCAGAAATGTTTCTTGAGCAGCAAATCAGCATATTAGAATGATTTCTGAAGAATCATGTGACACTGAAGACTGGAGTAATGATGCTGAAAATTCAGCTTTGCACCACAAGAATAAATGACATTTTAAAAAATATTCAAATACAAAATTGTTAGTTGAAATTGTAATAATATTTCACAATATTTCTATTTGTACTATATTTTTTTATTAAAATATATAATAAATGCAGCCTTGGTGAGCATATAAGAGACTTTTGAAGAAAAAAAAATCATACCAACCCAAACTTTTGAATGGTAATGTATATTTCATTAAACTCTGAAAAATATTGATAAAATGGTTAAATATAATAAAAAGGAACTATTTTACATAAAATATGTGTGCTATGTATTTATTGCACCATTGACATTGCAACACGCAAATAAAACTATAGAGTGCATTTTCTGAGGAGTGTTTCAACAAAACATTTCTGTATGCAAGTTTAAGCAACTTACTTATCAGCTGTTGTTTTTTCGGAAGTTGCATTTAAAATCCACTTTCCCTCTGAAAATCAGAGGGGGCTCATTAGTCTGAATGAGTGTGACACATCTGGTCTCACTACTAGTGTATATACAGCCCCTTAACCGTGGTTTCCAGGGCAACACACTATTACCCCAGAACAGTAGAGTACATAGAGTGTCCTTACTGTCTCCTATCTGAAAGAAACGCTCACTGAACACTCTCAGATAAAACCTCACACATGCATTGCTAAATTTATAGTTCAGATTTTCTGACTAAATGTGGGTAGAAATACAGTTGAAATAGTGTTATCTCACTTTAAAAAAATTACTGGTTAAACATTTACTTATTGCCTAGAAATACACATATACACTGTTTGGTCACCAATTAGCGAGTGCTGGGGAATGACTCATAAAATCCCTTGGCAAATGAGCAATCTCTCTGGGATCCTTTAAGACTTTGCTAATCAGGATCTCGACAGCAAAGTAAAGTTAGTTACAAGTTATGAAAAGAGTTTAAGCACTTACTACTCATTGAACTTGTTATGCTTATGTAAATCTACTTCCACATTCCTTTATTCAGATCTGCAGCGTGACAGTCCTTTACATAAACTACTGTTGAAATAATGGCGGTTTGGTATAAGATTGTTTAATGTTTTTGAATTGATCAAAATACAGTAAAACGGTAATATTGAGAAATATTATTAAAGTTAAAATAACAGTTTTCGATCTGAATATATTTTAAAATGTAATTTATTCCTGTGATGCAAAGCTGAATTTCCAGCATCATTATTCCAGTCTTCAGAGTCACATGATCCTTCAGAAATCATTCTAATATGCTGATTTGCTGTTTAGGAAACATTTCTGATTATTATCAATTGTGAAAACAGTTGTGCTGCTTCATACTTTTGTGGAAACCATGATACATTTTTTTTCAGTATTTTTTGATGAATAGAAAGTTTAAAAGAACAACATGTATTTGGAATAAAAACATTTTGTAACCTTTTGATCAATTTAATGTATCCTTGCTAAATGAAAATTTTAATTTCTTTAAAAAAATAAAATCTTACTGACCCAACAGAAAGAGAGATTTGAATGCAAGAGTCTCAATGTATTCACGTTTTAAATAGGTTTAAATATAATTTTATGGATTATATTATAATTATTGTGCATGCATATTAATTCATATTTGTACATTTTTATATTTTAAAATATTTGTATATTCAACACTTCATTTCTTACATCATATAATTGTTTAATTGTTCTAGTAAAGACAAAATAGTTGAATAAAAACATCAAAAATCTGACAAAATTGTGACCTGTTATAATAATAATAAAAAAGTCTTTCCTTAAACATGAACTTTAACTTTAAATCTTGATGCTCAAACTGTTAGGTTAAGTTTGTGTCCATGTCCATTTGTAAACTACCCAAATGCATTGCACACAACACAACTGAACAAATGAATGCACTTATTAATCCCTTCTCAAATAATATTCTCTCAGTCTATGTTTCTAAAGGCGAGTGCTCGAGGTGAGAATTAGAGAGAGATCCTGCTTCATCAACTCCAGCTGTATTAACGTATGGCACACATGTGCTGGCGTCATTAAACACATCATTATATTCTTCAGTTCATAACTGGCTCGAAGGATCCTCTATTTCATAGATGTGTCTAGAAGTTTCCAAAAACAGACACTGCAAATCTCTCGTCAGCTTTTTCAGGCCAGAACATGATTTGCAGCTCATGTCGAAAACATAAAGCTGTTCTATTCGACATAGAGAATGAAATGCCCTTAAAAACCCAATGCATCACATTATTTAAGCAACAGCACTTAACAACTGCTTTAGAAACAGATTTAACTCGTGTTATTTTCCACAAATACACACGCTGACGCAACACTTCTCGCAGACAATGACACTCCTCGCTCAGCCCTCCGGAAGCAATAACCACATAAAAGAAACAAGCAGATCAGCATTAAAACGGGAGCTATTTGAGGAAAGACTGCATGCCTGTCTGTTGCAGATAAATGTTCGTCTGCTATCAGATTCGTGAATATAACCAGCAAAACTGTCACGCTCAGACGGGCTTAGAAAATGAGGCAGGCCTCCATGTCGCCTCGTGGGTTATTTTATGCGTGTCTCGGTCTCAAGTGAATAACGCTTCCGCTACATGTGACGACTTTCTCTGACAGCATTTAATTCTGAAAGTTTAATTCCTTTGCGAGTCACTTAATGCTAATATCATTTGTCAGAGATTTTCTTTTCGTGGCAGTAATTATTATTTTTGGGGCTTTAACCTGCTACATATAATCACACAGCTGTGCTGACCATAACAGTCACACGGCATCACAGAAACACAGCTGGACAGCTGACGCACGTTAACAGCTTCAACTGTTAAGACTGAAAGGGAATTTAATGAAACCTTTAGGAGAACTGGAAACTTTCCTGATCAGCTTCTGATACACTCTTAAAAATAAAGTATGAAGAACATTTAAAATCTAAAGAACCTTTTTTCTACTACAGAGTGCATTAGTCCCCATCCACTTTTCAAATTAAATGAAAATTGGCCAAAATGTAGAAGACTGTGTTCCTAAGAACTTTGGTGTGGGAAAGAACTACAATCCCATGAAGCATTGCCACTTACATAATCAAATAAAAAAAAAAACTATGGCAAAATGTAAAACTATTCATTTAAAGCCGTTTCTTGTATCTATAGAAACATATATTTTAATTTTATTGTTAAATATGCATATATACACAAAGCATATTCAAGCATTTTTGTCATTTGTATGCTTTATGGGAGTGGGTGGAGCTAAAGAGCACATTTGGCACTTCTGTTGTCTGATTGGTGGAATTTTCTGTACAGCATCATGGTTAATGTAGTTTTTTAATATATATTTATTTATTTATTTATATTTTTTTTTTACTAAGAATTCCACTATTGAACAAGATAATTAAAAAACATCAGTTCCCCTTTCAGTCGGTCACTCCGAGTCACGTCGGATGACCGACGAAATTGGGATCTCGCCAGAGAGACCAATCCACTTCGAGTGTAACTAAACGAGCCAATGGACATTGGCATGCGATTATTGCATCCAGCTGCCGCTGATCACAGCGTGAGCATAAGAGGCAGCTGATGCACCGCATCAATTATCCTTTCGCTTCGGAGCCGAGCGGTAGTGGTTAAAGCTACTGCTCTCCCTTCCAAGAGAGTGTTCTGCGAGCGAGTGCGGGCGTTACGGCGCGGCAGCGGTGGTCACGGTGTCCGGGAGAGAAAGATCGTCTTCCTGCTGACAGCCACACTAGGAGTGTGCGGTGGCCAGCTCCCCTGCGTGCTTCAGCACTAAAAGAGCATTTCTCTGAAAGAGCAATTTCTCTAAAAGAGCAACACGGGTGATCGCGTCTTTTTAAAGATGTCTTTTCACCCGTGCGTTTCTGGGTGTGGTCGTTTCCTGGCGCCTCAGGACAGTCACGATCGCTTCCTCACGTGTCTGGGCATTCAGCACGCTGAGGTGGCTTTCGTGGATGGTTCATGTTCTTCTTGAAAAAAAAAAAAAAAAGGGGACATGACCATCTCGGAGTGCGACTCTGCTATGTCAAACATGGCAGAGTCCCTCTGCCTGCCGTGATCCGGCGTGCACACTGGATCCGGTGGAGTCAGAGGTGATTTGAGGATTACGGTGAGGGCTTCCCCAAGTGGAGCTCCTCACCCCTCAAGCACTCCGCAGCCGGTGGAGCTGCCGAAGGAACGCGCTGGCCACGCGTTTCCTTCGGTGCCCCCTCTGACGACCAGATGTCGATCACTGCATCGGAGGGCGGGCCCTCTCTCTCCGGGGATGACGACCCGGCTGCGTTGCCCCCTTCGGGTGTGGTAGCGTTGTCCGTGCCAGACCCAGAGATGACGGCTATGCTTTCCCGGGCCGCCGAGAATGTCGGGCTCGTGTGGAATCCTAAAAAGCCACCGTGTCCCGATCCTTCGAGGCTGGGCGAGTGGTTCCTCGGTGGGGGTGGCGCTGGTTCTCAGCGCCCCCCTCCGGTGCCATTCTTTCCGGAAGTGCATGAGGAGCTGACAAGATCGTGGAGGGCACCTTTCACTGCCCGAAACACATCTTGTAGTTCTTCCGCTCTCACCACCCTCGATGGTGGAGCCGCTTTGGGGTATGCGGGCATCCCCTCGGTGGAACGGTCTGTGGCCATGCAACTGTGTCCAACAGCCGCTTCCACCCTGCGGGGTGATCCGTGTCTCCCCTCACGGGCCTCTAAGTATTCGTCAGGTCTAACTGGCAGTGCTTATAGAGCCTGTGGGGAGGCGGCTTCCGCCCTCCACGCTATGGCGTTGCTGCAGGTCCACCAGGCCAAAGCACTGAAAGACCTGCACGAGGGTGGTCACGACCTGGCGGTTCTACATGAGCTGCGTGCTGCGACGGACCTCGCGCTACGAGCGACGAAGGTGACCGCACAGTCTCTGGGTCGTGCGATGTCCAGGAGCGCCATCTCTGGCTGTGTCTCGCTGACATGAAGGAGCAGGAGAAGGTACAGTTCCTGAATGCTCCCGTGTCACAGACCGGCCCTTTCGGCGACGCTGTCGAGAGCTTTGCCCAGCAGTTCTCGGCAGCCCAGAAGCAGACTGAGGCAAACACATCATGCGCCGGAGGAAACCTGCTGCTTTCACTCCGGCTGCAGCCACTCAGCCTGCTCGTCGCCGTGGGCGCCCCCCTGCGGCCGCCCCCGCTCCCGCGCAGCCGCAGCAGCCTTTCACCAGGCAGCGTCGTGGAGCCGGTCGCAGGCAGGACGCCCAGCCCGTCCAGGCCCCCGCCAAACCTGGCGGCAAGCGCAAGTGCAAGAGGCCCTGGGACGGTCGACCCAGAGATGGAGGAGACTGCCCATGGGGAGATGGTGACTGCACCACTCCCTCCCCCGGAGGAGGGCCGGGTGGAGTATCTTTTGTTCATTTTGTTCCGCCGCTGGCCCAGCAGCCAGCGGTACCCAAAACATCAGTAAAGAGCGGTCTCCTCAATCTCCGGGTCTCAAGAGGAGGAGAGTGGTGATCCGTGCATCACAGGATCGCTTCCCTCCTCCTCTCTCGCCAGCAGGCAGCGGGTGGTTGCCCAAGAGCACCCCTCCTGCCCATTCGTGGAACCAGGTAAGGGCAGTAGCACTCCATTCCCCGCTTCAAGTCGTCAAACGCCGGGCTGTCACAAGCCTCAAGCCGGGTTCCTGTGTCTCCTCCCACGCGAGGAGAAATCAGGTGAGTGCTACACTACACACCCAGACCCCGCCCCCTGCCGTCACAGGCCAGGCCGTCACAGGCCCTGGGGCCGGTCCCTGTGTTCCACCTCGCTGCCCCACCGCGGGCATGTCGGTGGGCCCGTTGGCCCCGCTGGTGCGGTCTCTCAGAGCCTGGTTAGCGCTCCCCAGCCCGTCCCGGTGGCTCCTGCGGACCATCAGACTCGGCTATGCGATTCAGTTCGCCCGGCGTCCCCCCAAGTTCAGGGGCATCCGGTTCACTTCAGTCAAAGCCGTCGATGCCCCTGTCTTGCTCGCGGAGATTGCAGTCCTACTGGCGAAGGATGCAATAGAGCCGGTCCCTCCAGCCGATATGAGGTCGGGGTTTTACAGCCCTTACTTCATTGTGCCCAAGAAAAGCGGTGGGTTACGACCGATCTTGGATCTGCGAGTTTTGAACCGTGCACTTCACAAGATGCCGTTCAAGATGTTGATGCAGAAACGCATTTTTGGATGCGTCCGTCCCCTAGATTGGTTTGCAGCAATCGACCTGAAGGACGCGTACTTTCATGTTTCGATTATCCCGCGACACAGGCCATTCCTGCGATTCGCGTTCGACGGTCGGGCATATCAGTACAAGGTCCTGCCCTTCGGGCTGTCCCTTTTCGCCTCGTGTCTTCACCAAAGTCGCAGAGGCGGCCCCTTGTTCCCCTGAGAGAACGGGGTGTGCGCATTCTCAACTACCTCTACGACTGGCTCATACTTGCACAGTCTCGAGAGCTGTTGTGCGCACACAGGGACCTGGTGCTCAGGCACCTCAGCCAGTTGGGCCTTCGGGTCAATTGGGAAAAGAGCAACTCGTGCCAGTGCAGAGGATCTCTTTTCTCGGCATGGAGTTGGATTCGGTCAACCAGACAGCACGCCTCACCCAGGAACGTGCTCAGTCGGTGCTGAACTGCCTCAAGACTTTATCAGGCAGGACAGCGGTCCCACTGAAACTCTTTCAGAGGCTCCTGGGGCATATGGCTGCAGCTGCGGCCATAGTTCCGCTCGGTCTGCTCCATATGAGACCGCTTCAGCACTGGCTCCATGGCCGAATCCCGAGGTGGGCGTGGAAACGCGGTACTCACCGGGTTCAGATTACACCGGCCTGCCGCAAGACCTTCAGCCCGTGGTCAGATCCTTCGTTCCTTCGGGCAGGAGTGCCCCTGGAGCAGGTATCCAGGCATGCTGTGGTATTCACGGATGCCTCGGCCACCGGCTGGGGTGCCACGTACAACGGGCACGCAGTATCAGGGGTTTGGACGGGCCCCCTTCTGCGTTGGCATATCAATTGCCTCGAGTTGCTGGCAGTACGCCTTGCCCTGTGCCGCCTCAGAGGGCGCCTTCGGGGCAGGGACGTTCTGGTCCGTACGGACAACACTGCGACCGTTGCCTATATCAACCGGCAAGGCGGTTTGCGCTCCCGTCGCATGTCGCAACTCGCCCGCCACCTCCTCCTCTGGAGTCAGAAGCATCTGAGGTCCCTTCGTGCCATCCACATCCCAGGAGTGTTCAATCAGGCGGCCGACGAGCTGTCTCGAGCGGCACTTCCTGGGGAGTGGAGACTCCATCCCCAGACGGTCCAGCTGATTTGGAGTCGGTTCGGAGTTGCTCAGGTAGACCTGTTTGCATCTCCAGAAACCACCCACTGCCAGTGGTTCTACTCCCTGTCCGAGGCAACGCTCGGCACGGATGCACTGGCACACAGCTGGCCCCAGGGCTTGCGCAAGTATGCGTTTCCCCCAGTGAGCCTGCTAGCACAGACATTGTGCAAGATCAGGGAGGACGAGGAGCAGGTCCTGTTAGTGGCTCCATATTGGCCCAACAGGACCTGGTTCCCGGAACTCATGCTCCTCGCGACAGCCCCTCCCTGGCCGATTCCTCTGAGGAAGGATCTGCTTTCTCAGAGACGGGGCACCCTCTGGCACCCGCGTCCAGACTTGTGGAAACTTCATGTGTGGTCCCTGGACGGGACGCGGAGGTTCTAGGTGACCTGCCCCAGGAGGTAGCGCTCACTATCGCTTCAGCACGAGCACCGTCCACAAGACGGGCCTATGCGCTGAAGTGGAACCTGTTCGTCGAATGGTGTTCCTCTTACCAGGAGGACCCCCGGAGATGTTCGATCAGAGCCGTGCTTTCCTTTTTGCAACAAGGGTTGGAGCGTAGGCTGTCCCCCTCCACCCTTAAGGTATATGTTGCTGCTATTTCTGCCCACCACGACCCCATAGAGGGGAGGTCGGTGGGGAAGCACGATCTGGTCGTCAGGTTTCTTAGGGGGGCCAGGAGGTTAAATCCTCCGAGGCCTCCCTCCCTTCCCTCTTGGGATTTGGCTTTGGTGCTAAGAGCCCTACAAACTGCCCCCTTTGAGCCATTGCAGTCAGTCGAGTTGAAGTTTCTTTCTATGAAAACCCTACTCCTGACTGCATTGGCCTCAATCAAGAGGGTGGGGGACCTGCAGGCATTTTCGGTCGACGAGTCGTGCCTTGAGTTTGGGCCGGCTGACTCCAGTGCAACACTGAGGCCCCGGCCCGGCTATGTGCCCAAGGTTCCTACCACGCCCTTCAGGGACCAGGTAGTGAGCCTGCAAGCGCTGCCCCTGGAGGAGGCAGACCCAGCCCTAGCTTTGCTCTGTCCTGTACGCGCACTGCGTCAGTACGTGGATAGAACTCAGAGCTTCAGGACCTCAGAACAGCTCTTTGTCTGTTACGGAGGACAGCAGAAGGGGAAGGCTGTCTCCAAGCAGGGGATGGCCCACTGGATAGTGGATGCCATCACCTTGGCCTACGAAGCACAAGGTGTGCCCTGCCCGCTCAGGTTGCGTGCTCACTCCACTAGGGGTGTCGCATCGTCCTGGGCGCTGGCTCGTGGTGCCTCGCTAGCAGACATCTGTAGAGCTGCGGGTTGGGCGACTCCCAACACGTTCGCTAGGTTTTATAGCCTACGTGTCGAACCGGTTTCCTCCTGTGTTCTCACCTCAAACGGGTAGTGGCACTGAGAGGGCCGGCTCAGAGTCGGCTTGCGGCGTCCTTACGCCTAATTCTCCAGAGAGTTCCTTAACCAGGCAAACCCTGTTGAGTCCTCCAGCACTCCGGCGTCCGGACGTGGCGGGGCGTCCGGCGCCAGGCCTTCAGCCAATGAATTCTTGAAATCTGGTGCGAGGCTAGTGCCCATATGAGAGACCCTGTCGGGATCCCATATGTGTATTCCACGGTATTCTTATTAGAGCCATGTTTCCCCTGGCGGACCACGTTCTGCCATCTCTAAAGATGCAGCCTGAGCCATCTCAGAGACTTCCATGTGCAATAGGGCCCTTCGGGGTTACTTCACATGTTTGAATGTCACTTAACCCCCTCTGGGAGGAGGTGACTCCGCAGTGTGCCTCTTCCAAGTGGAAGGGCACGCTTCCCAGTGTTATCCTAGTCCTACTGTTTGGGTTGCTCAAGGAACACCAGTAGTTGACCTTCTCTGTGTAGAGCCCGGTCCTATTGTCTGCCTTATAGGAAGGGTCAGGAGCCCTACACAGGGCACTGGAAGGGGCAGCTCCTGTGGCGCTTTGGTAGGGATCCCAATTTCGTCGGTCATCCGACGTGACTCGGAGTGACCGACTGAAAGGGGAACGTCTCGGTTACGTATGTAACCCTCGTTCCCTGAAGGAGGGAACGGAGACGTCACGTCCCGTCGCCACAGTCGCTGTACCACCGCTGAGCTGCCGGGTCGCCGGCTCGGCTCCTCAGCGAAAACATAATTGATGCGGTGCATCAGCTGCCTCTTATGCTCACGCTGTGATCAGCGGCAGCTGGATGCAATAATCGCATGCCAATGTCCATTGGCTCGTTTAGTTACACTCGAAGTGGATTGGTCTCTCTGGCGAGATCCCAATTTCGTCGGTCATCCGACGTGACGTCTCCGTTCCCTCCTTCAGGGAACGAGGGTTACATACGTAACCGAGACGTTGAATTAACACAAAGCGATGGCTTCAACAAAGGGATATACAAATGATTAACAACCTCGGAGCTTGCAACAGTTCTGTTGTCAAGTTATTGTTAAAGATCCCTTTCCCTATGGAGAAAATGAATGGAGTTTTTACTTCTGTTTTGCATTCTATCCACCTTATTCTTCCTGTAAAAATGGGCATGGCCATTTGTTCATTTTATGGGTGCGGCTTCCGGTCTCATTCACTTCCAGCTATTTTTAACTGTACTAAACAGCTCGTTTTGCTGCTTGATGTTGCAAATTGGTGTGTCTTACCATATTATTAAAATACATTATCTTAATTATGAACACACTGGTTTGTAGTGCAAAGAGTTTTACCATTTACTGCACCTCGTTATTCTTCTCATTATTTCCCTATAGCGGCTAATGAACCACCCATAGGCTTACTTCAGCGTTGAAGAATAAGGTGGATAAAGAACGTTTTGATAAAGAGAGGTTCTTGATGCCTTATGTTTTAAGAACGGAGTATCTATTTACACTAAGTGCAAATAGCCCGCCTTGTTGGCAGGGGCTATTTACACTAACTCTGCCCATCAACATGTGATTGGGACAGTCAACACTCAAAAAAGACGCTCATTTAACGTTAGTTTCAGTGGCGTAGATGGTTAGAGCCCGCCTTTTACCGAACTTTTTTTCTCCCTTTTTAAATCTCATATCGCATCAGAAAGGCATTTATTTTTCAATAAAAATGAAGGAAATAATCAAAAAGTTGAAAATAAAGTATCGGGTAGGGTTAGGGTAGGTGTAGGGAGCGCTTTATTGTCCCAATAAGGTGGCATCCATTTAATAATTTGAATTAAAACTATAATTTACACTCAATACGTTATTATTGCGTACTGTTTTATAATCTACTACAATACTGAGGTGCAGATAATTGCCACTATTTGCAATAAGTAGTATAAATAGCAGAAAATCTTGCTATTTTAAGTGTAAATAGAATCTATAACTATTTACACAGTGTAAATAGCATATCGTTAAAAAATACTGCTATTTTCACAGTGTAAATAGCATCTATCGCTATTTACACTTAGTGCAAATAGCCGCTGCCTTTTAAGAATGTATATGTGAGTGTAATGGCAGTAATGGCAGATAGTATTAAGAAAATAAACCCCAGAGGGATTGTGGGTGATGACCGGCACTGACCTCCTCCGCAGTGCACACTACAGTCCTCCCAGCTGCTGTGAGTCCACAGGTACATGTACTCTGGTTCCTTCACCGGATCGCTGATGTTCTCCTGCGAATGGTTCAGGGCAACCGTGTACTCATAATGGATCCCATACGTCTGATCGTGGAACAGCAGAACCTGAGGGAAAATTGGGATAAACATGAGATGAACAGCATTCAGGAACACTAGCCTCTGTTTATTAGCTTACATGTTCTGTATAGACAATACTTTAATTTAGCATGGAGACATTAAATTGATCCAAAGTGGCAGTGAAGACATGTATAATGTTACAAAATATTGTTCTTTTCAACTTCTATTAATCAAAAAAAAAAAAAAAAAAAAAAAAATTCTGTATCACAAAATGTATCAGTTTTCTCAAAAATATTAATCAACACAAGTGTTTTCTACATTGATAATAATCAGAAATGTTTCTTGAGCAGCAAATCAGCATATTAGAATGATTTCTTAAGGATCATGTGACACTGAAGACTGGAGTAATGATGCTGAAAATTCAACTTTGCATCAAAGGAATAAATTAATTTTAATATAATTATAATCATATAGAAAACAGTTATTTTAATTTGTAATAATTTCACAATTTTACTGTATTTCTGATTAAATAAGCAGCCTTGGTGAGCAGAAGAGACTGCTTTCAAAAACATTAAAAAGTCTTAATGTCCCTAAAATTTTGATTTATTTATTATTTAATAAATAAATCAAAAAGACCCCCAAAAAGTTGCTTCAGAGGCAAGTTATTACATTTCCAAAGTTACAAAAACTATTTTTTCCCCCTTAAAATAATGTGGTCTAATGAATAATTCACAAAAAAGACTAGGATTTTGTAATTAAAAAGTTCATTTTAGATTTAATTTGGATTTTCTGTGCTCAAAGCTAAATGGACATATTATGAGTCTGGCGATGAATAACTTCACCGGCCTGAGCAAAGCTCAGAGCTGAACCCCACTACACACCTTGAGGAACACTGACTGCTGTTAATTACAAGCATTAGGAGGTGTCTGCATATGTTTGGCCATACAGTGCATCTCAAGAGGCCCGTGAACAGGCACAAGGTCTGATTTCAAGATGCTACCAAAACGCCATGAGGAAAAAAGGATCACTTCCATTCATTCCCATAATCATTTCCAGGGACAGGACGAGACTCCAGCCTCCAGCACACACTTTATCACAAGATCCATCTCGTGAGAGCTGTTTCTCACAGACGGTGGAGGTTAACAGCCCCTCAGACCCCTCAAAAAGAGCCGTCTCACTGTCAGCCAGTGGCTAATGACATGAATGAAACTATACACAAGAGAACACAACCACACATTCAAAATACTCAACAAGCCCACCAATAACAGATGAACAAAATATACAGTGAGTGAATCTCATAAAAACATGTCCTACTTACATTTCACTCTAAAATCACAAGTAAAGTGATGAAAATGAAACCTATTTTTAGGGACAATAACTTTTTTGCATTGAGACATTATTTAATTTTAATTAAACACATTTTCTACCAAGTTCTCATAGCAATGTGTGCTGACATTTTGAGTTTTTTAATGATGGTTCCTATTAGAATGTCTTCAAATAAAACTGTATTAGTATAATCTTTTTCATTTAAATCCGCATACATCAAATTCACTATAAAAAATACTCCCTTGATCTACAGATCATTTTTTAAATAAGGTCATTTAAATAATAAATAATTTAAATAATAAAATTGTATTTCACATTTTAGCAGAAAGAATGAGATTTTGTACATTACTTGCATTGTTATGAAAATAATGTTAAAAAAAACACTTAATGGCCATGAAGAGGGCTTTTTTTCCCTTTATGCAAAAATAAATAAATAAATAAATAAATAAAACTTTAAACTGAGTCCATAATCCATAATAACGCTTCCTCCAATGAAAAAGTTCATCTCCTGTTTGCTCTCACATCAAAATCTACCCACATATTGTTTTAGAACTGTTTTGGACCATTTTCGTAATAGGTGCTTGATCTGTGCATATTTCTCTCCTGATTCAGATAAGACTATTTTTTTTTCACTGGAGAAGGCAATATTATGAATAAAAGCCTTGCATTTTAGTCAGAAGCAACGAGTTAAAGTTATTACAAACATGCAGCTTTTCACTTCACAAGATGTTAACTGATGGACTGGCGTGGTGTGGATTACTTGTGGGTTATTGTGATGTTTTTATCAGCTGTTTGAACTCTCATTCTGACGGCACCCATTCACTGCAGAGGATCCATTGGTGAAAAAGTGTTGTAATGCTACACTTCTCCAAATCTGTTCTGTTAAAGAAACAAGCCCTTCTACATCTTGGATGGCCTGAGGGTGAGTACATTTTCAGCAAATTTTAATTTTTAGGTGAACTATTTCTTTAATTACGTATGGACCACATGCCACTGAAACGTCACAAATGAATATTCACACTCACGGCAAGACTGACACATGCCCAAATGCCCATATGGTTTATCTGGCCCTGTGCACGCTAAATATTTTTCTCACCTAATTTGGTGTGTTTTGCATCTATTTAGTTATTCAAGGTCAGGAAAAAAAAAAAAAAAAAAAAAAAAATCCATTTCTGGCCTAAAGACAGCCAGAGACACATTAGAACTTTAGCTTAAATATTCTAAATGGGTCTGAGAATACTCTGACCGTTTGAAGTGGAGCATCTGTGCGCCAGAGGACATTTGAGAGTAAAGCTTCATCTAAAGCCTGCTTCACTGCTTAATTACACTTATTAGAGATCTCTCTCAAGACACCTTCTGGCTCTCTGGACTAAACAAAGCTTTTTGCTTTAAACTCTCGGTGACTGCGGGGGAGTTGAGATTACAGGTCTATTCTCTTCATCATAAAGAGCTTTGAGGAGATATTAACTGAAACAACGCATCTGGATTAGAGGATTAGAGAACTGGCTTTCATTCCATAGTGAGCAGCAAAGTACGTTTCTGCATTATTTTCTAAAATTGTTAATCTTATCATGCATTAGATGGATGTCTTTGGTTATTGCTTAACTTAATTAACTGCTCATTTTTTACTACACACCCCTAGTGAAAAATAAATATACTAAAATTTATTTGAAATACATTTATTTCATGCCAAGTATATTGCAAATATTACATATTAATACCCTGCAATTGTACTTTTTTGGTATACTAAACCGGTATACTTAAAGTCTGCTAAATTGGAACAACTAATTTTGTACTTAATGCACTTTAATTTTGAGGAAGTAGTGCTGAAGCCCAACTAAAGATACACTGGTATATTTGAAGAGTTTATTTGCAAAAACAGATAACTCCGTTTTTTAAAATGTTCAAAAATCATGTTTTTTTTTTTATGATGTTATCATGTTTTATTGTGTTAGTTAGCTGTATTTTTTGTTATTTTTTAACCTAATCAGAATAACCCAACTGCAGTTTCATTAAGATTAATTAAATGAAAAAACACAATGAAAAAAAAAGATTTTTGAAAATTGTTAAAAACGGAGTTATCTGTTTTTGCAAATGAGCTCTTCATTTGATTGTGCTAAAGTGGAACTATTACAAGTATACTTCAGGTACACTTCAAATATCTTGCATTTAAAGGCCGATATTATTCTAAGATCATGCAACCCTCACCAGTAGTGACATTAAAACACATTTTAGGCTTAATATCAAAAAATGTGCAAGCAGTACTCCAAATAAAGTTGAATTAAAATGTTCATATCAGTAAGTCTCGAATGATATGTCAGTAAACATGTTAACAGATTTGAACTATACTTAGTATGAAATAAATGTGACACATTTATATTTTTTACTTGGGACATCCAGTGTTTTTGTTAACAAAAACGGAAACATTTTCATTAATTAAAATAAAGCTGAAAAATTAAATAAAACATTAAAATTAGACAGAAAAAATAAAAAAATAAAATTAGAAATGAAAAGTTAAATACTAAAATTACTAAAAGTTAAATAAATACAAATAAATTAAAGCTAAATTAAAAAAAAAAAAAAACTACACAGAATTTGTTTTTTTTTTGTTTGTTTGTTTTTTAAATTTACTTTAAAAAAAAATCACTCTGAAATTGCAGTACATTTCACAAATAATTACAAAGAAATGGCAAGGAACACATTGGATTAAACTTGAAATTTTCCAGAAAAAAAAAACGAAAGTATTTTCTTGTAAAATGCTCTCCAATAATCACTTTTACACTGTAATAAACATAAAATTACTAAAACAAACTGAAATTAAAATGAAAGCTGAAAACATAAAAAAGCTAATTCAAAATATTCAAAAATACTATAATAGTATAAATAATAGTAAAATCCAAGGCTCAAAACATTAACAGACGACTGAAGTAAAGCAACAGTGTCAAATGGTCCATCATATCGACATCTTCAGGTAAGAAGCACACCACAGGAAATGTATTCTAAACTGTTTGCACAACTATCTTGACTTGTCTATGTATGGAAGGGGCAACCTGTGACTCAGAGCAAAGAAATAATGAGGACCCTGGAGAAAGAGCAGAAGAGCAAGAGGAAGAAGTGGAGTGGATGGAGGAGGAGGAGGAGAAGGAGAGGAAACAGGAGGAAAATGTAGGAAGTAGGAAGAGATATAAAAGGGGACGTAGGAGGAGGAGAGAGCAAGAGAGGTGGCCATCGAAACAAGTTAAAGTTAAGAGAGTACAGCATGGCACCAATAGCATGGGGTTTATTCCCAAGAATGCATGAACTGATAAAAATGTATACAAGTGCAATGCAAGTTGAGAAAAAAGCATCTGCTAAATGCATAAATGTGAATGTAAATGTGTACAAAATGGTTATTGTTTAGATGAGATTATATTCATTTTGGCGAAAATGCCAATAACCAATTGTAAACTGCAAAAATGATCTTCATCCTCAGTATTTTTGTCTTGTTTTCCAGTACAAATATCTAAACATTCTTAAAACAAGATACATTTACATGAGCAGCAAAAAGACTTAAGATATTAAATCTAGTTTTCTGAAAACATAAAAAAATAAAATAAGAATTAAAATAAAGTAAAATAATAAAATAAATAAAAATAAAATAAAATATATTCAAAGGGAAAACAAGATCTTTCTGACCCCAGAACTGTAAAACTAAAACTTAAATAAAAAAAGAACATTAGAAATGTTGCCTGAAATAAAATAAGAACTAAAATTACTAAAAGTGAAATAAATACAAATGAATTAAAGTGAAACAGACAAAACATTACAAAAGTAAGAAAAAAAGTAAGATTTACTTTAAAACAAATTTCACTCAGAAATTGCTAGTAAATTTCACAAATTATTACAAAGAAATGGCAAGGAACTCACTGAATTAGACGAAAGAATTTATGTAAAAAAAAAAATTAAACATCCACTCACAAGACTTAATATCTCGTCATTAATGTCATTTTGCTTCTCAAGTAAAGTAACAAGTTAAGATATTTGTAAAACAACAAAAATACTGAGATAGAAAATAATTTTTTGCAGTGTAAATAAGAACGCAAAAGTAACTACGCAGTGAACAGTTTTAGTAAATTAAAAGCCAAAAAATTGTATTGTATCGATTGCTTTGAAAGCATGGATCTTGGTTTGGAGAAATCAGTAGAAACTGTAGGCGTACTTCAACTTTTGTTGACGTGTGTTTCGAGACGTGCTGGATCGAGCTATTTTTGCATGGTGAACGGGCCCTAACGCCACATGACATTGTGATGAAATCATTGCAGTCGATGTCGGTGTCGACACGCGGGTGGAAAAGCAGCTCTAGACATGCATGAAGGTGAAGACTTCAGGTTCAGCAGAGGCTCCGTCCCAAAAACATCTGCGTTACTGCTTTCAAAACATTTTGCATGATCTGTTTTCCATTCAGTTTATGTGTTTGCTTTGGTTTAGCAGACTGCCATGTTTTCTTAATATAAAATAGCATGTTTTGTTAATCCTGAAGTTGTTCATGATGAAGACAAAATATGCCATAATTATACTCTAAATCAACTAATAACCAGAAAAACATGACAGTTACAGTCAGCATGAAATCAAAATTGCCCCCATTTACTTTCTTAAAGTGACAATTTGCCCAAAAATGAAATTATTTACTCACTCTCATGTTGTTCCAAACCCATATGCTGTTATTTTTTCCAAAGAAGATTCATGCAGCTCTTTCCACACAGAGCTTATAGTGACCCAAAAAATTCTCAAAAATAATTCCCCATAGGTAGTTGACTTGCATGCTATATTCCAAGGGCCAGTTTTACTAACAGCTTGCGCCAGCGCAAACCATCTTTTGGCATTAATATAGTACTGTCAGGTTTTACTAAAGACGCGCAGTGAAGAATTAGCGCTGAAAAGGTGTTTTGCGCCTGATCTTATTGAATATGCATTTCTAGGATTTTCCTTTTCAGACGCAAAATTTATGGGAGGAGAGTATTCAAATGAATCACGCAACGAGATTTACTAACGTTTGCAATCGTCAAATTACTGGCATTTGCGCCATTATTTAACGCCCCAAAAAACGTCTTAAACTATTTTGCGCTTGAAATGGCTTCAATTGTTGTTGCTAGAAGGAGGCACTGCAGAGAACAGAGAGTGCGTGGTAGAAGGGAGAGGATTTTTTTTTCACATGTATTAATTTATTTTGAATGCCAGAAGAACATATTATCTGAACATATCGTTTGCCAAGCCATATTATTTTTAATTTGCTTCAGGAAATAAGACGACTTGGAAACCTCAACTAGGAGTCTCGCAATACAAGCTCTGTCAAAACTGTTGGAACACTTCATTTTTTGGCCTCCAGTTCTTTTCAACGTACTTTTCTTTATTGTTTATTTGCAACTACGCTAATTTGCGCTGCATTTGGAATTGTGCTCTTACGTTAATTTGCCCTGTTTAGTAAAACTGGCCCCAAGTCTTCTGAAATCATCACAAGATATGTGAGAAACTGTTCAAAGTTGAATCCATTATTCGCAGAAAATCTTCCACGCTGCTAGAGTAAGAATGAAAGATTAAGTGAGAACTAGATGTAAAGTTTTCGGAAACGTAATTGCAAGTTAACTATTTAAATGATGCAATTAAATAAAAATGCATTAAAATTTATATTTATATTAAATGCATTGAACTTTAAAGTGCTTTTTGACCCACTTAAGTAGGACTTCAGTACATCTTTGTATGTGTGCGTGATCTATGTACGTGCATATATATATGTATGAAGCCTAAATGAATGTGTGTGTGTGTGTGTGTGTGAGTGTGTGTGTAAACGTGTGTGTGTGTGTGTAAACATGTATATGTGTGTATAAACGTGTGTGTGTGTGTGTTTGTTCTGTTTATTGAATGCAATTTCAATTATTCATATAGCCTATTTATTTACAGGTGAAAGAATATGATATCTGAATGCATTTTGCTTGAAAATGCACTACTTTTATAAAAATGCATTTTTCTCAGTTTTTTGTTCAAAATGTATTTCTGATGAAACCTATCTGCATTCAAGTGGTGATAAAACGAACAAATCGACAGAATAAAATAGTTTTTTTTTTTTTTTTTTTTTTTTAAAACAGAGGCTTGGTTCTTTATTTTGGTATATAATATGTTCATATATTCATAGCAGAAAATATTCTGAAGGCCATCAAATTTAGGTGAAAATCAACAAAAATGCTCGCGGTGGCTGGCAACTTTTCAAAAAAACGCTGGCGGGGAAAGAGTTAAGAATTATACTGTAGTTATGAAGGTGTACTCTCTTTAAATACACTTAAGTGGCCTTTTATTTCATTATATTATCTGAAAGTAGTTTAAAAAAACATTTAAGAGTTTAAGTACAATACAAGCACAATTAAATGAGCATTCAATACAATTAAAAAAAGAATGAAAAAAATAAGATATTCTGAAGAACGTTGGAAACCATGGTAGAATGGGGGGAAAAAATACTATGGAAGTCAATGGCTACCGTCCACTGTTTGGTTTCCAACATTTTTCAAAATGTCTCCTTTTGTGTTTAGCAGAAGAAAGAAACTTGTACAGGTTTGGAACAATTTGAGGGTGAGTAAATAATGACAGAACATTAATTCTTGGGTGAACTATCATCCCGAGGTAACTAGGAATTACACAAGGTTCAGTCTGGATCCAGCCCTTACGAAGATCTGAGATGACCGAACACCTGAGAAGAGATGATGCTAACCCCTCAGAAGACCTCAGATGATGCCAACACTGAACCAACATACAAAACTACCTGCTAGCAACTAGCTGCTTTGCAACGATTTGTATCATGAAAAGCGCTATACAAATAAACGTGAATTGAATTGAACTGAACTATCCCTTTAACTGCACTTCTTTTTCACAAGTGAACATAATGGTGAGTAAATAATGACAGAATTTTCATTGAGTGTTCATGATTCAATCATTTCCCTGATAAAACCATGCCCTGTCCTACAGTATTTCCCATTGATTATCTGATTACGGAAATAAAATGTACAGCAGATGGCTTTTTACACTGACTTTAAAAGCACAGTTCAATAGGAAATGTGTGAAAGACAGTAAAGATCTAAGCAAGAGAAAGGTGCATGTTAGCACGTAATGAATTTACCATGAGGTGGAGTGGAGTCTTAGTGGGTCCCTTGGCAGACATCTTTTCCCACAGTCCTCTCCTCACATAGCGGACCGTGGTGCCAGCGAGCTCAAACTCCCCTGGCAGCTCGATTTTCCAGTCATTGTTTATGGATCGCTTGCTGGAGTCCTTCAGAGCTGCATCAGTCAAACAAGAACACATTTTATCTAATGCATATTATACAAGCATCGTTACAGCAAAACTTTGTGATTCAGTTATCAAATATAACAAAATTATTTGAGATTATTCCAATGCAAACTTCCTTGATTTCGATCTAGCAGACCTGATTCAGTAGCTAACTTCAAAAAGGAGATTTTCATAAAATGCATGCCAATCATATTGTGTATAGTGCCATATTCATGCATACTTTACGAAGCTTATATTGCAAAGTCAATTGAAAAGCATATTCATGTACAGAGCTGGGTTACCTTAGTATCATTGAGGCACTATTATATTTCTTTTTTTTTTTTTTCTTGAAATAGGTTTTATTTTTATATTTTCTGCTTCTATTTTAATTTTTAGTAATGTTGTTGTGTGTTTTTGTCATCTTTATTAGTCAGTTTTTTTATAGTGTTAATCAGTTCATTTAATTGTTTTTATTTCAGTTTCTTTTATTTTAGTACATTAAGATAAACTAAAGGAAAATGAGAAATGTTTCCTTGCCATCTAACTGAAATAAATAAGTTAATGATATATAACTTATTATATATACAGTTGTGCTCAAAATTATTCATACCCTTGGTAAATATGATAAAAGAAGGCTGTGAAAATAAGTCTGCATTTTTTATCCATTTGATCTTTCATTCAAAAATTAAAAAAAAAAAAAAAAAGTCTAACCTTTAATTGAAGTAAAAAGAAAAGTGAAAGTGGTGGAAAATCATATTAGGAAATAAATATTTTTCTCTAGTACACAATGGCCACAATTATTGGTACCCCTAGAAATTCTTATGATTAAAATATCTCTGAAGTATATTCCCATTCATATTTGAATTTTTTAATCACACCAGGGAGACTAGGAACATGAAATTGTCCAGCCTTGGCTTCCTGTTTCACAGGATTATAAATATGAGGAACACAAATTCCCTTAATCATTGATCACAAGGAGTAAAACCAAAGAATATATTTCTGATGTGCAGCAAAAGATTGTTGAACTTCACAAATTTAGAAAGTGGCTGTAAGAAAAGAGCTAAAGCATTAAAAATTCCCATTTCCACCCTAATTATATTAATAATTAAGAGGTTCCAATCAACTAAAGATATTACAAATCTGCCTGGAAGAGTACATGTGCCTAATGCACGGTGAGGGGGAGAGTTTGAGTGGCCAAAGACTCTCCAAGGATCACAGCTGGAGAACTGCAGAGATCAGTTGTGTCTTGGGGTCAGAAAGCCTAAAAAAAAAAAATATCAAACAGCCCCTTCATCACCACATGTTGTTCGGGAGAGATTCAAGAATAATTCTCCTTGCTCATCCAAAAACAAACTCCAGCATATTCAGTTGTCAGATACGACTGGAACTTCAAATAGCACTGGCTTCTATGGTCACATGAAACTAAAAGAAGAGTTTTTTTAGCAGCAAACACTCAAGATGGGTTTGGTGCACACAGGGATAAAAAAAGTACCCCATGTGTACAATGAAATATACTGCTGTATCTTTAATGTTGTGGGTCTATTTTTCTGCCAGAGGTCCTGGACATCTTATTTAGATACATGGCATCATGGATTCAATTAAATACCAACATATAAAAATTAAAAACTTGCTAAAAATCTTATAATCAGCCGTGGTTGAATCTTCCAACAGGACAATGATCCACAAACAAACATCAAGACCACAACAAAAATGGGTCACTGAGAACAAAACCAAGCTTCTGCCATGACCAACCCAGTCCTCTGACCTGAACCCTGTAGAAAATGAGTGAGGTGAACTGAAGAGAAGCAGCACCAACATGGAGCTGTGAATCTGAAGGGTCTGGAGTGATTCTGGATGAAGAAATGGTCTTTGATCTCTTGTCAGATGTTCTCCAAACTTATCAGGCATTATAGGTGAAGATTTAGAGCTGTTATCTTGGCAAAAGGAGATTGCAAAAAGTATTGAATAAAAGGGTATAATTAATTGTGGCCAATGTGTATTAGAGAAAAACATTTGATTTATTGATTTCTCTCCCATTTTAAATTCTTATTCTCTAATGAAAGATTCGATTTTTGTAAATTTTTTAAATAAAAGATCAAAAGGATTAATGATACAGATTTATTTTCATAGCCACCTTAGATCATATTTACCAAGGGTATGAATAATTTTGAGCACAACTGTATATATACAGGTGTATCTCAAAAAATTAGAATATCATGGAAAAGGTCTGTATTTTTTGAAATTTAATTAAAAAAAGCAAACTTTCTTATATTCTACATTCATTGCACACAAACTGAAATATTTCAAGTGTTTTTTTGTTTTAATTCTGATGGTTACGACTTACAGCTTAGGACAATTAAAATTCAGTATCTCAAAAAATTAGAATATTTTCTCAAAAATCAATCACAAAAAGATTTACAAAACAGAAATGTTCAAGATCTCCAAAGTAGGTTTAATTATGCACTAAATACTTGGTTGGGGCTCCTTTTGCACAAATTACTGCTTCAATGCGGCGTGGCATGGAGGCGATCTGCCTGTGGCACTGCTGAGGCGTTATTGAAGCCTAGGTTGCTTTGATAGCGGCCTTCAGCTCGTCTGTATTGTTTGGTCGGATGTTCTAATAATCTATGGGGATCAGTTCAGGCGAGTTGGCTGGCCAATCAAGCACAGTAATATCATGGTCAGCAAACCACTTGGAAGTGGTTTTGGCACTGTGGGCAGGTGCTAAAGTCCTGCTGGAAAAGAAAATCAGCATCTTCATAAAGCTTGTCAGCAGTTGAAAGCATAAAGTGCTCCAAAATCTCCTGGTAGACGGCTACATTGACTTTGGACTTGATAAAACACAATGGACCAACACCAGCAAACGTCACGGCACCCCAAATCATCACTGACTGCGGAAACTTCACACTGGACTTCAAGCAGCTTGGATTCTGTGCCTCTCCAGTCTTCCTTCAGACTCCAGACCTTGATTTCCAAATGAAATGCAAAATTTACTTTTATCTGAAAAGAGGACTTTGGACCACTGAGCAACAGTCCAGTTCTTTTTCTCCTTAGCCCATGTAAGATGCTTCAGACGTTGTTTCGGTTTCAGAAGTGGCTTGGTAGCCCTTTTCCTGAAGATGTCTGAGCATGGTGACTCTTGATGCACTGACTCCAGCTTCAGTCCACTCCTTGAAGAAGCTCTTCCAAGTGTTTGAATCGGCTTTGCTTGACAGTATTCTCAAGCTTGCGGTCATCCCTGTTGCTTGTGCACCCAATTTCTTCCTTCCAGTCAACTTTGCATTTAATATGCTTTGATACAGCACTCTGTGAACAGTCACCCCTTTCAGTAATGGCCTTCTGTGACTTTCCCTTTGTGGAGGGTGTCAATGATTGTCTTCTGGACCACTGCCAAGTCAGCAGTCTTCCCCATTATTGTGGTTTCAAAGAACAATAGATACCCGGAATTTACACTGTAGGGATGGTCATTTAATAAAACTCAAATGTAAATATTCTAATATTTTGAGATACTGGTATGATACTGTGTGTGTGTGTGTGTATATATATATATATATATATATATATATATATATATATATATATACACACACACACACACACACACACTATATATATTTATACTATAATAACCCTGGTACAGAGTCACATACATTACATTTCAATTTTATTTTAATATAGGATGCACAATAAAATATTCATCTGAACTTAAGCTTCTTAACTTTAAATTTGGTTGAAATTAATTTAATATAATTTTTTTTTGTTTAAAACAATTTCAGTTTTTCATAAAAATAGTAAAAAGATTGAAACACTGAGAAAAAAAAACTGCAAGTAAATTTTGCAAATAATCAAGTTATGCATTAACCATGAAATTTTAAAGTAGAAAGTCTGAAACATTACTTTCTTACACATACTCGAATAATCTGTTTTATTTATTTATTTGTTGAAAAAAGATTTTTAGCATCAATTTAATTGTACACCTTATGACTGCTAATGGTGGGAATTTTTTTAATCAATATATCTCTGCCTTCACAAAGTCCAGAATTCAGAGCAATCTTTTCCTTTTAAAATGAAACTTCAACACATTCTTACCATTAAGCATTTGAACTTCTTGTGTTGAATGAGCTATTGAATATCATTCATCCATCATTAGCTCAGTCATCCTATTTTTATACAAACATATATACGAGTCCATGATAGTTTCTGAGCAGTGGAGGCTGAAGACGTGATTGCCCACCGTCTGCTGCAATGAAAACACGAAGCGGTTTGTTTTGGAGAGCATCTGCGCTGAGCTCAATGGGAGGGGTTCACTTTCATGTCAATTCAAGCGTTTTGGCTGGGATTAAAAAATATTATTCTGTTCTCTTACAAAAGATGGCCCAAAAGTAGACCCAAGCTAAACATGTTTACATCGCCCTGTCTATGAAGCACAGATTGCATCCTGCCAGTTCAGTGTTAAATGAAAGGCATTATAGAACAAATTCATGCATTGCTGCTATAAAATGTGTCCAAAATGAAGCATTAGAAAGCCTGTAAACTTCACAATCTTCTATAGCTCAGTCTATAATATCTGAGACTTTAATAACTTCAATAGGGCTGCAACAACTAATCGATAAAATTGATTATTACGATTCTCGTTATCGATTAGTCGGGTTTGCCCACAGTGCAGGTCCAACTTTAGCCGGTCGTGTCAAATTAACGTTACAGCACTGTATAACGCATTTCTGTGGCCAAAATGCATCTAAAAATAGTGGAGGAAACAGAATGAGATCCTGCGGTAGAAGTACGTGATCCAAGCTGCACAAAACATGAGAATTATTTATTTTAAGCTTTAAGTTAATGCATTAGCGTAATGGCTTGCCCTGTCAGGCGCTTTGACAGATGCGTGTGCGTCCTCAGCGCAAACACGTTCAGTTTACAGTCATATCCCTATCTGTAAATGTCACAAATTCACACGAGCATTTCCATTTTTGCATAAAGTTTCGTCCTGACAGTCTGCGTTAAGTTTAAATCTTTACTGAATGAGCGCAAGCGCGGCGGGCGCGTCAGAGAAGGATTAATATTCAGCGCAAAAACATTCATTGTGCTGAAATAACTGTTGTTGAACGTTAAATTAAGGTTTAAAAGTCAACATGTAGTGCACGTATTTTATGAGAGTAGGAACTGTAAAGGGATAACAGCGTGTAATTGTCTAAATATAAATATCAGACGCTTCATAGCCGCCTTTTACGGGATAAAGAAATTACAGTAAACGTGACTGTGATCAAAAAGTTGGTTAACACTGAGTTTGTGTTTTTATTCGTCTTTATTATTTTTATTAGTATCTTAATTTTTGATGAAGAGATTTAAACTATAGGCCTATATACAGTGCTTAAATTTATTAAAACAAATGTATTTAAGGTTTATAACAAATAATGTAAGCTTTGTGCCACTGCTGCTCTAAACTAACAGTATTGGTGTTTACTAAAATCATTTTTTAGCTATCTGTATTGGTTAGTCCTCCAATTATGCGTAATCTCTTTAGTAACAGTAGGCTATTTCTAATGCTATAATATAATTATTTCTGTTATCTATGAAAGAATGAAAGATCTATGAAAGATTTTTTCAGATACCCAATTACAGTCAAAAAGTAGCTAAACAATGCCAGCAAGAATGCATGCTGTTATGAAAGGCAGGAGGCCATTTTTTTATTATGTAAATAAATACTATTTAGTTGTTTCAGTTTGTTATTTGGCCAAATAGTTTTCTCTTTATTATGACAGGTGGTCTAATAAATTAAGCACTGTATGTTTTCATAGCATTCAGATGGCATGTTTGTTTGAAGGACATTGGGCAGAATGTGGAAGTGTTTTTGTCAAAATAAAAAAAAAGGATATTTAGCTTTTTGTCCGATTAATCGGAAAAAAATAATCTGCCAACTAATCGATTATCAAAATAATCGTTAGTTGCAGCCCTAAACTTCAACCCAGGCAGTCATGTGATACTGACCTTTGGGAGAATGGATGTTTATTTAAGAATATGAAGAGCGAAGTGTTATTATGATCTGTCAGCATTATGTCTGTGAAGTTGGACAGCGAGACACATTAATTCTGAAAGCTGAAGGCGCCTTTTCAAAAACCTCTGACTCATTAAAATAAATTAAATTACAATGAATATGCTCATCAATTGTGGGCCAGCCGGACAAATGAAGTCTTAAATAAGTTTCTCAAGATTTATAATATTCTCTCAAGTGGGATTTGCTAAATACAAGAGACGATCTCATGAAATTAAGACCATGTCTTGCATATTTCACCCCAAAATAAAAAGAATGAAATGAGAAATTAAAAATTTTGTTTTAAAAAAGTAATCCTTATAATTTTGCATTGCTTCAATTTCATGACATTTAAGCAACCCAATGTTTAAGTTTAATTTTAACAGTTTTTAAAAATGTGCATTATTATTTTTATTATACATAAATTTACATTAATTTCCTTTGCAATTCTCATTATTATAATGACAAAAATGTAATAATAATAATAATAATAATAGATAGACAGATGATAGATAGACAGACAGACAGACAGACAGACAGACAGATAGATAGATAGATAGATAGATAGATAGATAGATAGATAAAAGTATTTTATTAAAACAATTTAAATTTACAATGAGAATTGCAAAAAAAAACAAAAAAAAAAAAACACATGGACACATGAATTAAAATTCGGGGGATAAATGCACTTAATTGTCCGGGCTGAAATAATGCCAGAATTTAAAAAAATAATTTCTATTTATAACATTTCATAAATATGGCTTCATTTATTTATTAAATGTATCAAAAAGTATAATATATTTCCTGTTTTCTGATTTTCGGGTGAAAATGATCAGATATGTTTCTGTGACATTCACTCACAAAAGTGAATATTTGGCAAAAAAATAAAAAAAATAAATAAACATTACAAAATTACTATTGAGCTGCATGAGGCAAATGTGGGTTATACGTCCTTAGTGTGAGTTTCATCCTAATTTGACAAGCAGCTTGTCAGCAGAGAAGCGTCATTTGTCATAGCGCAGGATTAGAGAAGACACCTGGCGTGATTCCTATCTACAGCCATTACAGAGCTGCTCCAGTCTCACTCAGAGACATTGTGTGGCCATTTGGAAGACTGTTGTTATGGCAACAGGTTGAGTAATTACCCAGAAAGCTATGGGACGGTTTGTCTTCCACAACTTTGATTCGCCGAGCTCCCACCGGAATGACAGCTGCCTCGATGTAACCTTTGGGAAGGAGAAGAAATAAGAGGAGAAAAGAGAGAAAGAAGGGTGGAAAATGAAAAAAGACAAGTGAGATTTCATACTGGTGCACAGGTGAGCAGACACAGGTGCAGGTGTGCATTTCTCTAAACATGTATGCAGTCGTGTGTGTGGATAAAGCACATGTGCCTGTCACTACAAACAGTGTGTATTCCTGGCCAGTCAGAGTAGATCATTAACAATGAATCATCAACAATCATAATACACAACAAATAATATATCATATACATTTTTAATGTTATATTATTTATTATATTTTAATAAATATAATATAATTATAAAATATATAATTTAACATAGCAGATATAATATTATATAGATATAATATAATACAATTATATATATTTATTATCAATGTTGGAAAAAGTTGTGCTGCTTAATTTTTTTTTTTTTTTTGGAACCTGTGATACTTTCAGGATTCTTTTAACATATCCTTGCTGAATAAATGTATTAATTTCCTTTAAAAATTAAATAAATGAATAGATAAAATACTGACTCCCAACCCTTGAATGGTTGTTTTTATTATTACAAAAATGTTGAATAAATGCTGTTCTTTTAAACATTAAAAAAGAAAATCTTATTTATACATAATTTCTTAATTTTATAATTTATTGTAAATAATTTATTTAAAATATTTAATATTTTATACAAATTACCTTATAACAGTAATTAAGTAAATACAAAATAGGGCCAATAAAATACAAACACAGCAACCTGACACTTTAGACTATATACCAAATAGACTATATAAAATGTATATATTGTTATTTTAAATCATTTATTTTATAATCATGGAGATATAATTATAATTTTTATTAATATTGTTTTTATTTTATAATTTCCATTTTAGTTTTAATTAAAGTTTTAGTAATTTGGTTGTGTGTTTTTGACATTATTAGTGTTTTTTATGTCTATAAATTAAAATATAAATTTGTACTTCAGTTTAAGTTTTAGACATTTTAGTATATTACGGTAAGTTAAATTAACTGAAATTAAGAAATAAAACTGGCTGACATAAAATAAGTTTTATATTATTATTTCTATTAGGTTTTATTTCAGTTAATGTATGATTCCTTTCAAGTAACGTTTTAATTCTTTTAGTGAACAATTAAATGTATATAAGTGTGTCAAATGCTTTGGTGGTCGACTCTGATCAGAAGCAAGGCATTTTCCTCTGACGTACACACACAACTCCCATTTCAAACAGCATTGTGACACAAAGTGTCTGGGCAGTAATGATAAAACCAATCTGCTGTATTGTTTATACACATTCAGAAACGGATGCTCAGATACACCACTGTACTGAGCGCAAGGAACGCTGATGGCCCCGTGTATGTGAGTAATTGCCATTGGCTCAGCTCATTTAAAGAGGAGACCTCAGACTCTATTGGCTTTGTGAAACATGTTTTCTCATACGAAGGACGAGATTAGTGTGACCTCGACTGAGATGATCTGACCTGTGCTTCGGATGACAGGCTGGTGTCCTTTACTGCCCCACACTTTGCACCAAAGCCGCTTTATACTCACTGTGTTTGTCCTGGCGTGATCACAAACATGCAGTTATCACTCCACACAGCACCACAAACCCCCGTTAAACACCCAAAACCTCACCCGATAGCATAAAACACACCAAGCCCAGATCACAAACACTCGTTCACATGCCACCACATCTGGACGACTTGCAATAACCGCTGGACTTCGGGATTCGGTTTGGTTTTGTTATGGAAAGTAATTCATCTCAAACAATGAAAGTTGAGGATATAGATGTAGGAAAGCTTTTCTGCCAAGCCTTTATTGGCCTCTCCTGGAAGACGGAGAGAAATTTGTCAGGAAACTTTATTGTATCAGTGATGTCTACCTTTTCAAAAGGAATAGCTCACCCAGAGATGAAAATTATGTGTAATTTTCTGTCTTTTGTGAAATACATAATGATGGTGATCCTTTACTGAATGTTTGAGCTTCTGTTCTTACAAAGAACGTGGATGGTGATTAATACTACAATGCAAAATTGCAATACTACATGATCAAAAAACTCGAGCTACTTTTATGGTGCTTTTATGGCATTTCTGTCATTTTAGGAGCTTTCATGTATAAATCATCTTCCACTTTCATTGGCAACAGAAGACAACAGATCTATTTTTCAGTTTTACAGGAGAAAATGAAATCATACAGGTCTGAAACAACAACAGGGTGAGAAGCAATGACAGTATTTTCATTTCTGGGTGAAATATTCCTTTAGTGCCTCAGTAAAGACTTTAGGGTCAGTGTTCAGCAAGTACCTAACGGTCACAGAATCAATTTTGCACATTATAAGACGAACGAATAAGATGGTGATGTTTCTGTGTTTCTGGCTGAGCAAACGCTACCTTTTAAAAAGCTGGGGTCAGATGTGTTTTTTCTTTTTTTGAAAGAAATTAATACTTCTATTCAGCAAGGACACATTAAATTAATCAAAAGTGACAGTGAAGACATTAATAGGGCCCTAACATACACACAATGCGTTGCCAGGCACGACGCAAGTGTTTTTTTGCTAGTTTTGAGCCCGACGCAGTTATCATTGCCACATCCTGCGCCACGTTGTTTAAATAGCAAATGCATTTGCGCTCATTTGTGTGCTCGTGGGCGTACTGGTCTGAAAACAAGGTGCACCACTGACCAACTAAAACCTGGCCTAAAGTCAATGGCGCAGTATTTGTTTTGTTATTTAAAGAGCGCGATGGTAATATGCGCCTATAGGCGGGTCCACAACGCGCGTGCACTCTGCTTATTACACACACAGGGAAGCACAGCAGCACACAAACATGCCAAATATTAAAAATTAAAGGATTACAATGTAAAAGATTATTATTGTGTAGGCTACATAAATATAAAAATGCCTACAAGCCATAATGGATAGTCATTGCATTTATCAGAATTAGGCTACCTATTTGCTCACGCTCTTGCTCTGTTTTCTCTCTGGAGAAGCGTTCAGTCTTTGCGCTTGCAAATTCCGCCGTGTAGTGAATCCGCTATGGCACAAGCGCAACTGGCTCTTAAAGGGACTGGGAGATATACTCTGATTGGTTTATTGCACGTTATACCCAAAAACACACCCATTACTCATTAAGAGAATAGGGACAACCCTTTTAGTCCATGCGCCGGGCGCGCCGACCGTTTTCCCGTCGTTAAACTAGCAAAAGTGGATTCGGACACGCCCTAAGTGCACCTGCGCCTTGCGCTTTAGACTTTGTGCTTAGATTGTTAAAATAGGGCCCATAATGTTACTAAACGATTTCTATTTCACACAGAAAAAAAAAGAGTTATTTTAAATAAGTTATTTTAAAAATTTCTATTCATCAAAGAAAAAATGCATGACAGTTTCCACAAAAATATGAAGCAGCACAACTGTTTTCAAGATTGAAAAAATAATAATAAATGTTTCTCGAGCAGCAAATCAGCATATTAGACACTGAAGACTGGAGTAATGATGCTGAAAATTCAGCTTTGCATGACAGAAATAAATTGCATTTTAACATACATTCAAATAGAAAAGAGTAATTTAATTAAATTGTAATAATATTTACTGTTTTTAAGAGACTTCAGAGACTTTTTTCACTATAAAAAAAAAAGCTTTCTGATTTTTGAACAGTAGCATATAAACCAACAGATGCTTCATTTCAGTTGATTTTTACCAAACTGAGGGCTTGAGAGAGACTATATAAACTCAATATAATTCTTCCAGGAGAATCCAAAGAGTGCTTAATAAGCATCAGATGCTGGATTTTGTCAAACACACTCCAAAAGCACACATTGTGCAACCCTAACCAAGCACAACACTTCTCTCCATAGAGAAATCAATGTTTAATGGTAACATGCAAACATTTCAGGAAAGACCTACCATAAGCTCTGAAGTTAAGGGATTAATTACAATTCTGCAGAAGGCACGAGTCTTTCAAATTCATATTTAAACAAAGTCACTGTCACCATATGAATTTCTGCTGAGTATGAGCAGTGACATCCCACTCGCATGAAGAATGATGCAAATGAATCAGTTTCTTTACACTATCAAACTCACTCACAATGCATGAATATTTTTTTAATAAACAAATTATATTTCAATTTTATTAAACTTAAAATATATCTAACTTACTGTAGAATAAATGACCATTAATCAATAACTTTTACAGTTTTTTATACATTACCGTTCAAAAATTTGGTCTGTAAGATTTATTAATGTTTTTGAAAGAAGTCTTAAGCATTTATGTGGTTAAAAATACAGTAAAAAACAGTAATATTGTGAAATATTATTACAATTTAAAATAATAGTTTTCTATTTGAATATCTTTTGAAATGTAATTTATTCCTGTGATCAAAGCTGAATTTTCAGCATCATTACTCCAGTCTTCAGTGTCACATGATCCTTCAGAAATCATTCTGATATGCTGATTAGCTGCTCAAGAAAAAAATTGTATTATTATGAATGTTGAAAACAGTTGTGCTGCTTAATATTTTTGTGGAAATCATGATAATTTTCTTTCAAGATTCTTTGATGAATAGAAAGTTCAAAAGAAGGTTTATTTGAAATAGAAACATTTTGTAACATTAAAACGTATTGTAATTTTGTATTAATTTAATGCATCCGTTCTAAACAGAAGTATTATTTCTTAAAAAAAAAAAACAACAACTTTTGAACGGTAGTGCACCTATGGAAAAAACGAATGGGAAAAATACTTCCAGAAGCAAAGCCACTGAGAATGTGGTTAAATGTGAAAGAGTGAGAGTCAGATCTTTCTATAGGAGTGAAATCCTCTCATGACTGCTCTTGAAGATCCACTAAAACACACCTTTACACAGTGAGAACTGCTTTCAGAAGCCCCAAAGATTCATTCACAGATTTATTTAAAAGAAAAAAATCTTAATTTTTTATGTAGCCTGTGCAAACAAAAGAAATTGTACAATTTGATTCCTGAAATGCCTGAAACTGTACAATTGTTTCTGTCCTTTGCAACTGTTGCTTGTCAGATTGCATTAGATCTTCAGTAGAAGTCAAAGCAGACTGTACAACATCATGTCAGACTGTATGATACAAGATCGACAGCACCGATGGTCAGTTTTACTCCATCAATCTAAGTCAAATTCCTCATTGGCATCCACAAAGCCAAGAAAGCCCTCGAGGAAAATGGGATTTCGTGGACTGTGAACTTCGATATCATCATAACATGATGGGAATGCTAAATAACAAGACTTCTGATTGTCTCCAACAGCAAAAATCCTACAGTATGCATGCAGCTTTGGCTCAGCAACAACTGCTGGCAAAGTCTCAAGTCCTTCATTTTGTCCTAACGTATTCCCCACACGGCTGGGCATAGATACTTATTCCCACATTCAGCAGTGGACAGGATGATGATGGCCTGAAGCTATAGCAGCTGGAGACCATTGGGATGCTCTGTTTTGGGTGACCTTGGAGTCATCGGACTGAATCCAGTGAATAACAGATAACCCAAGAGCACGAGTCCTTACTCAGCTGATGAACAGGAGAAAAAGAGCTTGGAATGACAAAAAGTTTTAACCTCCCAAATCATTCACAAAAACAGACCTCATGGAGCATATCGGTTAAATGAAAACACCATATTAACCAGAAAAGAGAAGTCCAACAAGACAAATTTGAATTTTGTTTTGTGATTAGGGGCTTTGAAAAAAAAAAAAAAAATCCAAATGTCTTGACTTTGACAAGCAACACAATTAAACACACTACCGTTCAAATGTTTGTGATCACTACAGTTTTGAAATTAAAACTTTTATTCCGCAAGGAGGATGCATTAAACTGATCAAAACTGACAGTAAATACATTTATAATGTTACAAACGGTTTCTATGTCAAATAAATTCTGTTCTTTTGAACTTTCTATTCATCAAAGAATCTTGAAAACATAAATGTATAACGGTTTCTACTAAAACTAAAGCAGCACAACTGTTTTTAACATTGATAATAATAAGAAACGTTTCTTGACCAGCAAATCAGCATATTAGAATGATTTCTGAAGGATTTCTGTGATACTAGAGTAAAGAATGCATTTTAAAATATATTAAAACAGAAAATAGTCATTTTAAATTGTAATAATATTTCGCAATTTTTGGCTTATTTTTGATCAAATAAATGCAGCCTTGGTGATACAAGAAACAGTTTTATTTTAGTATTATTTCTATACTATTATATTATTTATTCATATTTTGAATTAGAATTTATTTTTATAATTTCAGTTTTCATTTTAAAGTCAATTTAGTTTGTCATTTTCTTCTCTTATTTTTATTATTATTTTTTTTTAATATTTCTATTTATCTGTCATTTATTTTATTTCTGTTTTAGTCATTTTAGCAGTGCAACTTAAACTTCTTTCAGTCAGGTGTTAAGGCGACATTTCTCAATTTTATTTTTTTATTATTATTTAATTGCATTTTATTTTAGCTTTATTTCAATTAACAGAAACTATTTAATAGTTTTAGTTAAAAACAACAACAGTGATAAGAATCTTATTTCAAAATACGCAAAAAAAATTTTTTTACTGATCCCAAACTATTGAACGGTAGTGTACAGTATATTGTGTTGAAATGAATCAGGACATTAAGTCTCCTGGGGTAAAGGTGTGTTTAATATAATATTTCAAGAGCAGTTGGGTGTTAAACACACACACACACACACACATCAAACCATGCATCTTACATGAGAAACACTTGAGAACAGCTCTGGGTTTCGACATCACGCATGTAGAAACCTTCTTACAAAGGCTATGAGGGACTGAGAGACACAAAACCAACATTGTCAATGGAAGAGGAAACTTGCTGTGCTTCTCCTTCAGTCTTTCTCTCTCTTTGTTAACTTCAACAAGTCCACACCACTTCAAACTAAAGCCAACCACACAGAAACTGCAGTGGTGGTCCGTCAGAGGAGGCTGAGGCTCTTGTATAATTTAGTCTATGTTGTGTTGAGCACCAGCAGGCCTGATGACGCATTACAGTTAGACTCAAAGTTTGTATTAATGTCAGATGAACACAAATGATTCTCTGATTCTCCTCTGACTCACCCATCCCTTTGGAGTGGTTGAAGTCTCCTTTCACGATCCTGCAGGATTTGCCGTCACCGTTGCAGACGCCGCACCGGTCTTCTTTTGCAGAGGAACCGATGATGCCGTCACAGCCGATTTTCTGCAGGAGGTAGAGTAAGAAAACAAAAAGACTCAAAAAGTTACAAAAATGTGAAAAAAAAATAATAATAATAATTTATTGGTATGAATGAATTTGTACACGTGGACTGTAAAATGTCACTCCAAACCTGTATGCTGTTAATTTGTCTGCATAACACAAAAAGATAATCTTCACACAGCTCTAAAACAAAACCAAACACTCCCAAATTTTTAGGGAGTAATGGCCTATATTTCGTAGATACCGTAATTCTATAGACTACTTTATTTATTAATTAATAGGTCAAAAGTGAGACAAATATTTAGAAATTTTATAAAATGTCTTCAAATCCTTACCAAAAGTAGTATACTTCAAGTTTATTTTATTAAGTATGCTTAAGTAAAGTTCAAGTATATTTTTAAGTATACTTTTTGTAGTCAGTGTACTAGTAGTATACTTGTAAGTGTACTATTTTAATACTCCTTGAGACTAAATTGGCCCACTTTCTAGTATATAAAAGTATAATTTTAAGTATACTTTAAGTCAGGGGTGTCAAACTCAGTTCCTGGAGGGCCGCAGCCCTGCAGAGTTGTGTTCCAACCCTGCTCCAACACACAAACCATGTAGTTTTCAAATAAGCCTGAAGGACTTGATTAGATGGATCAGGTGTGTTTAATTAGGGTTGCTTCTAAATTCTGCAGGGCTCCGGCCCTCCAGGAACTGAACACCCCTGCTTGAAGTATAACAGTAGTAAACTTTGAGTACACAACTAGTTTAAATCAGTGTTTTTAGTTTGTACTGCAACTATACTAAAAGTGAACTTATAGGTATACTGATAGTTTACTAATTAAATACTTGTAGTAACATTTTTAGTACACTTTGAAGTATAGTCTCAGTAAACTACTAGTTTAGTAGTTTTATACTGCAAGTATACTCGTAAGTTTTCTTTAAGTGAACTTTACATCATACTTTAAGTAACTATGTCCCTATTTAGGTGTTAATTTGTATATATTTTGTTCTATGAATATCTGAACATACAAAACATCCAAAGAAAGAACAGGGTATCTGCTTGTAAACGAAAACATTTTATTCTAGCTTCATGTATTCTTTTTTTAAACACTCGAATGTAAGTTTAATAAATAAAATTAAAAAAAGAAATAACATTTTGAACAAAAAGCTGAAAAAAAGACCATGAATTGGATTCAGAATGATAATCAACACGTAGATGGAGTTGATCAACACCCCAAAGCTTGACAGTCATTATTACCTCTTCAGTGGTTGACATTTTATTCCATAACGTTACACAGTTTCGATGCTGTTTTATGTCAGATGATCGTGTTAGATTACATGTGGAAGTATGTTTCGGTTTCTTCTTCACTTTTTTTGGAAATTCTGTACAGAAGATGTGTACTAGCGTCCCCTATCATGTAACAATGAAAACATGGATTCTAGGAGCACAAGTATAGCTCAAATATATTTAGACTTTTTCTAAGTATAAGTCAAGTATATTTAAATGTCATTTTAAGTATATTCCTGAAAAGTACATAAAGCCCATTTCTGAGAAGTACATAAAAAGTAAACTAAAAGTATACTTTCCTATTTTTAGTTTAAAAGAAGTATACTAATAGCACACTTGAATAAACTTCTTTTTCGTAAGGGGTAATAACTACAGTACTTCAAATAAATGCTGTTCTTTTGACATTTCTGTTCATCAAAGAATCCTGAAAAAAAAATGTATCGCGATTTCTGAAGGATCATGTGACACTGAAGGCTGGAGTAATGATGCTGAAAATGCAGCTTTGATCACAGAAAGAAATTACATTTTTAAATATATTCAAATATAAAGCAGTTATTTGAATTCAGAATAATTTTTCACAATATTTCTGTTTTTCTTTTGTTTTTTGTTTTTTTTTACTGTATTTTCGATAAAATGAATGCAGCCTTGGTGAGCAGAAGAGACTTATTTTAAAAAACAAAAAAATCTTACTGACCCCAGTAGTGTAAATGTTTACTATATATATATATATATATATATATATATATATATATATATATATATATATATATATATATATATATATTTTTTTTTTTTTCTAGGTATATATTTTAAGATTATACATATACATATACATATATATATATATATATATATATATATATATATATATATAAAATATATACCTCGAAGTAATAAATAATTACAATATTTTCCATATTATGAGTCCATATAATGGACAAATGAATAAATATGACAACACAATAAATAAAGTAAAAGCCTTCTGATTTATCATATTTGAGAAACAAAAAGCATCTGGAATCAAAGATGCTCTACATATGGTGTTGTTTTGGAGCTTCATAGACGTGGTCTAAAAAAATATATGTTAAGATTCTTCAAACAATCCTCTTTTTGTGCTCTTTTTGTGAAAGAAAACACCATAACAGGGGTCAAAATATCGATTCATTTCTTCATTCAATAAAAATAATTCAAAAACACGCCAAGCAAGCTGTTGCCCACTGTCAATAATATAATTCTGATTTCTTTGGCATAACATAAAGTCACAAAAATATAATGGCTCAAATGGTTGCATAACTTCAAACGCAACAAAATCACTCCTGAATGTGAAAGCCTTATCAAGTAAATCTTTATGAATGATTTCAAAAACCTAAAGTAAAATGGCATTAGTAAATGTTCTGTGGCAATCACCGCTGGTAAAGTTGATGAATTATCTGGATGAACAGGAAATCATTCCTCATTTCACTTCAGGAATGTTCAAAGATGATGTGTTGCAGTGCGTTATGAGGGCGAGTGAGCATGGAAACAGAGAGTCATTCTGATTAGTTGTACTTTATGATGGAATGAGTCGTGTCAGGCCCCATTTTTCACATTTGGTGTAGACAAATTGCAATCTTTTCTGGTTAAAGGAATATTTCAACCAAAAATGCAAATGTACTGAAAATGTACCCACTCTTAGGCCATCCAAGATGTAGATGAGTTTGTTTATTCATCAGAACAGATTTGGAGAAATGTAGCATCACATCACTTGCTCACCAATGGATGCTCTGCAGTGAATGGGTGCCGTCAGAATGAGAGTCCAAACAGCTGATAAAAACATCACAATTATCCACAAGTAATCCACACCACTCCAGTCCATCAGTTAGCATCTTGTGAAGTGAAAAGCTGCATGTTTGTAAGAAACAAATCCATCATTAAGACGTTTTAACTTTAAACCTTCGCTTCCGGACAAAACACAAGACCATAATCCATTAAAACGTTTCCTCCAGTGAAAAAGTCCATCCTCTGTTGTCCTCTCACATCAAAATCCAACTACATTTTTGCTTAGAACTACTTTGGACTGTTTTGGCTTGTAAACGGTGCTTAATCTGTGCATATTTCTCTCCTGATTCAGATGAGATGACTTTTTCACTGAAGAAAGCATTATAGAGGACTAATATTTCGGGAAGAAGAAATAGTTTGAAGTTAAAAATTTCTTAATGATGGATTTGTTTTCTTACAAACATGCAGCTTTTCACTTCACAAGATGTTAACTGATGGACTGGAGTGGTGTGGATTACTTGTGGATTATTGTGATGTTTTTATCAGCTGTTTGACTCTCATTCTGACGGCACCCATTCACTGCAGAGCATCCATTGCTGAACAAGTGATGTAATGCTGCATTTCTCCAAATCTGATGAAGAAACAATCTCAACTACATCTTGGATGGCCTGAGGGTGAGCACATTTTCAGCAAATTAAATCAGTATTCACCAGAAAAACAATGAGCATGTGTTTCTGAGAAACACTAACAAACATTTGACCAATCGGAAAATTAGGGATAACGCTAATGACGCTGAAAGAATCTTCTTGTTTGCATCCTGTGTGTAAATAATGTCTTCCCTATTGTCGCCTTCATTAAATCCAGGTCATCTCTGTATGAGATTTCTTTCTTAATAGGCTCGCTTAAAAGTAAAAGCAGAATGGAATGAACAGGAAAAGGTCACAGAAATCGTATTTTCACTGAAGGATCCTGGCGCTGAGCATCCGTTCTCTCCCTCTGATGTTTCTGACACAAGAGCTGCATTCAGACCATGAATATAAGCGCTAACTCCAAAACAGTGATGCTGGGATTGTGGTCAGGACAAACCAGGACAGGATCTGACCCTGAATCTGCTCACTTCCTGTGGGGCAACCCAGGTGGAGCATGTTTATATTACAGAATGAAGGATGTAGTCAATGTTCGGGCTGATGAATCCCTTCACTCACGTACAGTAACCGCACGTGTGTATGTGTGTGTTTGTTATAGCGCACAGTAAAATCACTTCCAGACATTTTGACCTGCTTTTTTCAGTCCTGCTTTCTATTAGTGGAGGCGGCTTGCAGACTGTGACCTCCTTTCAGTCTTGTACTCTTACTAGTGGCCAGTGAGCAACAGTGTGGTTGACTGTAGAAACAGCGGCCAAAATTAAGTGTGCAACATGTCTTTCTTTGTCGAACTACTACATGACTCTTTGTACTTCAGTCGCTTCTCGGTCGCTTTCCTAACACTCATTCATTCATCTTCCTTTTTGACAACATGCTTCTACAATCAAAAAGTAGCTCATTTAATCAAATACTCTTTTGCAATGTTTTACTGTAAATCAGTGCAGAAAATGAACAGGTGCAATATGATCTCACACTCATCTTTAATCAGTCGATCAATCTTTTAAACCGTTCTAAGCTCTGCACTTCAGGAGGGTTTTTAACCTTAATCTCCATTAAATTCAATAACTGTGTAATTTTTATGTTAAAATCTCTCATATCTCATATCAGTCTTCACATATTCCAGTTTAATTTCAGAGACAACTGCAATCAATACGATATTTATATGATGACCCTGTGATTCAAAAGTTTGGGATAAATAAGATTTTTTTTTTAAAGAAATTAATACTTTTATTCCACAAGGGCACATTCAAATTATCAAAAATGACAGTAAAGACAGAGAAATGTTTTGTAACATAATACATTGAAAGCAAAACTCATAAAATCCTGAAAACAATCTATCAGGGTTTCCACAACAATATGAAGCATTCAAGACTGATAATAATCAGAAATGTTTCTTGAGCATCAAATCAGCATATTAGAATGATTTCTGAAGATCATGTGACACTGAAGACTGGAGTAATAATGCTGAAAATTCAGCTTTATATCACAAGAATAAATGACATTTTTCAATACATTCAAATAGAAAACAGCTATTTTAAGTTGCAATAATATTTTACTGTAATTTTGATCAAAATAATGCAGCTTTGGTGAACAAAAGAAAAAAAAAAAAAAAAAACTTTACTGACCCCACACTTTTGAACAGTAGTGCATATGAAAATACACACCTGACATTTTCCGCTCACACACAGGTCGCTCTCATAAGGTCCACATGGCGTTCCGTCCACCACTCGCTCTGCCACTAGTACTGGTGCATCACTGCCGATGGGTGAACAATACAGAGCACATGGCTTTTCTGGGAAATAAAAGCACACACAAACATAAATGCTTCAGCATGTACATGCATCATTTTTAATGTGGCCGTTTGTTCACAAATTTCCTCCACAGTTGAGTTTTATTGGGTCCACTCTCTAGATTGAGCTTTGAGGCTGAAAGAGGCACAAGTTTCTGTACTTTCAGCTAGAACACATGAAGTGCACTCACAGTATTACGTGCCGCATTTGTTCTGAGGAGTCTACTTAAGAAGATCACAAGCCTGTTTCTGAGTGACGAGTTGTGATTTAAGAGCGGCTTCGTGCTCCTTTAGTCTGCAGAAGATGAAAGTTCCCTGATAGAGTGAATGTCTGTAAGTGACTCTCGATTGATCAGAGTTTGGAGAGTCTGTGTTTCCGCCATTGTCAGGTAAAATACAGAGAGCGCTTTTGAGTGCTGCGGTTTAATCGCTTTCATCAGAGTGGAGGTCGTTCAGGTGCACAGGAGGATGTTTGTCTGGCAGTTTTTTTTTTTTTTGTTATATTGTTTTCATCTAATTGCAAAAAATAAGTGGATTTCATAGCAAAAAATAAAAAATAAAAAAATATTATACTTGGGTTTCTGCAGACCAGTCAAGTTCTTCCACACTGACTAAATCAATCACTTCTTTTTGAACCTTGCCTTATACACAGAGGCATTGTCATGTTAGAATAGAAAAGGTTCCTGTCCAAACTGTTGCTTTAAAATTAGAAGCACACAGTTCCCTAGAATATCATTATATGCTTAAACATTAAGATTTGTACTCATGGAAATTACTAAAGTAGTCAAACCTGCTCATTAGATGGGGGTGACCCAATACTTTTGGCAATATAGTGTATATTATGCAAATGTTTCAATATGATAATCAATATATTATGTAGATAAACAAGTAGACAGACAGAAAGACAGATAGAAAGACAGATAGATAGATAGATAGTTAGATAGATAGATAGATAGATAGATAGATAGATAGATAGATAGATAGATAGATAGATAGATAGATAGATAGATAGAACGATAGATAGATAAATAGATAGATAGATAGATAGATAGATAGATAGATAGATAGATAGATAGATAGAGCGATAGAACGATAGATAGATAGATAGATAGATAGATAGATAGATAGATAGATAGATAGATAGATAGATAGATAGATAGATAGATAGAACGATAAATAGAACGATAGATAGATGATAGATGGATAGAGCGATAGAATGATAGATAGATAGATAGATAGATAGATAGATAGATAGATAGATAGATAGATAGATAGATAGATAGATAGATAGATACAGGGCTCGACATTAACGCTTGTCCGGGACAAGTGAATGTTTTGGACGGGCAAGTGAAAGAGAAATTTACTTGCCCAATCGGACAAGTAACTTGAAAAAGTCAATACCAAAAACAGACTACCTTTGTTTATGATATAGCCTTTGTTATAGGGGTGTGCAATATATATCGTTTGCGATAATTTCGTAGTTGTTGTTTTAACGAGTGTATTGCAAGAATCAAACAAAACACACCTACAGAGTGCACGCAAACATTACGTAAAGTCGTCCAGGTTAGACTAGCGCACATGCGAGTGCGTTCTTACACTGCTTGATTCAGTATTACAATGCATGAAGAAAGATCAGAAAATTCAAGATATGGGAGCAGAAAATGTATATATTTATATAATTTCATATAGTTTCACACGAAGATCGAGCGCCGTTGTTTTTTTTTTTGTTTTGTTTTTTTTTTTGTTTTTTTGCTCCAAAAACCATCATGATTACAAATGTGATTTTATGCAACAGTTCAATAAACAAGAAGTTAACATTAAGAGACTTACGTTTTAGACAACATATTTCCTGTTTCTGCTCTGTTTCACCAACAAAAATCATTCCAAACACAGCCACAGCGCTGTTTTGCGTCTCTGAGCAACATGACGGTGTTTCGTGCCTGAATGAATCAACCTTTAAATGATTCGGTTCAATCGCAATGACTCACTTATAAACAGTGACTTGATGCCACCTACTGGTGCTTTTAATTTCACATTTAAATTATATTTTCATTTTTTAAATAATTTCAAATATCAGTATTCAACGTTTTATGAATCAAAACATTATTTATTCATTTGTAACTGCAGATTAAAGCATTCCATGTCCCTCAGAGCTGCATTAACAGTGGGTAAATATATCTATTCCACTTCAGATGCAACTTCTGTGTTTCCTCTACATTGCAAAGATGAATTCTGTTGATACTGATTTCATTTGTCTGGTAACAGCCCAAATGTCTTATTATACTAATTGTCTGATTAAATTTAACTAATTAAAAAAATAAAAATTTAAGTTTGAAAATTCATATATAAAAAAAAGAAGTAAATATTAGCATTTTATTTTTAAGTTTAATGTAAAATAATTATATTTGTAATTAACACTCCCTTTTTATTTTAAAATACAACAGTGTTATCACACTTTATTTAAAAAGAAAAATCTAACTAAAACTAAATGTGTTTTGTATAACTACAATAAATAATTATATTTATAACTCAATTAAAAAAAAAAAAAAAAAAAATCTCTCCGGGCAAGTAACTTTTATACTCGGACAAGTAAATGACAAATTTACTTGTCCGAAGGACAACCACATAAGAATGCTTAATGTCAAGCCCTGAGATAGGTTTAGATAAGTCAGCAGCTGATTGTATTTCACACACATCAAAACAAATATGATTCACACAAGCCAGCATTTACTGTACATTGCCTTAAACTGAGTTTAGGCTATTTGGTGTCATTTCTGAAAAAAGCTGCCGAGATGACAGGATGCTTAAGATGATTATGAGTGACAGAAAGAGCAGCGGAACAAGACGATGACTGGGTCAAAGAATTTCAGAGATGAGTTTGGACTCTAACAAGGCATAACATTCACCCTCTCGCTCATAAGCTGCCCGGTAATCAAGTGAACATGTCCTTGACAAGAGCTCGCAGTGTGAAATCACACGAGTGCTGTTTCCAATCCAGCTCAGACTCTCTGACTCTCTCTCTGACACTGAACTTATCAGCTTTAATGCACTCATCAAAATAACAAAAGCAGTCAAATGTGAAAACATTTGTTTTTAATGACAAAAAAAGAGTATTCAATATGAAGTATTCATATTTATTTTTTTCCACGCAATCTGTAATTTTCTGTTGCTATTTGGATGTTGCAAAACACCCCCAGAAGTAGCAGAAAACATCTGGGTCATGTTTGTATTTTCTGCTGTGATTGGCCATAATTCTAACCTTTAAATCAAGATTAGATACAAAATAAGGTCTTCTAAATAATTCGTACATGTGAAAATCACATTGCTCTAATCTGGCTCAGAGGAAGACAGGAATGTTATAATACAAGACTTCTTCACCTTGCAAATGGTTGTCAAAAGCAAAAATGCTACAAAATGCATCATATTTTGTGTAAACGCGTAACATGCTCAAGCAAAACAGGCACTATTTCTGAAATCATCACAACAAAATTAGTATGAAACAAATACTGGCTTTCATTCAGCAAACAGAGGTGTATTTTTAGTCTTACCATCGTCGATCACAGCTGTCCACATCTGGCTTTTCTTCTTACTGGCCTGCCGGTCATGAGACTGACACTGCTGGTCTCTAAACGTTGGCAGACCCTTCGAACATGGCAGCCCTTCACACACTTTGTGCTCTACGCTGGTCTTCTGACAGTACTTCCCTCCTGGACCGGGCCTGGAAAACCACAACCACAAGAAATACAGTTAAACTTACTGCTCTATGACCTAAACCTGAAGACAAAACATGAAGATCTTTATGCCAGCTGTAGGGCGAGGATTGAGGAGAGGAGACGTGAGGAGAGGCAGTCGCTCCGTGACAGAGGTCAAGCTAAATATGACTGAGGAAAGGTTTTGAGGCCCCATAAACCTTCATTAGAACATGTTTTGCTTGCTCAAATGATGACAGCTGACAACATGACAGTCCAAAACCTGTTCAGTAACAAGTTTCCTCACATTCTCACAGTCTCCATCATGTTCCATCACTCAGTCTGTCTCATCTGCTCTGAGAGTCTTTCAAAACGGTCGTATTTCCCAACCTGCATCTCATTTTAATGAATTATGGAGTTTGCCAGGCAGAACTGTAGTGATATCTCTCAAACATTTTAATTAGGGTTTATTTTATCTTATTTTATTTCAGCCCCAACCACTCATTGAACAGACCAATTATACTACCATTCAGAGGTTTGCGGTCATCAAGTATCTTATTCTCATTAGGGCTGCACTTATTTGATCAAAAATACAGTAAAAAAAAAACAAAAAAAACAATATTATTAAAAATATTGTTAATTAAAATAACTGTTTTCAATTTGAGTACACTGTAAATGTAATTTATTCCTGTGATCAAAGCTGAATTTTCAGCATCATTACTCCAGTCTTCAGTGTCACATGATCCTTCAGAAATCATTCTAATATGCTGATTTGCTGCTCAAGAAACATTTCTTTTTATCAATGCTGAAAACAGTTGTACTGCAGCTATTGATGACTAGAAAGTTAAAAATAACTGCATTTATTTAAATTAGAAATCTTTTGTAACATTATAAATGTCGTTAATGTCACTTTTGATCATTTTAACACATCCCTGCTGAATAAAAGTATTAATTTCTTAAAAAAAAAAAAAAAAAAAAAACTTTTGAATGGCAGTGCAAGCTTAAATTTATTTCTGTTTTATGTAAACTTTTAAGGAAATTTAAGTCAAAGAAAAATACTGTTCACAACCCATTACTCCTCTAATGTCACGCATCTCTGACTGTAACATGATATTTAAATTTTAAGAAATGTAGGGAGGGACTTGGTTTAACGCATCAGGAATTGATTAGATCACAAAAAGTGGTGTTACATACCAGAATGAAGCCAGACTTGAATGCAAGTTTGCTAAAATGATGCCAAAACAGCTATTTGGCTATTGATTAACATAATCGAATAGCCAGCACACCCAAAATGATGTCAGCAGAAAAGTTATATTTTGATGAAAGATTACAGAAGAAGATTTTGAAATGCACCGAGGAACCGTTCAGAACCAGACTTCATGTTGTCTAGATTAAAGATTGAAAATCACACTGATAAACAGTTCAGCAATCAAAATGTAACCGACACCGATGACCTCATAAGAGATTTGCATATTTGAGTGTGATTGGTCTTCTTTATTACATTTATTTGCATTCTGAATTAAGACTGATCTCCCACACAGAATGCAAAACCTACAACCTAAACTTACCTAAAACTTTAATTATATTCTTACAAGCACTGCTATTTTTTCTAGTTTCTTCCTCACACTCTTTCTTTCCTCTTTTCCACTATTGTGCATAAAACAGAACGTGACTTGAACATCAGCCTTATTTTTCTTGCTTTTAGCTCTTCGGCTTGCTTGATGCAGCTCCAAGTGTTTTACAATCCACGGTGGAGCCGCACGCAAAAGAGCGATTACCTCTTAAACGTGACACGAGACGTTACGAGCGTCCAAAACAAAAACGCACATCTTAGATCATCGTTCACAAATTGCACGCCGTTCAAATAACGCTGGAAATAACCAGAGAACTTTGAATTATTACATCATGTTTTAAACACACACACACACACACACACACAAACCCTAAAACAAGCTCTCTGGCGGGCTGTCAGGCGTTGAGAAATGACACTCGGAGAGAAACAGCGTCATTAGACGAAGGAGGAGAGTGAGAGGAAAGCTTGTTCCTGCCAAAACACAAAGAGGATTATTGTGGTGCATTGTGAGTTTGGATGGTGCCTGCGTTTGCATCGAGTCAGATCATCTCTGGACTACAACTTGTTTGTTCAGAATATTAGATGCACGACTACTACTTAGCAACAGACACTTATATCTGTGAAAGTAAGACTAGATGGCGAATGATGAGTTATTGATATCAGTTAAACAGTGACCTGTTGACTACTCTGAATGACTAGTTGACTATGGAGACATGGATGGAGAAGGTGAGAGATGTAAAGGCTTACGGAGGGTTGTCGCATTTCCTCTGTCTGAAGCGTGCTCCTGTGCCACATGTTCGGCTGCACATGCTCCAGGTGCTCCATGGACTCCAGTCTCCATCCACATGCTGCGGGATGGGCGTCTTACTGACACACTCACCCGCCCTGCACCACTGATAAAGACACACACATAAGTGTTAATCCAGCTAAATGAAGACAAACCACAGATTTATATTGCTTTTATATGAAGTTGATTACAGGCAGTGCTGCTGTATTGACACTGCAAATATTATAGGGTTTGTTTCCAACTGCTACCCTCATTTATTAAACTGCTGCAATTATGAATTTATTTGTTTTAAGACTTTGATTTATACTATTTATACTACAGGGTTTTTAATGCTTTTAAAAAAAGAAGTCTCTTCTGCTCATCAAGGCTACATTTATTTGATCAAAAATTCAGTAAAGCAGTAATATTATGAAATATTATTAAAGTTAAAATAACAGTTTTCTATTTGAATATATGTTAAAATGTAATTTATTGCTGTGATCAAAGCTGAATTTTCAGCATCATTACTCCAGTCTTCATTGTCACATGATCCTTCAGAAATCATTCTAATATGCTGATTTGCTGCTAAAGAAACATTTCTGATTATTATCAATTTTGAAAACAGTTGTGCTGCTTCATATTTTTGTGGAAACCGTGATACATTTTATTTTTCAGGATGAATAGAAAGAACAACATTTATATGAAAATGAAATCTATTGTAGCATTATAAATGTGTTTACTGTAAATTGTTAAATTTAATGGGTCTCTACTGAATGAAAGTATTAAATAATTTATTTTAATGTTAACTGTTGAAAACAGTTGTGTTCCTTCATATTTTTTATGGAAACTGTGATTTTTATCTAACGCGTCCTTGCTAAATAAAAGTATTAATTTCCTTTAAAAGTATATTAAAAAACTTTTGAATGGAAGTGAACATCATTACAATATTTTAAATAATAAGTCTAAAGTCTTTTTTCTTACATTTATTTGCATATCTTTTTTTGCATTTTAACACCCTGTACAAATCAGCAGGTTTCTGTCATTATAGTAAATGAAACTTTCAGTAGCACTTTCAGTCTAATATTTTGATCCGCTCCACAGCCAAGTCAGCTGCTTTATTCCCCATCTGTCAAAGTGATTTTACCTATAGTATTGGCTGTTTTTAAATTAAAGGTATAATTTCCTTAATATTAACCCTCTGGGGTCCGAGGGTGTTTTGGGGCCCTGGAGAAGTTTTGACATGCCCTGACATTTGTGCTTTTGTCAGTTGCTTATAAACATATTAATGGCTAAAGTTTAATAACACTGTAATCATAATTGGTTACCTTGTCGGCTCCACATTCAGTGCCATCCAGCGGTGGATCTAGTTTGGTTTTACATGACCTGTCTCCTTCCACCAAACACCAGAGACCAGCACACATCAGGTGCTGAAAACACAGACAGTTTACATTCATGTGGACAGTATAAAAAGTATTTAATCATTTTTGTTTCATTCTTATTTGATTTTATAGCTATAAAAGAGTATTTAGGACCCAAACATGCATTACCTGAGTGAAAAAAACACACTATACAGAATTATCCCACAGTAAATTCAATTCAATTCAGGTTTATTTGTATAGCGCTTTTCACGATACAAATTGTTGCAAAGCAGCTTTACAGAAAATTTAAAGTTTCTACATTACATTTAAGAGTAGGTTATTAGTGGTTTAGTAAAATTAAATTAAATTAAATAATAAGCTTGTAAATTTCATATAACCACAGTCTTTTCTTTCCTCTCCTCAAACAAAGAGACTTTTTTTATCCAATAGCACTTGAGATGGACAGTACTTTCCGTGTCTGTCTGACAAGTTCGTATTTTTACTTTAGCCAGACACGCTCTTTTACTTCTTGTGCTCAATCACATTTTCCAATCTCACAGAGAGAAACATTTCAAAGGTGGCAGGACGGCCATTAAATTGCCTTATTTACATTTTGTTTTAGACGTCTCTTTTATGTCAGCACTTCTCTGCCTGCCAGCAACAGACTATTCATCTCCTTCACGCATGTTTTATATGAATCTACACGGCTAGGTATCTGCTGTAGCACTGCACAATGTGTAGATGGTATACAGTTATGATGGACGGGCAGCAAGTGGAAATGTTTGCAGCGATGATCTGAACGGTTGCAGCTGATGATTACACGCTCATGAAAGCATGAACTGACTGTGAACTGATCAGATCAAACCTGATACGCCAGCACCTGCCATCTGCTCTGATGTTTTCACTCTGGCAACTTCTGAACTGAAACTTCCAGACGGAAATACCCTGAGATCTGAGGCTTTGCGTGGACAAACATGATTTATGATTAAGTGCAGATACTCTTTTATGTTATTCACCTGCTACAAATGTAGCCTGGATAATTTTATACTTCCACTAGCTACACATGGGAATGATCCTAGGGCCAAGACAACACTAAACTAAAATCAAGTCAAAACAAATTTTAAAAAAATCAAATGAAATGATGAAGACAAAATGAATTTTTCAAATTTAATTTTGTCAGGGTTATGGACCTGTCTGTGTTGTGTTTTGCTCCCCATGTGTTCCGTGTGACCCAGTTTCTGTCTCCCTTTGATTGCTAATTTGATTCCAGGTGTGTCTAGTTTTTCCCTGATTATCTTTAAAAGCCCCAGTCCTTTCAGTTAGTGTTTGTCAGTCCTCTAATGTCTTCCCTGCCTGTGCTCTGTGTTACCCTTTGGAATATTAAAGACTCTCATTTTGTGAATTCCTCATCTCTGGCTTCTGTGTCTCCTGGTCTTGTGACAGAAGGACCGACCGATACAGTTACCTCTCCGTTTGTACCCTCCGTTTTGTTTACCGTTTTTTTGTTTCTGTTGCATGTTTCCCTATGGACCCCCTCCTTCACCCGGAATATCTCCTCCTGCTGGAGCAGGGGAAGAAATTGCTCGAGGGCCACACCAGACTATTTCTGGTCCTCGCAAGCCTCACCATCTACCTGGACAACGCGCTCTGTGCATTCTACGACGCCAGTTTGAACATCGCGTGCAGAGCGCCGTCGTCCGAGGATGTCCCTCGAGCGAATTTCGCCGCCTTTGTGGAGTGGACACTGGCGAGAAACAGATCTCTGTTCCCTGCCTGTTCCCAGGAGAATCTCGCCAGTTCCACTCCCGACCCAGTGCCCAGCCCACCATCTGCGCGGAGTGCATGCCCAAGCCCACCACTGACGGAGAGCCGGAGCCCGCTGTGACCGACGAGCCATCGCCGCACGGAGCGGCAGTGCTGAGGACCACCGCGGAGCCAGAGCCGCTGATGATGTCAGTCAAGGTGTGCGAGCCGGCAACAACGCCCGCCTCGAGGGAGGTTACTGCGGACAGTGAGAGCGCGGACAGGAGCTCCGCCCCCTGCACCACGGCTGAGGGTGAGCTGAGTATGGCGCGTGGACTGTGCCATAGCAAGGCAGGGAGGGCTACTGTTTCCCCGTTTGGCCCAGGGAGGGCCACAGATCCAGTGTTAATTTTGACAGGCATTTTTGATTTAGTCTTAGTCTTGAGACGAAAATGCTCAATAGTCTTAGTCACATTTTAGTCATTTGAGTCTTTCATAGTTTTAGTCGACGAAAAGTCATTACATTTTGTCAACTTTTAGTCATTACTTTTAGTCAAACTGCAGTTACCAACATTTATTTAGGTAGCTATTTTATATGTAGTCTTCTAACAGAAATGGTCATTAATTCTTCTCTCTTTAGACCAAATCAATTAAGCTCATGAGAAATTTGAATCAAGGATTGAATTTGGAAAAACTGGAATAAATGACTTTCATTTTTGGGTTGATACAAATTAAACTAACATTAAATGACACCGATGGGTATTTAATTAGGAATGCTGTCCCTTTAAGACGGAAGGCATGTAATACTGACACACATTCAGTTTTCACCCACCTGTTTACGTTCACTTAAGCCATAACTGACTGTATTTATGTGAGATACTCTACACGATGGACATTTGGACTGCTGTGTGTGTATTTGAGCACTGATCGCGCGCTGTGTGAGAACTGAAGAAGAGAAGTGTGCGAGAGAGTACTTCTATCAGCGCTATTCCGCCTCTCCCGCCTTCACTAACTTTTTAAGTTAATCAACAAAGAATTGTGACTCCCAGGAAACACGGGACATCAGGTCACCCTATCTCTAACCTGAGGCCATTGTTTCAGATCGCTAGTTCGCGTTTTGGTAGCCTGTCCATCCACTGCGGCTGCCATACTGAGACTAGATATGCAAACGTCACTTATCCGATCGCAATCCAATGACAGGGATGCACATTTTGAAAGACAAGACAGTTAACTTATCCTATAGGATGTGTTTTGAATGTCCGGTAGTCCTCAAATAACTTTCTAGTCTCGTCTTGTTAACGAAGACGCGGCATACATTTCGTCATAGTTTTTAATCATCAGATATTAGTTTTAGCTCGTCAACGTCATGTCTTAGTCACAGAAAAAATGTTCGTTAACGAATATTTTTCGTCTTCGTTGACGAAATTAACACTGCACAGATCCCAAGTCCAAGTCTCCTGAGTCACCTTCGTCTCCGCTGGTCCCAGCCAGCTCTGTTCCTCCAGAGCGCCCTCCAGTGCCTGCTCCCCGAAAACGTCCTCCAGAGTGCACTCCAGTGTTGGCTCCCGTTCCTGAATTCAGTCCTGGAAGCCTGGAGGCTCACAAATGCCCGCCCTCCTCCACCATCTGCTCCACCGCCGTTGGTCGGCCCCCTGGAGTTGGTGGCCATCCCTCCTCCATGGCTCCTCCCTCCGTCGGCTCCACCGTGGGCTGTGATCATGGCTGTGGCCTGGGTCCTGCTGGACTCCTCCTGCTCCAGGTCCCTCCTGTCTCTTCCCGGCTCCTCCCTCCTTCGTCGCCTCCCTGGTCTCTGTCTTCCAGCCCCCTCCCGGGTGTCCGTCCTCCTCCAGAGCCTCCTCCCAAGCTCCCACCCCTCCCTCCCTCGGATGTTTCTACGGCGCAAGGACGCACCTTCCGGGAGGGGGCGTAATGTCAGGGTTTTGGACCTGTCTGTGTTGTGTTTTGCTCCCCATGTGTTCAATGTGTCCCAGTTTCTGTCTTCCTTTGATTCCAGGTGTGTCTAGTGTGGGTGTGGGTGGTTTTTTTTTTTTTTATCCTGTCTTTAAAAGCCCTAGTCCTTTCAGTTAGTGTTTGTCAGTCCTCTAATGTCTTCCCTACCTGTGCTCTGTGTTACCCTGTGGAATATTAAAGACTCTCGTTTTGTGAATTCCTCGTTCCTGGCTTCCATGTCTTCTGGTATTGTGACAAATTTAACTAATGGATATATTTTATAACAAATTAAAATGTATGAATTACTACATTCATTTAAAAGTAAAATGAGAATTTAATCGTGACTTTGTGAATCAAATGATGAAGACAAAATGGATTTTTAATTTAATTAATGGATATATTGTAGAACAAATTAATGTATAAATTTTAAAAGAAAAATGTGAATTTAACTGTGCCTTTAAATGAATAAAGAAATTTGTGAATTTTATCAATGGGCATTTTATTAAATCTTTTCTGAGACGCATGCTTAAATATTTGCTGTTTAACAACAGCAAAACCATTTACATGTATTACATAAATTATACCACATTTAATATTGTGGCCATCTTACAAAGACCAAATGAAAATATTCATATCAAAATAAATATATTTTAATGTGTGTGTGTGTATGTGTGTGTGTGTGTGTATATATATATATATATATATATATAATCTTAATGACTTATTTAGGTACCATTTAAATTAAGCATATATTATATTAATTAAAATATATAAATTATTTAATTTTTTATGCAATGTAGGAGGAGGCTTTGTGTGGATAAGCGTGAAAGCCTTTATATTATTCACCTGCTATAATGTAATGCCTGGATAAATTTGTACTTCAACTAGTTACATATAGGAATGATCCCAGGACCAAGACAACAATAAAGTAACTGCAACAGGATTCTGCCACATATATAAGCTTGTTTAGGTCAGAACATTTGAGTTGCATGTTGCTGGTGTTTATTTGTGTGTATGAATGCTGCATTGTGTCCGTATACAGTATGGAAACATGTAGTGCATGAGCGCAGTATGATATCCGTGCATTCCCAGCTGAAAGACACACACACCTCCATATCAGTGCAGAACGTAGCGTTGGTGCCGAAGAGGATCTGGCACTGTTCGTCAGCGCTGTAGTGCATCCCGGGAAGTTTGGCCGGCAGACGGATGAGGTAGCGGTTACGTGGGTCGGTATGCAGCAAACAGGCACTTGCTTTCGATCTGGGAGACAGTAAGATATTAGAGAAATGATGTGTGTAACATCACACACAACTGGAGGAATTGAAAACTTTCCTATAAAAAAAAATAATAATAATAATAGGAATTACTGGTTTTCCATTGTTAAATAATTTAAGTAAAATTCCTCTTTCTATAAGTCCACTTTAAGTGTAAGATTAGACAAACACAGACAGCTGTAGCAGGACAGACTTCTGCAAAACCAAGAGTGGTTCCCAAACTCCTATTCAAGGAGGGCAAAGGAGAAATATTTTGGAAAGGCTGACGTTGATGCCTTAAAGCCTAATGAGCGTATACACTTCAGGATTCTCAAGCACGTCTGCTCTCTGTAAATATTTAATATTTCAGCTCATCCTAAAATAATCAGGCAAGCATGGCCTGTGTGAGAGAAAAAAAACAATGTGTTTAAGAAAAAAAAAAAACAATGTGTTATGGTATGTAAAGAATTAATAAATAAATAAATATTCAAAAGGAAATTGTTGTTTTGAATTGAATTGAATTGAATTGAATAAAATAAAATAAAATAAAATAAAATAAAATAAAATAAAATAAAATAAAAAGTGTGAAATTAATCAATGGGAATTTAATTAGAAGAAATGCTGACAGCACCTATAAAATATTACAGATTAAACGTTTAACTTGATTTACTAATTCTTGATTCATATTGTCACTGTCATTGTGAAATAAAAAAAATAATAAAAAACAAAAAGTAATATAAATGAATAAATAAACAAAATATTCAAAAAGAAATTGTAAATGTAATTTTAAATGTTAATAAAATAAAATAAAATTGTGAATTTAATCAATGGAAATTGAATTAATTCTTGATTCATACAGTTACATGATAAAATAAAATTAAACAAATTTAAAATAAAACTAAACAAATTTAAAATAAAATAAAATAAAATAAAATAAAATAAAATAAAATAATGCTACACACTAAACGGGCTGTCTATGTATGTTTATGTACAACAACAGGCATGTGTGAATTCACAATAAGTATGGGATTGCCTTCTGCAGGATGAATACATGTGATGCTGCTCCAAAATGTGATCAAAATAAGGCAGCATAATTTTGGTGCCTACCTTTTGGAACAGCCTTCATGTAGTGTGACCTATGACGCCTACATAGGCAGCTCAGCAGGTTTTGGAGCAGAGCCATGCTGTCGTGTTATCGTAGCACGGAGTTTTACTCTACAGGAAAAAACACTAATCTGCCTGATTGTCTCCGGCATTAAAATGCTCTCAGAAGCTCAGCAGCAGAGTTTGGATAGTGCTGGTATCTGCTTGGATACGGTGACACTCTGTAGCCTGAATTGAGGTCAGAAGCGCGGCGGGCACAGCAGACAGTGAATCCTGCAGCTTTATTCTGTCATCGGCTGCAGTACATCCGTGAGGATCGATGACTCCAGCCGGTTCTTTGTTTATAGAGCTGCAGCAGACACTATTAAGCTTGGGCTTCTAGAATGAACTCTCTTCTATTCAAATGCCTCACTGTTTGTTCACCTTCCTCAAGGATGTTTGCCAGAGAATTAATGTGGGAAACCAAATCTAGCCTGGTCAGTGCTACTTATGTTAGTAGTAACTAGTAATAGCTTGCGGAAAATCAATTTAATTATATATTTGTAATATATAATCAAATATATACAGTGGCATGCGAATGTTTGGGAACCCCTTGCAGAATCTGTGAAAATGTGAATGATTTTAACAAAATAAGAGAGATCGTACAAAATGCATGTTATTTTTTTATTTAGTACTGTCCTCCTGAGTAAGATATTTTACATAAAAGATTTTTACATAATAGTCCAGAAGACAAAAAAATAGCTGAAATTATTAAAATAACCCCTTTCAAAAGTTTGGGAACCCTTGGTTGTTTATACTGTGTGTGGTTACCTGGATGATCCACGACTGTTTTTTGTTTTGTGATGGTTGTTCATGAGTCCCTTGTTTGTTCTGAAAAGTTAAACTGAGCACTGTTCTTCAGAAAAATCCTCCATGTCCTGCGGAATCTTCAGGTTTCCAGCATCTTTTGCATATTTGAACCCTTTCCAGTGGTGACTGTATGATTTTGAGATCCATCTTTTCACACTGAGAACAATTGAGGGACTCAAACACAACTATTAAAAAAGGTTCAAACATTCACTGATGCTCCTGAAGGAAATACGATGCATTAAGAGCCGGGGGGTGAAAACTTTTTGAATTTGAAGATCAAGGTAAACTGTACTTAATTTGTCTTCCGGGAAACATGCAAGTATCTTCTGTTGCTTCCGAAAGGCAGTACTAAATGGAAAAAAATTATATTTCAACAAAATAAGAAAAATTTGGACATCATCCTGTTCACAAGTTCTCTTAATGCGTCGTGTTTCCTTCTGGAGCATCAGTGAATGTTTAATGGTTGGCTTTTTTAATGGTTCTGTGTGAGTCCCTCAATTGTCCTCAATGTGAAAAGATGGATCTCAAAATCTATATATATACACACAAACACAGTGGGTACGGAAAGTATTCAGGCCCCCTTAAATTTTTCACTCTGTTATATTTCAGCCATTTGCTAAAATCATTTAAGTTAATTTTTTTTCCTCATTAATGTACACACAGCACCCCATATTGACAGAAAAACACAGAATTGTTGACATTTTTGCAGATTTATTAAAAAAGAAAAACTGAAATATCACATGGTCCTAAGTATTCAGACCCTTTGCTGTGACACTCATATATTTAACTCAGGTGCTGTCCATTTCTTCTGATCATCCTTGAGATGGTTCTACACCTTCATTTGAGTCCAGCTGTGTTTGATTATACTGATTGGACTTGATTAGGAAAGCCACACACCTGTCTATATAAGACCTTACAGCTCACAGTGCATGTCAGAGCAAATGAGAATCATGAGGTCAAAGGAACTGCCTGAAGAGCTCAGAGACAGAATTGTGGCAAGGCACAGATCTGGCCAAGGTTACAAAAAAAATTCTGCTGCACTTAAGGTTCCTAAGAGCACAGTGGCCTCCATAATCCTTAAATGGAAGACGTTCGGGACGACCAGAACCCTTCCTAGAGCTGGCCGTCCGGCCAAACTGAGCTATCGGGGGAGAAGAGCCTTGGTGAGAGAGGTAAAGAAGAACCCAAAGATCACTGTGGCTGAGCTCCAGAGATGCAGTCGGGAGATGGGAGAAAGTTGTAGAAAGTCAACCATCACTGCAGCCCTCCACCAGTCAGGGCTTTATGGCAGAGTGGCCCGACGGAAGCCTCTCCTCAGTGCAAGACACATGAAAGCCCGCATGGAGTTTGCTAAAAAACACCTGAAAGACTCCAAGAGGGTGAGATTCTCTGGTCTGATGAGACCAAGATAGAACTTTTTGGCCTTAATTCTAAGCGGTATGTGTGGAGAAAACCAGGCACTGCTCATCACCTGTCCAATACAGTCCCAACAGTGAAGCATGGTGGTGGCAGCATCATGCTGTGGGGGTGTTTTTCAGCTGCAGGGACAGGACGACTGGTTGCAATCGAGGGAAAGATGAATGCGGCCAAGTACAGGGATATCCTGGACGAAAACCTTCTCCAGAGTGCTCAGGACCTCAGACTGGGCCGAAGGTTTACCTTCCAACAAGACAATGACCCTAAGCACACAGCTAAAATAACGAAGGAGTGGCTTCACAACAACTCCGTGACTGTTCTTGAATGGCCCAGCCAGAGCCCTGACTTAAACCCAATTGAGCATCTCTGGAGAGACCTAAAAATGGCTGTCCACCAACGTTTACCATCCAACCTGACAGAACTGGAGAGGATCTGCAAGGAGGAATGGCAGAGGATCCCCAAATCCAGGTGTGAAAAACTTGTTGCATCTTTCCCAAAAAGACTCATGGCTGTATTAGATCAAAAGGGTGCTTCTACTAAATACTGAGCAAAGGGTCTGAATACTTAGGACCATGTGATATTTCAGTTTTTCTTTTTTAATAAATCTGCAAAAACGTCAACAATTCTGTGTTTTTCTGTCAATATGGGGTGCTGTGTGTACATTAATGAGGAAAAAAAATGAACTTAAATGATTTTAGCAAATGGCTGCAATATAACAAAGAGTGAAAAATTTAAGGGGGTCTGAATACTTTCCGTACCCACTGTGTATGTGTGTGTATATATATATATATATATATATATATATATATATATATTAGTAGTCAACATTTGAAGTGGATCAAACAAGTTTTTCAAAGTTGTCCTAAGACAAGAACGCTTTTAGGTTTTAGGACAACTTTGATGAAATGTTTTGTTCCACTTCAAATGTTGACTAGTGTGTGTGTGTATATATATATATATATATATATATATATATATATATATTAGTGCGTTAACGCAGGTGATTAATTTTTTCAGTTTAACGCGTTACAAATATCTAATGCAATTAACGCAAGGGCGGAGCCAGAGTTGGCCACTCCACTCACAACTGCTGTTTCTGTCACTTTTTCTCTTGACAAGAAGTGCATTTATTCAGTCGCAGAACATCTTTACGACCACATCAAACCGGAGGCGTTTCAGACGTGTGCTCTAGCTTCACTTCAGCGGCAGGTGCAAGTCAAACGAGCGCAGAAACGGTACTGGGCTCATAACACGTGCCGCCGCGTGCTGTAGTCTGTATCATTTCACATTAACGCACAAAATAATCAACCTGCATGCAATGTCGTGGTCAGTTAAGTCATGAAGTTTCCAAAAAGGCGATTAAAGCTGCCTTAAAACTGTGCATGCATGTAATATATTTTATATGAGTCACATTTAAGAACGTCTCTGAAATGGTTTTCCAAACTGTCCTGGAGCAGCCCAGCACTGTCTCCCTCATCTAACAAACCCGATTCAACTCATCAGTTCATTAGTAGAGACTTTAAGACCTGAACTGGGTCAGAAAAAGGTAAAGAAATTTGAGAGAAAATATGATGCGTGTCAGATCCGCGTCACGTTAAGCAGCTGCAGCTCTTAAAGAAATAGCAGCAACCAGCAGCAAAACCTAATAACCAGCTGCTGTGATGTCTGTACATCAAAGAAAAAAAGAAAAGAAAAAAAAAAGAGGAAATCAATAACTTTTATATAGCTTTAAGGATTCATCTATATTTAATTTAGACTTTAGTGTTTGATAACTTCAATTTCAATTTCTGTATATTTCTGCTGAAGGGCACAGGTAGGCCTAAATATATCATTTATTGTAATGGGTTTATGTGAAGATTGTTTTAAGTTCACTTAAAATAGAAGTTATTTTTTAAAACTCTAATAAATGTTCAAATTGATAGCTCTCAATTATACTGTAATGTTCAATGATTATAGGCAATGGTTAAATATTAAGGGGAAAAACTATTTTATAGAGACATCAGTAGTATTGGTATCAGAGATACTGGCCTTCAGTCATAAAAAAAAAGATGCCATTAAACAAATATTAAAAATATACTGTATGTTGTTTGTACATTAATTTGAAGATTTAATGTGAAATTATTGCAATATAAAAGTATATTTAAAAACTTTAATGTTAGGTGGAATTAATCGCAATTAATCGTGATTAATCTCAGAAAAAATGTGTGATTTTTTTTTTTTTAATCGATTGACAGCACTAATAATACATATATACAAATTTAATTTATTCAGTTTGTTAAATTACATTTACATTTACTAAATTAAATACATTATACATACATTTAATACATTAAAATTATATTTAAAAAATTATGTGTGTGTGTGTAAATATGATTATAATGTATTAATATATTATGTAATAGAATTTTAATATATTATTTAATATAATTTTATAATATATGTACATATATACTGTATATAAAAAAGAGATTTTCATGTAGGCACGATTTTTTTAAGTAGTTAAACCAGAAAACTGAAAAGTATTTAAATGAGAGTGTATTACAATTATTATAAAATTATATTAAATAATATATTATATTACATATTAATAAAAATATATATATAATTTGTATACAATATTTTAATTATATAAAAATATTTCGGAATACAGTTTTTTTTTTCTTAAAATGTCACTGTAGTTTAATTTCTTATTTGCTATAATTACATTTACTTAATTCTAATTGATCAAATACAATATTGCTAAATGACATTATATTCTCTCTCTCTCTCTCTCATATATATATAAATATATATAAATTTTTAAATATATTTTCCAGAAAATCATTAAAAATACTTCCCACTGTCTAGATATCAGTATTGGCTATTGAAAACTAGCAGGCAATAACACCAACTATCACCTAACCTACTGATAACACCTATAAACAGAGGCTAGCTTGAGAATTTTATATTTTATGGCACAGAATCTCACCTGAGGAACTTCTCTAGGTCGTCATGACTGCAGCTGGACCAGGAGAGGTCACTGGGGTTACGACCTTTGACCCATTCCCCAGACATGATGTGAGAGTGGACCATGCAGCTGGCATGATCGTCATCATGGCTCATGCCCATGCTAGAGAGACAAGACCATCAGAAACAACAAACACTAATAAGAAACAGCAGTGATCTGACAAAATATGAGTCTCGCCCAGGCAAACTTAGAGTACAATAAATAGTTATCGTGCTTGTTAAACATAATCATTAACACACTGTTTACGAAGCTTCCCTTGAATGCATAATGCAATATTACTCTGAAATAGAGCATGTGTGCTCATGAAAACCAAAGCAACATGAGTCAGAGCGAGCCATAACAGTGCCTTCTCCTAAGCCCTGACCTACATTTCTCAAATTAAAAACAACAACCGAAAACTGAAGCGGTGGCAGCGAGCGCAGGAACTAATAAAGAGAGCATTGTGGATTTCTAGGCTGTGTCTCGGCTCCCGCTAAACACCAAAGCAAGAAAAGTCGAAAGACACACAACGAACACAACAGAAATCAAGGAGTTGCTGCGGAGAACTAAAGGAACAAGGAGAAGAATGTGAATGCTACAGCGGCTTCATCGTCACTTTCTTTTCAGCTCTAACACAGATGAGTGGCTTTTAATGTCAATGGGGTGATTTGGTTAATAAGTGGATTGAGATGAGAATCTCTCTCACACTCAAACAATTGTGGGAGGTTTATAAGGGTGCCAAATGTCTGTTGTGTTAAATTTGTTTAAGGGAGAGAAAAAAAACATGATTGGCCTTATTAAAACAGGACGTTTTGCTGCCAAGCTAATAACGGTCAAGTGCTTTCACAAGCCAAATACCCTATCAAGCATGCACTGTACTTAAGAAGCCTTGGAAGGGGAGGCATCATGCATGACCATGAGACTTACAGATATGGGCTGGTAATCTAAAGGTCCAACAAGCATTTTGCTACGTACTTCAAGGCAGTTTCTTACTGACCTAAGTCAAAATTTGCAGTATTGCTTAGAAAATGTAATTGCATATTGCATTAGCTACAATTAAGGAATCACTGATGTCCATAAACCGTACAAGCTACTCACCAAATGTTAATATCCTTAGTTTTAGTGTTTTGTTTCATGCCTCTAACTCTACATATGAGCAAAAGTATAACAGCAAAAACCACCAAAAAGCCGCAAGCCTGTTTCGAATTGCTGGTGTTAACAACTGTACCACCATCCTTTTGCCACTTTGTCAACAATAGCTGGATTTGCATCCACGTATTAATTTGCAAATTTTGCAAAATTGCATAAATTGCACACTAAAATGTCTAAAATATGCATAAAAAAATTTATATACTTACATTAAGGGCCAGATTAACTAAAGTTTGCGCCAGCGCAAACCGTGGCATTAAAAAACAGTATTGTCAGGATTTACTAAAGATGCGCAGTGACGAATTTGCACTGAAAAGGCGTAGACACATTCGTAGGAGTTTCCCTTTCAGATGCAAATTTTATGGGAGGAGAGTATTAAAATGAATCACGCAACGCGATTTAACGTTCGCGCTCGTCAAATTACTGGTATTTGCGCCATTATTTAACGCCTTATAGTAGGCGGTAATTTGCGATGCTCTTGGTAGATTGTGCTGGTCATTATGGAAATGAACTGGCTGCATCTGTGTTCTTTAATGTGAGCATTGTCAGTACACATACATACATATTCATATACATTACAATATTTGTAATTTTCACATAAATGAAAATGAATTGACAAAAAAAGATTTTTTTTTTTAAGTGTACAAAAATAAATACATTCCTTCAGCAAGGACACAAAGTGTCACAATATCACAAAAGATATTAAAATATAATATTTAAAAAATAAAAGCTCTTCTTTTGAACTTTCTATTCATCATAGAACTATCATAGAATAAAAATGTATCAACAAATATTACACAGCACAACAGTTTTTAACTTCAATAGTGATAAAAAAAAAAGTTTCCTGATTTGCCATCAGCATATTAGAAGGAATTCTGAAGGATCATGTGGCACTGAAAACTGGAGTAATAATGCTAAAAATCAACTTTGATCACAGGAATAAATCACATTTTAAAATCTATTTAAATAGAAAGCAGTTATTTTAGATTGCAATATTTTTCACAATATTACTGCTTTTACTGCATTTTTGATCAAATAAATGCAGCCTTTGCGAGCACAAGAGACTTCTTTTAAAATCTTACCAGCTCCAAACTTTTGAACAGTAGTGTAAACAGTGTCATTCACATTGTGTAATTTTCCAATCTCACCTGCAAGCACCAATTACTCCATCCATTCATTAAACAGACACTCATTTATCTTTATTCTGAAAGGTGCTTTGACTAATGATCGCATAAGCAATGATGACACTAATGAGGCAATGTGGGTGGACTGAAATATGACGTGACATGCTGCTCCTATACGGAGGATGTTTTCATTTCGAATGAGTCGATGCATGCAGCAAACCCCACATTAGCGTTACGCTAATGTTCCTTGAGCGCCGTGATCGTGCTCCTTCAGCTGTTATTATTGGAAAATGATCAGCATCTACACTTGATAAAGTGAGACGAATGGAGCTGCGCTAAAACAAGACTCCCAGACAGTCATTAAGCTTTGTAACGCCCGCGCGCCAAATCAAAAGGTCGTGAGCAGATGAAAGATGAGAAACTCTGCTCGGTATTCAAGAGAAATCTCAATCCATCAGAAAGCACGATGCTGTTGCATGTGTTTATTAGAGCCTGTAAATGTCATGCTGACAGAAATATTCAACACTAGCGACTCTATAAAATAATCATATTGACATGTCTTGCTACAGCTTATATTGTAAAGACCTAAACGTGCACATAAACCCATAACGCACTCGCTTTAATAGTGTTTTTACAGACTCGAGACAATGGAGCCCTGTGTGCGTGTGATGACTGGGATAGCGGTATCGGCACCAGTCGGGCGTGATCGGTGCCAGCTCATTACTGCCGGGCATTAAAGCCGACTTTGGCCCGTGGCGGCACACTATACTGGAGCAGGTATGGCGATAACTCCTCTGAAGACTGGCGCTTATGCTAATGTAGCTTGGCCGTTTTTCCAGACAAATTTTGGTGTTGGCTGCCCATCATTGTTCTATCAAAGAGGGCTTTATGCTAGCGAGGAGATGAAGGAGAGCTATTGTGGGAAGCGTGTTTTTGTTCGGGCAGAGAGCGGGTAATACGTCGTCGTGGCATTCGGTTCAATCCTATAACTCATGTGAATGATGTGTGAACGCGAAATGTTCATTTACAGCATGTTCTCTTTCAAGTACTTCTAGGTTTTCCAAAGCACATGGTGAGGATGGAAGTGTGTTCGGGGTCTCAATCGCACATTTAACGAGAGAAACCTGACGTAGAGGGACGTATGCAAGCAGCCTTTTGTTAAAAGAGCAGAGGTGGGTATTCAGAAAAACCAACAGAGCAGTGCATGGTTTAAATAACCAATTTAGATTACAAACTAGATATTTACAAGTCTGAAGTTGAGTGTGAGATCAGGTTGGGTGCTTTATCTTTTGGTGAGTTTAGCTGATATTGCACGCATCTACTTGTCTGACCAAATTGGCAAATGTTGTGGGCGTTAACTTCAAAATTTCCTGGCCCTTGTGAACACAAATGAAACGTTAAAGGGATAGTTCAAACAAAAATGGAGTTTTTGTTATCATTTAAGACCTGTATGACTTCAGGTCATTGCACACTGAGTCCGAAAATTTCGTCCGAAATTTTTGCACGTTAAAAAATAAATGCGATCTCACGTTATGTCAATCACGCTTACACACCTGCCTCCAAAATTTTCGTCCGTCATAAATTCGGATCGGGTTCGATTTTTTGCATTTTTCGCATCCGTAGCAAGCATTTTGAGAGGTGTTTTGACAATTCAGAGCCACCGTACAAGCGAACGCCAAAATTCAGAATGGCGATTGTCAAGTTCATCCACTTCGTCTCGCAGCACAAAGCACCGTAAAGATCCTTGCACACCCGAGTTCACAGAAATTGGTGGTGGTCTTTTTAATATGTGGCTCTAGTATCTCTAGCAAAGCATCAAACTGAGCCACTGACATCCTGAAGTAAACTTTGAATCGCCCGTGATAATCCCGCTGCTCCTTAATAAGGAGTGAGAACTCTCTATATCTCAGGATTGGATGGACCCAATATTTCCTTTCTTTTTCTCTTTTTAAGAAGCGAGAGGACAACAAAATCATCCTCACTGATTGAAGACTCCATTTTGTACTGTTTTGCGATTTTTTTTTTTTTTTTTTTTTTTTTTTTTTTTTTTTTCGCAACGGATTAATTAATATGCATCGGGATCAGTGTGCAGGATTTCTGTGCGTGACGAATTTTTAATATGACAAATACGAAAAATCGCATATGAAAATTTCAGACTCAGTGTTCACTGACCTTTACTTAGGGGTGTGCGATGATGACGATTTTTGATCGTGGATGATAAAAATGTCTCCATGATATGCTTTTGGAGAAATATTGTAGTATGGCGCTACAGCGCACATTCTATCAGCTGCAGTTCTGGCGTCTCCATCTGAATATACTGTACAACACGACATACATTCACATCAGTGTTAACTCAGCGGTAGAGTTACTCTCACGGGACACTGCACTTATTCGCAATTACAAAAGTACATTATTTGCGTGTGTTTTAAAGCCTTGCCGGTTAAACGCTTCATTCATGGGCTGGTCTGACGTGTGCTTTTTCTGAGCCCGTACACCTGAAGCGCGCGCACTAAAAATAGCCTGTCTAACAGCGCCTGATTACTCAAAGTTATCTGTCAAAACACACAAGGTTTACATATAGACTCAGTTGGTTATGTCTAAAATGAAAGTAAACAGTTGAGAGAAAAATGGATGCGTGCATATTAGATATATATTAGATATATATTAGATGTGCGCAGGTCTTAAAGGGACAGTACTTAATATGCTGCCGACTGTCATTAAAGTTCACCCTAAAATTTAATTTCTATCATTATTTACTCACTCGGATGTTGTCCCAAACCTGTATTAATTTCTTTCTTGTGCTGAACACAAAAGATGTTATTTTGAAGAATGTGGGTAACCAAACAGTTGCTGGTCCACGTTGAATTTGATAGAAGGAAAAAAAATATATGGAAGTCATTGTGGACCAACAACTGTTTGGTTTTCCACATTCTTCAAAATAGCATTTATGTTCAGCAAAAGAAAGAAACTCGTTCAGGTTTAAAATTTTGAGTGAGTAAATGATGGTATAAATATAAAACACTATGACAGAATCAACAGACAGATGACAGATTTTTTTATTCTTTAATGTTTAAACAAAACGCAAAAAAATAGAAAAAAAATAACTCTACTCTTGACTGAAAAAAAATAATGCAGTTGCTTTAATACGAATCAATCTATATAGTGTTTTATTTTTATATTTGTTCATTAAATTTCTTGAATGCTCCTGCTAAATATGCCTATTGTACCTGAAAATAAAGCACTGTTTGTTTTATTTGTATATTATGTGTATTTGTAATGTGTATCTTTGTTCTTATTTTTAATAACAAAGATAAAATAATGACAAAGATTTTTATCTTCGCCCACTTTGGCCTAAATATCCACCATTCTTTTTTTATATTTTGTTACCCTGAAAGGCTTTGTCTTTAGGGAAATAATTGTGGGTGCACTGCTCAGACAAAATAGTAAACTCACCTTGACAAAGAATCGTGATATCACGATTTTTTTTGTAGAAATATGATATTTCTGCCATATCGCCTACCCCTACCTTTACTTATTAGTTAAAATATGCGTTCATTGTATGAATTGTGTGAATTTGTGTTATACAAAAGAATTTGTCATACTGGTTTGAAAGTACATATGGGTGAGTAAATAACTATTTTCATTTTCAACTGAACTATCCCTATATCTAGGGCTGGGCGGTATATCGAGTTTGTAGGAGATATCGATATTTTCTTTATAAGCGATATGATATGAGGCAATAGCGTTTATATCGATACACAGTAGTTTGAAACGAGCGCATCTGAAAATATAGCGGAAGACATAGTTGCGGAGAAAGTGCATAATCCAATTTGTTCTAAACACGTGACAAGCTTTATATTAAGCTTTATATTATAGTTTGTTTCGCGTAGTTTAAGTGGCTCGGCCCGTCAGATGCTTTGACAGAATGGCTGCGTGTGCCGCTGACAGAGACGCCACTCGTGCTGTTTAATGTGTTTGAGATGTGCTGTTTCCCTTAATGCATAACTTACGTTTCACATGTATATTCTCCATCTGTAAATGTTAGAAAGTCAGGGAAATATTTCCATTTTGTTGTCAGAAGTGCATGAGCCTTCTGCTGTGCGATTCTCCGCTAAACTGCACAGACTTCATTTATTACGAGCGCCGCCACGCGCATGCGCGCCAAACAGACGGAGCTCAATTAAATATTAGTGCAATAATTCTGACTAAAATATACATTTCGCTGAAATATTTGTAGTTGGCCAACAAATGTGACATGTAGGTTTCAAATTCTACAAGTAAGTCTATTTTTATGATAGCACTAACTGTATATAAAGTGACTGTAATGGGGTAATCAAAATAGTCTAATACAACTCTGTGCTTTTGTTCTTATTTATTTTCATTTTTAATTTAGTGAATTTAACTTCCGCTTTAAAAGCCTTATTCGTGTTTTTAGATTTCAATGTTACAATGTTAGAATGAAATGTGATTTTTTTTTTTTTTTTTTTTTTTTTTTTTTTCTTCACATAACATAAAGGCTTACATGGTTACATCCACTTTATTTGTTTTCATAGCCTTTAATATGTATTGTTTTGTTGGACAACATTGGGCGGTAAGTGAAATATATATATATATATATATATATATATATATATATATATATATATATATATATATATATATATATATATATATATATATATATATATATAATTAAATACAGATTTTTTTTAATCCAAATACAAAAATGAAAATACCGAGATAAATACCGTATATCGCAAATCGGCCAAAAAATACCAAGATATGAATTTTTGCCCATATCGCCCAGCCCTATCCCTATCTCTTTATCATATTCTGTTTGGGGTGCTTTTAATAGCTAAAGAATACATACTACCGCTCAAAAGTTTGGCATCAGTAAGATTTTTTTTTTAATGATTCTGAAAGAAGTCTCTAATGCTCACCATTTATTTGATTATAAATACAGTAAAAACAGTAATATTGTGAAATATTAGCCTATTACAATTTAAAATAACTGTTTTCTATTTGAATATGTTAAAATGTAATTTATTCCCATGATGCAAAGCTGAATTTTCAACATCATTACTCCAGTCTTCAGTGTCACACGATCCTTCAGAAATCATTCTAATATGCTGATTTGCTGCTTAAGAAACATTTCTGACTATTACCAATGTTTAACATGGTTTCTTATTCATATTTATGCTTCATATTGTTGTGGAAACCGTGATACCTTTTTTCAGGATTCTTTAATGAAATTATGGCCTTTTCACACAGGATGTGGCATGCGCTGCGCTGGGTTCTTTTGAGCCGGTTCTCAGCAAGTAACCGGTAGAGCCGGTTCACAAATCGAACTTTAGTTCCGGGTTGATGACGCACAGCCGAAGTAGCACGTTCGACTCAAAAAGAACGAGCCGGTTCGACCAACTGTCGAAGTTTGCCGAGAGTTACCGAGGACTCAACAAGAACCGAATGAGCCGTGGCGAAGTTTGCCGAGGATTACCGAAGATTCTGATGAGCGAGTTGACGATACTGTGTAAGCCTGAGGCGCGTACTGGAAATATGCTTATGACTGTTATTAATTTACATTTTATTAAAACCTGCAAAAACCTTTCTGTCTAGTGATGTACATTTTACCATAGTTTATTGTGCATGCATGCGTATTATATTTAAAGTTGCTTAAGCGAAATCAAGGAGTTTATAAGACTGGTTTATTCTTTTTTTATACTTTAGACATGTCCCAACAGGCACACAACGTCATAAGACGTTGCTATTTGGTTAAATTTTGGTTGCGACGTCGGGTGACCAAAATTCAACGTAAATTCAACGTCTAATGTCAATGTTAAATTGATGTCCAATACAGACGTCAGCTGACGTTGAGATTTTGTTGTTTTTAGGTTGTGCAACCAAAATCCAACGTTAAGTCAACGTCAAATTAACGTCAAATATTGACGTCAACCCGATTTTCATTTTCAACCAAAATGCAACGTCTGTCCGACGTCATGTCCAACGTCAACCTGACGTTACATAGACGTCTGGTGCCTGCTGGGGTAGAACATATGTATGTGCACCATTGTCTGTAATGTGTGCTGTAGCTGTGAAACTTTTAGGAATCTTATTCAAGTTGTAGGCTAGTCAATATTGGTCAGTCAGTCTGACGTAAAGGATCTGCGAATGAAACTGTGACCACAAACACCATTAACTTAAGTGAATTATATGGCAATAATCAGCAATATGCTTTCACACAAATAACTTTATTTTTTTGAATGTTTCAATATGTGTTGACACAAATGACTTATTTGAATTTTTCCATTGATACAACATGGCACTGAGTTGTTAGAAAAGAAATGCATAGAGACGTACTACTTGATGATGTCAGGAAACGAGGAATCGGCTTTTTGAACCGGTTCAATGAGCCGAACTGTCCGAAAATAACCGGTTCACTGAAATGAATTGGACTTTGCATCACTAATGCTGCGTCCCAATGTGCCTACTTATACTACACCCTTAAAGGGCAGTCGTAGGGCAGTCGTGGGGCAGTCGTGGCCTAATGGATAGAGAGTTGGCCTTGTAACCCGAAGGTCGTGGGTTCGAGTTTCGGGTCCGGCAGGGAATACCACGACTGAGGTGAGACCCTTGAGCAAGGCACCAAATCCCCAACTGCTCCCCGGGCGCCGCAGCATTGGCTGCCCACTGCTCCAGGTGTATGTTCACTACTGTGTGCATGCACTTGGATGGGTTAAATGCAGAGCACAAATTCCAAGTATGGGTCACCATACTTGGCCACACACCACTTCCCTTTCCCCCTTAAAGTATGTACTCTTTTGGTGAAGAAAAAGTACACACTTTTGAGTGTGTAGTAGAAGAGTAAGCAAGCTTTGGGACATACTATCACGTCACACAAGTGCGTCTTTAACGGACCGCTCTGTCGCACCTGTTACACGCACCGTCACTGTAACAAGCGGCAACCTCCCGGGCTGTATCCGAAATCGCCCCCTATACCCTCATTCACTATTCCCTACGTTAGTCCACTCATACAGTTCACTTGAAGGAGTGAATGAAAACGAGTGAGTGAATTCGGACACTGAGTGCACCAGAAGGACTGCTGCTTTTGCATATTTGCTTGCTGTTTAATAATCATTTGAAACGGGCAGCTCCAGTAGTAAGATTGAAGGATTTATCTTTAACTCTGTCACAGAAATTATGTATAAACCCTAATAGTCAATTTACAACTCATTTGTACCTGTGTTGTATTACGCCGTGGACGAGCGCTTCTAAAATAAATAAATGGTTGATTCTGCTGCGGGCGCCATCTTCTGGCAAGACGCGAGAATTCATTCGGCACGCGAGTCTCACGGTGCATTATGGGGATTCTCTAGCCGTTGCGGTGCATTGTGGGACTGAATGAGTGCACTCGAGAACATCCACTATGGTTTCGAACACCACTTAAAATGGCTGTCCCCTCAAATAGTGCACTATTTGAGGGTATAGGGGGCGATTTCGGATACAGGCCCGGTCTCTCTCGTGAAACCAACACAGAAGTGACTAAAACTGCAATTCATAGACTGGCCGCTAGAGGCTGGCTCCAAAAGGGAGTCAGTCCCATAGACTCCCCATGTTAAAATGCCCAACTTTACAACAGAAAAAAAAACATGTTTACAGCCTGGTACAAAAAGTAGTTTTGGGCTATATAACTAATTTTGCCCTTCATGACAACTGTGAGGGGGGTGAATTTTTTTTATAAGTCATCCGTTTAAATTATATTAAGCCTTAAAGTTCTGCATAATTAAGGGCGTGGCCACTTGAATGACAGGTGGATTGCGCTGCTGTCACCACCGTCGAGCTAAGTGGGCGTGGTTTCAGCAACCAAATCCTGCCTCTTTGCCCATTTTCGGTTATCCGGGAGTGATGCGTTGTGACGTGCTGCCAAGATGGCGATGGCCAACTCCGCCCACTTTGAGCTTCAAAAACCTACAGGTGATGTCACGGACACTACGTCCATGTTTTTATGCAGTCTATGCACTGTAAACTGGCCTGTCAATTATCTTGTCACAGTTAATATCCTCCACATTTAATTTAATTTAACTTCCTACCGTATTGGAGAGAAAAGAAGAAGCTCGTTGACCTTCCAGTAGCGGGTCTTTCATGTGGAGAACTCTGTTCATATTTTCTGTATAATGATGCATTTAAAAGTTAACGACCAAATAGATGTTTATAAAAGTTCACATTGCTGTTGCAGATAAAATATAACACAGATAACAATAAATAAATATTATTATTATTATTATTATTATTTATTTTTTTACCAGGTTAAATGTTGATTATTAGTAACGCAAACCCCTTTTTGTAAACCACTCTACCTAACCACCAGTCGCGCACGTCCGCCACGTTTGTAGTTTTTCTAACGCGTTTTATTCGTGTTTGTAGTTCTGGACCGAATCCTTCGCCAAAGCGCAATGGATTGTGGGCAATTTTAGCCGTTAGCGTGTGCACGGATCCACACTTCAAAAATCGACTTGAAATAGTAGACCATCTGGGGACTTTTGGCATACTCTTTTCAACATACTATGCTTTGGGACACACTTATTCTAATCTCACATACTATTTAGGATGGATAGTATGAACATTGGGACGCAGGGTAATACAATGCGATTTGCGCTACGCTGGCCAGAGCAAAAAGGAGTCCTATTTGGTTGGCCCGTTTCTATTGGCCGCGCGGGTAATCGTCACAGAGTGCAGCGGCAAATGTTCAACAATTTTGAACTTTGACCGTGGCGCATGCGCAAGCTCGCCCATGTGCGCGCCGCTGCACGTGTGCTTTGGTCGACGCAGCAACAAACTGTCCTGGCTCGGCGCAAGCCATTGAAATGAATGGGTTTCATAGCGCAGCGCTTTCCGCGTCCTGTGTGAAAGCCGCTTTCAAGTTCAAAAGCATTAATTTGAAATAATCTTTTGTGACATTATAAAAGTTCTTTACTGTCACTTTTGAACAATTTACTGCATGTCCATTTTGTTGTAAATAAATAAATAAATTGAAGCCAAACTTAAATTTTACATTGGATAACTACCAAAACAGACTAGTTAAAACAAATAGTTAAAGCTTCAATACTCTGCCTACTGGGATTTGATTTGGTCAAATCAGTGATTAATTTTGACGTTATTTATTTTTTGATGTTTCTGGGATCCCAAACACAAGAAAAACGTTACATTCATCTCCAATAAAGTAGCACAGAGCATCTCAAAAACTAGTTGCATATTTAATTGGGTCCAATCAGAGCTGATAATGGAGCAAAACTATCTTGCACCAGACAATTACAAGGGCCCCTAAATCAGATTTCTATGGTGTTTGGACTCACTTGTGGCCCAGCTCATGAGCAATGGTGAAGGCCAGGTTGAGTCCATTGTCCTCCGCCAGCACACACTTCCTCTTGGAGCTACAGGTGCCGCCCAGATAAGCGATTCCTGTGGAGAAAGCAAAGCACAGAGAAGATAACGGATAGACAGGAAACCACAAAATCTGACACTTTAAAGTGCCTCTATTATGGATTTTTGAAAATTACCTTTTATGCAGTGTGTAACACAGCTCTAAGTGAATGAAAACATCCTGCAAAGTTTTAAATCTAAAAGTGCACCGTGTATAAAGTTATTGTCTTTCAAAAGAAAGAGTCGACTCCGAGTCATGAAAACGAGTCGTTTTTAAAACGAATCTTTAGCTGTTTCAAGGTGACGTCAACATGAAATATTAGCATATTTATGCCCGCCCACTTGTTGCGCGCGCAGACCCGGGAAAACTTGAACCGCCCCTCCCTCAAACACCAGCTGCATCCGAAATCTGAAAAATGCTGCCTTCGGTGCTTTCGGACGTCCGAATACAAAGTTTGCTTCACTTCCTGTCTCCTGAGATGCCTTCATAGTAGCGGATTCCTGTGGAGAAGATTCTTTGCTCTGCACTGTGAGGGTAAATACAGTGTTGCCAACTAATTTTTAGGAAAAGTTGCTAAAGGCAGGTCGATTTGTTGCTAAAAGTTGCTAAATGACACTGTGACCTCATTGGATGATGATGTCATTATGTAACCATGACGCAAAACTGCATCATTGCGTAGAATACACATTGAAATTACTAAAATCTCAGCAAAGAATAGCCTATTATTTGAAATATGTTCATTTAGATTTGTTTTTAAAAATAAACATTTAATATATATTATTTGTAAAAGCAAAATGAACAATTTTATTATATTTTTATTTTTAAATAAAACATTGGATTATTGAAAAGTTACACATTTTTGATCAATTACATTTTGTGTTCTCCAAATAACTAGTAAAACTACACATGATTAACAATTACAGTTTTAAGCAGTGAATTGGTAGTAAGTTAAATGCTACTCTCTAAGGAAAGTCCATAAAATAGGGCACAGTGTACTTCATATGTTAATATGAAGGAATTTTCAGTATTAATTTTACACCAGCATATTTTAAATGACAATGCATTTCGATAGATAGATAGATAGATAGATAGATAGATACACAGACAGACAGATTTTGATATAAGATCAACAATGTACCTAACTGATTAAGAATTATAGGAACAAACTAACAACTAAGGTGTTTTATAAATGAACAATTATTTTTTAACAAGTGCAACTAGCAACTTGATTCACATTTGATGTGTGTGTACTGCTAGGCACTGCTCAGTAACTGCTTGGTTAAGAGGAAAAATTCATGCCTTTTTTATTATTTGAGTCAATTTTCAAAAGTTACCAAATATATTTTAAATATAGCTAAATTTGTTGCTAGGTGCTTTTTGGAAAAAAAAAAGTTGCTAGGGTAGTCTGAAAAGTTGCTAAATCTAGCAACAAAATTGCTAAATTGGCAACACTGGGTAAATCCGTTAGGGTACAGTTAGGGTATGTCTAAAAACTCCCATCTCATTTTCTCCTCCAACACCCTTTACAAAAAAAAAAAAAAAAAAAAAAAAAAAAGGTAAAACAACGATGTAGTATGATTTTGAAGTTGGAGTGTTGGGAGTTTTTATACATACCCTGTCTTGAACCGTTGCACACAGACAATGTACGCATGCGCCTCGCAGAGCTAGACAAGACGAGCATTTGTGGTTAAAAAGTGTATAAACTTTTTTTTTAAAGAAAATTACAGATGGTTTCGCTAGATAAGTTTTGACTGATAAATTCTTTGCGACTAAAGAAAGGGAGACATGAACATCTTGGATAACATGGGGGTGAGTAAATTATCAGGAAATTTTTATTCTGAAAGTGGAGTAATTCTTTTAAAAACTGTTGCCTTCATGTACTCTGTACTGTAGCATGCAAAATATGTATTTAGTTGTGTGTGTTGTGTTCGCTCCGTGCAGCTTGTAGGTCTCCGTCTAACCGGCTAACAGCAATATCTGCTCGCTAGCAATTGTCTAGAAATGTGTCGATGAATAGTGAATGTTTGTCGTTGATATTATTTGGAGTTCTGATAAAGAATAGAGCGATACGTTGGTGTACAAACCGCAGTGCTTTATCAATGCGTTTCTGTATTGGGCTAAGGCATATACCATGGCTGCTTGGGTGTTTACCAGCGAGCTGTGGGCGTTCCGGTATTGACATGCGCTGCACGCAGTAGACCAATCACAACAGACTGGATCATCAGACCAATCACCGCAGATTAGCGTCACGCAAAGGAGGGGTTTGGAAAAATGAATCGTTGGGAGTCGTGAGCAAAAAAGGAAAAAATTAATGCATATTTTAAGACAATGACAGTGTTTTTTTGACCTTGCATGCATCTCAACCTGTTGTTGGGGATTCCCAAAACCAAAATATGAACCTTTCATAACCCATAATAGGGGCACTTTAATGCCTTAAGCTCATTCACACTGAATGATCGTCGTTGCTGCTAATCGCTGTCAGTTTTAGCTTATTTTGGCCTCCTCATAACTGAGAGGTTTGTAATTGTGGTTGTGTTTTTATGCCAGTTTCAGTTGCCCGCCAATTATATAACATAAGTCCCAAACAATTACATTATATTTCATCTTAATAAATAAATAAATGCATAAATATCTAGATGAATATGTTTCTATAAAAAATAAATAAATAAAAACTTCCATCAACCCCATAAGCAACATGCAAAATACATGAGAACAGGCTAGCAACAACTAACCAATAGCAATACCCTGGCAACCACCCACAACACTGTAACTTTATGACGGTGAGTTTGCACAGACAATCAACAGTCTGAATGTCTTCATAAAATATAAAATTCTATACAATAGCACAACTACTTTTTGTACAAACTGACAGCAAACACATATCCTATGAGTCAGAATCTCTGTCACTGAGTGATGCCACATCAGAAAGTCTACGTCACATCACAGACTATCACCTTTCTAGTGTTCATGTGAAAGCACCTGGTTTGTGTCTGACACTGGACGAAACCCAGACAACCTCACTTAGCCTCTGACCGCCGTAAGTGAAATCAATAACCAGAGAATGAAATTCAGCCCAGATGCTTGTGTTAAAAAAGAAAAAAACGGCACAAAACTGTGTTTAGGACGGCAAGAGAGCAGTTTGGTCCAGCAGAGGTACTTTTACATGGAATAACAACAGGAAATGAGCATTGATTGTATGAGCATATGGCAGGTCATTTTTGCAATATGCATCTCACGCAATTATCACATTGCATTGTTAAAGAAAACTATATGAAGTATATATTAAAATATGCAACATTTAAATGGCTTCAACTGGTCAAATCTGGTCAAAAACCCTGTAACAATTTACATCTGCACGCATCTAAATTTTTATCTGCATTTTGAAAAAAAACAAAAAAAAAAAACAGTTAATGCACCTTCTGTTTGGGAGCCTAAATACAATGCCTTAAAATGTTGATTACATGGGAAGCTCACTACTGTAGGTTTTGAAACAAGTATATTATTACTTTAACCAACGTGAATAAATAAACATCAAGCAGCCTATACACAGTAACAGCTGTTTACTATCAAGACACAGTGAAAATACTGAACAACAACAGTGTGACTTGAAAGGCCCCTGAGAAAAAGAAAAACGCGATGATACACAACCACGTAACTCATCTTATAAAAAACTAGACTAGAAATAATTGCTGGTCTTACATGTTTCACACAATGGTTCAATAAATATTGTTCTAGGGCAATAAAAAAGAAACCATGCAATTACAAAATAAAGAGAGATTTGGATGTTCCACTGTAGCTCATAAATCAATGTTTCTTTGTTATTTGCTCACAGTGTTTGATGACTGATGCTGGAAACAATTGCAATATACTGTAACATGCAGTAAAAACAAATGAACTGTGCTTTATCATTCGTCAATCTATGGTGTAGAAATACTCTGAAAACAAAACACATCATAGTCGATCCATGTATGGAGACTAAACTGAAATCCAAATTCAGTCGACGAGCGCAGCGTCAAAGCTGTAATATCATATTAGCGATACAGATGACGTGATGACTGGCTTGCGTCAGGATGAGTTTTTCATCTTTACACATGGAGCTGAGGTCTAAAACACATGTCGTAAAATAATGGGCTGTGCCATTTTTACACTGACTGGAATTTTATGATGGAAAAAATATTTTCCTTGAATGCCATATAAAAAGAACAGCAGGTTGATTGGAAAACAGATGTTGTCCTAAATTCCTCCACTTCTCCATCTTCTCCTTCTTCAACCTCCATTTCTTCTTTCTTTGTTTTTGTTTTGTTTTTGTTTTTTGTTTTTTTGTTTTACAGCCATGGGCGTCGCTAGGCCATTTTTAGGGGGCTATAGCGATTAGCTCCACAAACTACGAATTCGTGATCGCCTCAGTCCCCTTTAAATTTCACATGAAAACGGCGGCAGACTTCGATCGGCTCCCCGTCTTTCAGCGCGTTCTTCAATCACAGACCGCGGAGCGCAGAGCGAGAAACAGAGGACAAGGTGTGTTTATCGATATTATTATAATATCTACATCTGCTCAGCTCTTTGTCATAAATACAGTTTATAAAATATCGGTTCCCAATCTACAGTAGCCTAAATTTTCGCTGCGTTCACCCACAGCTGTTTCCTCCAGTGAATATGAAGCACATATGAACGTATACTTTATAAAAATTATCATGTTGCCATTTTCATTTGAAAATTTAACATTCCGTGTAATACATATTCCAGTGCATGTGACAATTAAAGAGATGTGCATACTTGAGCTAAGGAAGGAGGGTTGTACTAAAAGTGCAAACAGTAAAATTTTGTGTTTGTACAGTAAACAGGTGTGTGTGTGTGTTTTATATATATATACCCTCATTGGGGGCTGAGCCCCCCTAAAATGGAATAGAACAGAATTCAACAGAAATTCAAAAGAAATTCAAATTTGCTGTAATTGTTGTCAAAATAGACAGACAGACAGACAGACAGATAGATAGATAGATAGATAGATAGATAGACATACGACAGACAGACAGATAGACAGACAGACATACGACAGACTGACAGATAGATAGATAGATAGATAGATAGATAGATAGACATACGACAGACAGATAGACAGACAGATAGACAGACAGACAGACAGATAGATAGATAGATAGATAGATAGACATACGACAGACAGATAGATAGATAGATAGATAGATAGATAGATAGATAGACAGACAGACAGACAGACAGATAGATAGATAGATAGATAGATAGACAGACAGACATACGACAGACAGACAGACAGATAGATAGATAGATAGATAGATAGATAGATAGACAGACAGACATACGACAGATAGACAGACAGATAGATAGACATACGACAGACAGACAGACAGATAGATAGATAGATAGATAGACATACGACAGACAGACAGACAAACAGACAGACAGACAGACAGACAGATAGATAGATAGATAGATAGATGGACAGACAGACAGATATACAGGTGCATCTCAATAAATTAGAATGTCGTGAAAAAGTTCATTTATTTCAGTAGTTCAACTCAAATTGTGAAACTCGTGTATTAAATAAATTCAGTGCGCACAGACTGAAGTAGTTTAAGTCTTTGGTTCTTTTAATTGTGATGATTTTGGCTCACATTTAACAAAAACCCACCAATTCACTATCTCAACAAATTAGAATACTTCATAAGACCAATAAAAAAAAAAACATTTTTAGTGAATTGTTGGCCTTCTGGAAAGTATGTTCATTTACTGTATATGTACTCAATACTTGGTAGAGGCTCCTTTTGCTTTAATTACTGCCTCAATTCGGCGTGGCATGGAGGTGATCAGTTTGTGGCACTGCTGAGGTGGTATGGAAGCCCAGGTTTCTTTGACAGTGGCCTTCAGCTCATCTGCATTTTTTGGTCTCTTGTTTCTCATTTTCCTCTTGACAATACCCCATAAATTCTCTATGGGGTTCAGGTCTGGTGAGTTTGCTGGCCAGTCAAGCACACCAACACCATGGTCATTTAACCAAATTTTGGTACTTTTGGCAGTGTGGGCCGGTGCCAAATCCTGCTGGAAAATGAAATCAGCATCTTTAAAACGCTGGTCAGCAGAAGGAAGCATGAAGTGCTCCAAAATTTCTTGGTAAACGGGTGCAGTGACTTTGGTTTTCAAAAAACACAATGGATCAACACCAGCAGATGACATTGCACCCCAAATCATCACAGACTGTGGAAACTTAACACTGGACTTCAAGCAACTTGGGCTATGAGCTTCTCCACCCTTCCTCCAGACTCTAGGACCTTGGTTTCCAAATGAAATACAAAACTTGCTCTCATCTGAAAAGAGGACTTTGGACTACTGGGCAACAGTCCAGTTCTTCTTCTCCTTAGCCCAGGTAAGATGCCTCTGACGTTGTCTGTGGTTCAGGAGTGGCTTAACAAGAGGAATACGACAACTGTAGCCAAATTCCTTGACATGTCTGTGTGTGGTGGCTTTTGATGCCTTGACCCCAGCCTCAGTCCATTCTTTGTGAAGTTCACCCAAATTCTTGAATGGATTTTGCTTGACAATCCTCATAAGGCTGCGGTTCTGTCGGTTGGTTGTGCATCTTTTTCTTCCACACTTTTTCCTTCCACTCAACTTTCTGTTAACATGCTTGGATACAGCACTCTGTGAACAGCCAGCTTCTTTGGCAATGAATGTTTGTGGCTTACCCTCCTTGTGAAGGGTGTCAATGATTGTCTTCTGGACAACTGTCAGATCAGCAGTCTTCCCCATGATTGTGTAGCCTAGTGAACCAAACTAAGAGACCATTTTGAAGGCTCAGGAAACCTTTGCAGGTGTTTTGAGTTGATTAGCTGATCGGCATATCACCATATTCTGATTTGTTGAGATAGTGAATTGGTGGGTTTTTGTTAAATGTGAGCCAAAATCATCACAATTAAAAGAACCAGACTTAAACTACTTCAGTCTGTGTGCATTGAATTTATTTAATACACGAGTTTCACAATTTGAGTTGAATTACTGAAATAAATGAACTTTTCCACGACATTCTAATTTATTGAGATGCACCTGTATAGATAGATAGATAGATAGACATACGACAGATAGACAGATAGATAGATAGATAGATAGATAGATAGATAGATCTAAAGTCGTGACGTATATGATACGCATATTCATATTGAACCATTTGGTATGAGGCTTTCGGTTTGGTACGCATTACAAACCAAATGATTCGTTGGACTAATCCTATTACGTTTGTAAAATAAAAGAGCTTAAAGTGTGTGAAATATCAGTCCCACTGCGCTCAACAACGCAGCCCAAATGACGTAACAGGCAACGTGCTGTCTGCCCCGCGATAACCTCCCCTTGCTGGGGTGAGTCGAAAGACGATGATCTTGTATCGACGATAGCCAGAGATGTTGTCAAAAACATCAATTATTCGCAATATTAAGAGGTTTTGGCATTTCCAATTAATGTAGGCCTGTTACATTCTTATTTTTATTAGGCCTATTATTATTATGAAGTTACTTTTATTATTAATTTAAAGTACAGTTAATTTGCCCCGCAATAATTACCGCATAACTGACGTGCTGCGAGGATAAGATTAGGCTATTTACTCCTCAATTAAAATGTTTTTTAAAAAGGTCTTTTAAAACAGGTCTATTAGGCTATAGGCTACGGCTACCTATAATGAATTATAATCCTATAATTAAAATATTAGCACTGCAGTCATCAATAAAAATCAATGAAATAAAAAGCTTTATTTCAAGCACCGACTTTCAAAAACGACCTGTTTAACACGAAATACGTTTCTTCACATTTTTTTTTTCACTATGTACAGGCCACAAGAGAAATATAAAGGAAATAAATGAAAACAGCTATAGGCTATACCGTTATCAGCATATGCTGAAGTAGATTCGTCTCTCTTTGTCTCTGAGAGAATATGCGGCGTCAGATGCCGAAAGCTCAGTCATTACTCTGTCATTCCGTTTTTACTTTCACTTTCTGCTTATAGTGAATTGACTGAGATTAAGATGTTCAACAGCATAAATCTCACGCAAAATTTGCATGTGTGCAAACCCTGGTGCAAACGTGTGCTTGTGTGATATCCATTGGCTCACCTTCATGGTTTAAAACAGAAATATTTCCAACATTGCGACGTAACCAATTGCCCCGCCCCCCGTATCGAAAACGTACCGAACCGTGACACCACTGTGTCGTATCGAACCGAACCATGAATTTTGTGAACCGTTACACCCCTAATAGATAGATAGATAGAATGAATCAGATTGCAGGGCCGCTGATATCAGCAGCTGAATTTGACTCAGTGCTCACCACGGGCCCCACAGCTCACGATCCAGCCAGACAGACTCAGAAAGACAGGCCTAAATACACACGGCGCCGGGAGATATTTTGCCGATTATTTATCTGGGGTTAATTTGCCGTTAGCACATGTAGAGTGCTTTGCATTCACGAGTTGAGCCCTTTCGTGACGAGAGAAGAACAGCGAATCTACCAGCTCAGCAGCCTGGGCGGCCCGGCTGAACGCGGACAAACGGTTTGTTATTAGTTGTGAGGAACACTTTCAGTCAGCTGCTTTAAATGACAACAATGTCAAACACAGCCAGCACATGCAGTATCAGTCTTTTATCTATCTGTGTGTATATATATATATATTAGATATTATATACAGTATATAAACTGCTGTAGGACATCACTCTGTCAGGGTGTTATTCAATTTTCACTGCGTTTCTCCTCATTTCCCATTTCCAACAGCAAGCAGAGAGACGTTCAGCTGCTTTATTTGAAAACACAAGAATGTGAGACAACAAACATGCAAACAAATATCAACAGTTCAAATTACAACCAGATTTTTTCCTTGAAAGCTCCCGGGAAACCAAGAAAAAAGTCAAATGAGATCTCAATTGTTTATTCTAGTTATCTCAGTTGTTTCTCTGGGCCAGGTTTGGTTGTCAGCCTGAAGTCAACAAGAAATGACATTCGCAACATTTTACTACACAACATTTTATTACGTAAAATTATTTATTCATTTATCATTATTACTATCACTAATACTAGTTTCATTTAATATATAATATAATATATTTTTTTAATTTACTGTTTTTATTACTTTATTTTAATAATCAATCCAATTTTTTTTCTCAAAAAGCTTAGTGACAAACAACACTTTTTCTATTATATTTTGATTGTTCTACACAGTAATGGGATTAAATGAAATAACACTGTTTTTAAACTTATATTTAATAAATAAATTGTATATTATATAATATGTATATATATAATTAAATTTATTATGGTTTATTATGTCTCAGAAAAAAGTTTTTGAATATTGAAATCACAAAGTATGTAAAATAGTAATTCACCTGAACAGGAAAAATATGTCTAGGATTTTCTTGAGTTTAATGAACTGTTTTCCATGCTACGCTCCATTTAAAGCTTCAGTTTTACAGTCCCACACTGAACCGACCCTCTCAAGCCCTCAAACGGCCCACAGAAAACAGGAAACGTTGAACATACTGTGCAGGTGGGCTTATAAAACCATGGAGACGATCCACAGAACTGAACATCAGGATCGTTTCCATATTACAGAAACTTCAACAACAGACATGAAAAGACGTCTGTGAGGTTTTTATGTTCACAATTCTTCATGGCGTTTCTTGTGGCCTTCAGATGAAGGTATGCTTTATGGTAGCGCTAGACCGTGATTTAAAGTTCAGCTCACAGTTGTGGCGCTTCATTGAAGCAAATATCAATAAACACAGTAAAGTGGTTGAAATAGGAATTGCTTATTATGACTAAACATGCCACATCCGAGTCAGGACACGATGGAAATCCCAAAACACTGAGGCATGTTTTACTGTCTGTACTAGAAAGATGTCAACTATTAAAACTATGAGAGCTCTGCTCAGAGAACTGTTGTGTTTTAATGATCAATTTTTGCTCACAGCCTCATGTTTAGTGTTAAGCCCCGTCCACACCAAGAATGATAACTATAATGATAACTATAAAGATTCCGATATTAACATCCAAACCAGCGAACGATATCGTCTGTTTATTCTAAGTGCACGCTCGTCTAAGCTCATTATAGCAGGATGGATTCTGATTGGCTGTCAATGTTTGTATCTTTCATCAGGTGGAAAAAATCGTTCTAAAAATTATTCCAACGATATCGTTTCTCTGTGCCTTTATCATTATAGTTATGGTGTGGACTCTGCAATTCTTTAATATTGAGAACGATTTTTAGAACTATATATTTATCGTTATCTTTATAGTTATCGTTCTTGGTTAGGGTTAGGGTTAGGGTTAGTGACGGGCTTAAGTGATTGAACAAACCACTAAGCCAAAAGGTGCGGTCATATTAGTGAAATTTAGTCGAGATTTTGTGGGCAAAACATGTCTATTGTCCATAGTGTAGCAATGCATGAAGCACAAAAAGCAGTGAAAACTTCTCCGAAGTTTATATTTATTCAACAGACAAAACAAATGTGCCAATCTGTGTCGGTCTTATGGGGCATCTGTAAAAGTTAAAGCCCTCGTATCAGATCTCATTCGAGTCGTGGACTGTCGCTCAGGGCAAAGAACTCAAAGAAACAGAGACTTCAAAAGCCAGGAAGTGAATCTGAGATGGGAGACGTTAAGCCTGAGGTAGGAGCTTATCCCTTCTCAATCAAACCCTATCTCAATGGGATCCTTGTACATCAGCTGAAAAGAGAGGAGCTCCATTTAAACACAGACTCTTCTCTGAATGATCTCCAAGACGAGGCGTCTCCGCTCCTCCTACCTGAATGAATGGGGAAATTCCTCTCGTTTAATAATTACAGCCTTTCACCAAGTTCAGAGGGTGATTCCAGACGGTTAGGTGTGCATTTCAATGGGATGAGAGGAAATGCAACATGTTTTCATTAAACTATTCCAGATCTTTTTTTAGGCAAATATTTCTTTTGCTGCAATCTCATGAGCACATTTGGCCCATTTACACAGGTAAATAATTCATAATGACCTTCAAAATGGGAAAAAAACAGCCATTTTTGGCATCAGAAGTAGAGTTTTTGGCGTTTAAACAAATAAATCAGTTTGCAATGGGTCATTTCCAGTATTGCATAATCTGGCAGGAGGAATTTTTTTGAGGTTTACCTATTCTTTATAAACTATTTGATTTAACCCTTGTGCTGTGCTGAAAATCCTTTACCTATAATAATGTGGTGTTCCAGGTCAAAAATATCCAGCCTTTTAAAATTGCTTGTAAATCTCTCATTATGAAATTATCACCAAATCACACATTCAATCTTTTAATCAACTTGTTTTCTTTCAGTTAGCACAAGTCATAATAACAGTTCTCAATTATCTGAGCTCTTGCATCTCAGTTTATGAGTAAATAAAACAAAAAAATTATTTGTGGCTCATTTTGGCAATATTCATTCAAAATCAGAGGTGCATAAACTCGGATCAATGTGGACTATGACCATTGACTTCCAAAAAGAAAATAATACATTTTTAGGGAAAATGTGTGAGCAAAGTCAGTAGGTTTTAATCCAATGCAATAACATTAATTAGCATTTTCGGGAAAAAGAAAATCCTCTCGGTCAAAATGACCGGAACAAAACATGAGGGTTAAAGCAATATAATTTTTTTTTTTTTTTTAACAAAATCTTCCTAGACAAAGTTAATTTGTGCTTTTTTTTTTATTCTTGATGATTCAACAAAAACGTGCATATCTTAAACGATGACACAGTTGAAACATCTGCAAAAAGCTTGGGATTAAAAGTTTAATGTTGTTCAAGTTAAATGTGGCTCTTGTTCTAAACAGTTTAAAATGCAAATGTATCACATTGCAATATTGTAAACATAGCTTTAAACATATTTCCTGTGTTCCTACTGCTAGTGGGGCATAAAGTGGGTTGAAGTTGATATCAGTGAGGTCATTGCTTTCACCACTGGCGCCATTATCCCAAACACTCTCGTTTGACGGACACTCACCAGACTTTACTTGGTTACTCCAACCCTACTACCAATCGACTCGAGACCATATACAGTCAAATAATTATAGAATTGCATCATGCGAGCTTTAAATCCGAAACAAAGATGTGGAACAGAAATAGAAAGTCTGCTTATCTTACGTGTCTTGACATGGAGGCCTTTGCTTGGCTGCCTCCACAGACTGCAGGTTTTTCACGGTTGATGTCAGTGTTCCCCTGAAGGAACTGGGCCACCCAAACAGAGAGACGTCTGCTCAAACTCATCATTCTAGGGATGCCATTCCCAGTTGCTGTATAATAGCAGCACTGTGACCAAATGATTTCCATCATGCCGGAACAATTACGGCCCGCTTGGATTGTCTGGAACTGAACAAACGGTTCTGAGGTGGCTTCTGCACTTGCAATCCGTTCTGGATGTGATGCCGGTCTCGTGGTATGGAGATGCTAAAGAAAAGCACGACCCTGCTGAGCGTGTTTGGAAACTCTAGAATGGATGAGTTTTCACCTTTATGTGTTAAAAAAACCTTAGACTCAACAGCATGGCGTGTCAAAACTTTGAGATATGTCATGTGACTTTCACTTCAAGGCTCTGTTCCAAAACCTAGTGCGCTGCCTTCATAGTCATCAGTGAGCTCACAATGCAATAGCTGTTGTATAAGGTGGAAAGCATGATTACAATGGTGTCTACTTTACCATTTTTGGGCCAAATTCAGGCAGTTTTGCATGCATTCTTCACAGAGAATACATTTCATAATGCAAGCTCTCTGAAGAAATGCAGTATTTACAATTTACAATGTTTCTTGCAAAAATGCTTTTATTTAGTTAGAATTTTATATTGCTAGAATGTTAAAAGTTAACATGCAATTTATTAAATATGTTTTAACACAATTCTTTTAATGCCTTTTATTCAAATTTACATTGATGGACTGTTTATAAAATTCACAATTTTTGCGTTTTAACACAGCTTGACAAATAGAGAATCAAATATAACAATGTGAGTAAAGAAAATTGCAATCGGAACATGACTACTTCTGAATGCCTGTCAATGGAGAACGATGCTTTATGAAATGTTGTAGTTACAGCATCGACCAGCAGGGGCAAACTGAGCCATGCCACCAGACAGACCTTGACCTTGACAAATGTTATGCTGCCTTCTAAGACACTTTTTTGGTCAAAATGTGAAGCAGTTTTGCATGTCTCATTTGCAGAGAATCAATTCCAAAATGTATTTTACTGAATTCAGACAAAATTAGACTTAAATGTAAAAATACTTATAATTCATCTAATGTAAAAAAAAAAAATTGTAAAAAAAATGTTAATGTAATGGAAAATAGTCTAATCTACCAAATCCTTTTTTCTATTAGCAAACTTTCTCGCTATTTACTTTTGTATTTATTTATTTTATTTTATTTTTTAATTTTTTCCCAAATCATTTATGTATACTATAAAGAGTTTATAAAGGGGTCACAAAGAGTTTTTTTTTTCTTCTTGAAAGAAATTAATACTTTTATTCAGCAAGGATGCATTAAATTGATTGAAAGTGATAGTAAAGACATTTACAATGTTACAAACTATTTCTATTTCAAAAAATGTTGCTCTTTTGAACATTCCGTTCATCAAAGAATCCTGAAAAATTAAATGTATCAGTTTCCACAAAAATATTAAGCTGCACAACTGTTTTCAACATTGATAATAGTCAAAAATGTTTCTTGAGCAGCAAATAAACATAGAATGATTTCTGAAGGATCATGTGACACTGAAGACTGCAGTAATGATGCTGAAAATTCAGCTTGCATTACAGGAATAAATTACATTTTACAATACATTCAACTAGTAAACAGTTATTTTAAAGTGTAATATTTTTTCATAATATTATTAAATAAACACAGCCTTGGTGAGCATAAGAGACTGCTTTCAAAAACAAAAATCTTACTAACCCCAAACTTTTGAACAGTAGTGAATAAGGTTTCATTTCTAATAGGTTGCTGCCTTATTAGACCGCTGCCTCTCTAGAGAGCGGAAAAACAAAGTTGACTAGTTTTTGGAACACAGCTCAAGAGCAGATCACAGTTTAGTGTTCATTCCCCGGGGTACGCTGGGATACAAGTGAAAATGAGTCACCTGGCTCCGCTCTTGAATGGCAGGAATCCAGGGGGTCAGGAGAGGGGAAGTGACAGGACTATTTTCAAATGCCCCACACAGAGAAATGCACAAGCGGCAGGTGGCCAGGACTCACGGATCGCCAGAGGATCTGAGATCTGTTGTGAGTTTGGAAGAAATCGAGGTTTCGATGACGAACGCTCTGGATTAAAAAGATCATGGACTGACGTTCTCAAGACCCAAAGGCATGTTTATGTTATTCAGCAAACATTCATCTCTTGTTTCGTGTTTCTCCATCAATGACTGAATACTGATGGGATAATGTCAGAATACTTAATGGTCCATATCAAAAAAGTTCAACAGATTTATGAAGAAGAAACTGGCTGCATACAGATCACCTGAAGAACTTTAACACATATACTACATTTTGACATTATTTTCTGAAGAAATTGTGAGAGATGCTCACCCACATTAAGCTCGTGGACATGACTGTAGCATGTTCCGGGTGGTTAGTCGTGGCCTAATGGATAGAGAGTCGAACTTGTAACCCAAAGGTCAGGGGTTCGAGTCTCTGGTCCGGCAGCAATTGTAGGTGGGGGGAGTGAATAACCAGCGCTCTCTCCATCTTCAATACCACGACTAAGGTGAGACCCTTGAGCAAGGCACCGAACCCCAACTGCTCCCCGGGTGCCGCAGCATTGGTTGCCTACTGCTCCGAGTGTGTGTTCACAGTGTGTGACTACTGTGTGTGTGTGTGCACTTGGATGGGTTAAATGCAGAGCACAAATTCCGAGTATGGGTCACCATACTTGGCCACACGTCACTTCACACTTCTTTATTAGGGTGATGCTATGCGGTTGCTATGGTGTATCACTGTAGCAGAAGTTAAGAAGAAATTGCAAGAAATTTTCAATATATGTTTGAGTTATGTACATATGGGTCATATTTCATTTCATAAATCAAAAGAAATTGTGCATAAAAATGTAGAGCCTAAAAATAGGTTTTAAAAAAGTTTAAAAAAATAAAAATAAAAATTATTATTTGGTCATGTTCCTATCCTCGTTTAGTTTGATTATTTGTTGATTCCCCGCACCTGTCTGTCCCTCGTTATCCTGTGCATTTAAGCCCTATTCTGTTCAGGCTGTGTTTGTCGGGTCTCTAACGTCGTGTGCGTGTGTCTCTCCTGTTCCCAAGTGTGGATACCCTTTGTTCTGGATTATAATAAAGTTCGTTTGATCCACGGCTCCGCGTTCCTTTCCGGCAGCGTAACTGTGACAGAAGACCCGACCGAAACTGTTACCTCCGTGTGTTCCCTCTGTTTTTTGTTTCTGTTTTTTCCTCAGTGTTTGTTTCCGTAGTGTTTCCCTTATGGATCCCCTCCTTTGCCCGGAATTCCTCCTCCTCCTGCTGGAGCAGGGGGAGTGATCGCTCGAGGACCATACAAGACTGTTCCTTGTGTTAGCTCACATCACCAGCTATCCGGACGACGTGCTCTGCTCATTCTATGATGCAAGTTTGAACACCGCGTACGGAGCGCCGCCATCCGAAGATGGTCCTCGAGCGGATTTTGCCGCGTTTGTGGAGTGGATTCTGGCGAGAAACGGATCGCCCCTCACCGTCTCTCCCGAGGATGATCTCGCCAGAACCACTCCAGACCCAGAGCCCAGCCCACCAACTTCACGCGGAGCATCAGCCCGAGCCCACCGATGACGGAGAGCCAATTCCCACCGCGATCTGCGAGCCAGCGCAACGTCGAGCGACTGAGCAGAGGATCGCCCCGGAGGCAGAGCCAATTCCATCAGACCAGGTGCGAGAGCCGGCGACCATGCCCGCCGTGAGGGAGCAAGCCGTGAACGGTGTGAGCGTGGAATGGAGCTCTGCCTCCTGCACCGCGGCTGAGGGTGAGCTGTAAGGCTGGGCGATCTGGCCAAAAAAAATAAATCCCAGATTTTTTCACAAAAAATCCGATTTACGATTTAAGTGGAGTAGATAGATTTTTCTCCATAGATTTTTTTTCCCCTCTACTTAAAATCAATCTGCAGATGACAAAGAAATTGTTAAAAAGTTTTAACTTTATTTTGTTTTGATTTTCCCTTCTGGGATTTGATCTGGATTTCCCCTTGAGGTTAAAGTGCAATCAGAAACAACAAGCCAAAGAGACAAGATGGCAGTCCCTGCCATTGTAAACAGTGAAAATGTAACATAACATAACAAAACATAAAATTATGTGATATGTTTTTGATAAGTTTTCTTTAAACACAAGTTTAACATCTTGCTATTCAGTAGATAGGAGGTAGTTCTGATAAACGATGGAGGATGACATCGTGGGGGTTAGGGGATGTGCCCGAAGTGTGAATCCGTATTCAGAAAGGCACTGAAAACAAATAACGATTGCTAACGGTTGCCTGTTACAGTTACATTACAGTACATAAAATTTCACTTACCACATAAACAGAGTAAGGAGAGATGACTCAGGATGATGACAAATGATTTGCAGATCATGAGCAAAACTGACAAACATCTAATCTTGTAAAATGTATGGTAAGTACTGCCGCTCCATAGTATAAACACGGACGTGCAATCGCCAATCTCGAAAGTGAAAGTGAAACTAAAAAGCGATCGTGCATTCAAAAGCAGTTGCAATGCATAATAGCGGCTCCCTGATTCCCGTAATTTTATACAGTATGATGATAACCCAATGATAAAACTGAGAGGGAAAGAAATATACATTTTCCTCCCATCTCGTATTTATTCTCTGCAGCGAATCAATGTCATGAACGTAAGGGCAGAGCAAGTTTAAATATCTTTTTAGTCTATATTTCCATCTTGTAATCCCGCTGTTTTGGGTATTTAAAAAAAAAATTATTTGTAATAGAGCAGACACTGACTGTTGTTCATGTCTTTATGGCCACATTTGGCGAGACTGCAGACGCTGAAAACACTGCGCGCTTCAGTATGTGTGTAGTGAAGGAAACCGCGTTATTCATTCATAACGAGACACGCAAGATTCATATTTAAATAGTATTTTTGCAGCTTAATATTTACAGATACAAGTTCAAATCGCGATTTGATTTGTGTAATGACCTACTTTTGATTTATTCATCCAAACTTCGTCTGCGTTTTCCGCATTGCAGAAATCATAAAGCCCTGATCGCACCGATGTAGACACGGTGTGAGTTTTTTAATGGGTTATGTTATAGCCCTGCTTGTTTTTTTTTTAATGTTTTTTATGAAATCTCTGTATTCCTCATATCATCGTATTATTTACTGCCATGCAAGCCACAAATTCAAGCTTGGCGAGCCGCGCAATGAGTAACACTGCTTTAAGGGATCCGCAGTACACGTCATTTTCTTTCCGAACACGTTGGGATGCGGCGGATTGCGGGGGGGGGATCACGAAACCCTACCTAAACTCTAATATGGCAAACGCGCGGGGGGAGGGCTGAGTCCACTCGGGACTACGGGAGCCCAGAGGGGAGTGTCGGCATATGTTATAGAGAAAGCCGATTTTCATTCAAACAAATTGACGTAAACTACACATTCGAGTTAATCGATAAAATCCATTTATCGCCCAGCCCTAGTGAGCTGATTGTACATCTGGGGCTGCTGGACTTAGAAGGGGACCTGATAGACTGGAAAATTGATCTGGAGATCGACCTGCCCCCTCTCCTCTCTCCGTCATCCCCGCTGGTCCCGTCCAGCCCTCTTTCATCTCCTGACCCCGGGTCCAGCCAGGAGTGGGCTTTGAACCCGGAGGCTCACGAATGGCCACCCGCCCGCTCCTGCCCCCTCCACCGCTGTCGTCTGGCAGCCCCTCCGCTCGCCCTCAGCCCCCTATCAGCCCCGCAGGACTGCCATCCTCCAGCGTCGCCGGGGCTGGAGTATCCCTCACCTCTGCCTCCAGCTTCTGAGGCCCGGACTCCGCCTCGGCCTGTTGACCCAGCAGCTCCACCTCGGTTCCTAGCTCCCTCGCCTCCACCGTCACCCATCGATCCACAAGGGGCTTTATTATACGAGGGGCTCCCTCGTCCCTCCGGCTCCGCCTTGGTCTGGCATCCCTCCGGCTCCCTCGTCCCTCAGGCTCCGCCTTGGTCTGGCGTCGACCATCCTGCGCCTTGGGACTCCACTCCTCCAGCTGCGCCTCGTCCTTCCGGCTCCGTCAGGGTCCTTCATCCCCTCGACTCCTCATCAGTCCTTAGTCACTCCGGCTCCGCCGCGGATCTCTGGATCTCCGCCTCGGTCACCAGAGCCCTCGGCTCCACCCTGACCCTTCGGATCCTCGGCATCCTCCTGGCTCGTTGGCTCCGCCGCCGTTGGTCGGCCCCCTGGAGTCGGCGGCCATTCCTCCTCCATGGCTCCTCCCTCTGTCGGCTCCACCGTGGGCCGTCATCATGGCTGCGGCCTGGGTCCCACCTGACTCCTCCTGTCTCCTCCCTGGCTCCTCCCTCCTTCATCACCTCCCTGGTCTCTGTCAGCCGGCCACCTCCTGGGTGTCCGTCCTCCTCCTGAGCCTTCTCCCAAGTTCCCACCCATCCCTCCCTCTGTTGTAGCTACGATGCGAGGCTTCTTCCGGGAGGAGGAGTAATGTCAGGATTCTGGACTGTTTGTGTTGTGTTTTGCCCCTGTTTCTGTTCCTGTTTGTCCTTATTTGGTCATGTTCCTGTCCTCCTAGTTTGATTATTTGTTGATTCCCCGCACCTGTCTGTCCCTCATTATCCTGTGCATTTAAGCCCCATTCTGTTCAGTCTGTGTTTGTCGGGTCTCTAATGTCGTGTGCATGTGTCTCTCCTGTTCCCAAGTGTGGATTATAATAAACTGTTTGTTTGACCCACAGCTCCTTGTTCCTTCCGGCAGCGTAACTGTGACAAAAGGTATAAATACTAAAGTCCTTCGTTAAATACTTTGTTATTTCTTGATCTTACAAGACAATTTTGTGGATTTTTACAGATTGCAAGAAATACAGCATTTTGAGGTATGTGTGTTTATGTCTGGGTAATATTTCACCTGAAAAATGTAAAGAAATGTTGCTTAAATTTAGAACCTAAAAATGTTTTAAAAAGGTATAAATAAATATTAGATTAAGTATTTTTAGAACCTAAAATTATGTTCCTAAAAATAATACATATAGAACAAACTTGTCTGTAGCATGTTCTGGGTGGTTATTATGCTATGCAGTGCTAAAATCATAAAATCAACAGATGTTCTCTTGTGGCTTAACAAGACTTAGATATTTCAACGATTTATAATACAATTTTGTGGGCTTTTTACAGACTGCAAGAGATATTCCATTTTATTTTTGAGGTATTTGTGTGTGGTTATAAATTCCCATGAAGTAACTATGAGAAGAATCCACCAAAAAAAGAGCATTTCAGCTACACTCACCAACTGTGTCACAAGGCTCATCTTTGTGGACGCAAAAATCTGTTCTGGAGAGAGAAAACAAGACAAGAGAAACACAGGCAAATGTTAGATAATGGAAAAGCAAATCAAATGAGATCTATATTGTTTCTCCAACACAGCAATGAGATTAAAAAGAGGGCAAATGGAGACTCCTTTTCAGATTTTTCTCCTGTTAATCTCATATTTGTTTCATCTAGAGTTTCAGAGACCTCAAAAATGTCTCAAATGATGCTCAGACAACAAATTTTGCAGTCAAAAGTCAGAGATCTTACTATGAACAAACATTTCTCATAATTTCTTCCACAAATTAATCTGTGCTATTTACATTCACTTTATAACTCTATACTCTTTCTGCAAGTTGATTAATGACTCATCTGTGTCTTTTATTTCTCCTAAGACACTTTATTTCAAGGTTGGCAGATGAATTTTGGGATTTGAGAAGGTTGGCAGATAAATGAAAAATAACTGAGATGTTCATTGCACATTCATTGACTTGTGTATTATTTATTTATCAGAGAAATAAACTAAGCAGATTCAAGGCAACAAAAGCAAATAATCTTTAGTAAACAAGGAATGAAAAGCTGATATATAATATCTTGAGAAGCTTCAGTATATCTGTGAAACAAAAGGGTCCTGCAGAAAATGTTTTGTTGTGTTTGTTTGGATGCCTGTTGCCTGAACCTGACCTCTGATGGTTAAATAGTGCATTGTGGGAAAACCACAGCGCTTTTGCTGTAACTGTGCACTCCTTTCCCCTGTGTGGAGTTCCTCCATCAGTTAAAGGAGTAACACTTCAAAACAACAGTAAATTAATCAAATCCAGCTCATTTCCTGCTTGACTCTTGTTTACATGAGGAGTGAACCAGCCACAATAATCAAGAAAAGTTACAACAACCAGACAATGGTGGCATGAACGCAATATGACACCAAAACTCCAGACAGCTACAGCAGTAGAGCGTTTCTGTGACTTCTGATGCATAAAACCACTAACTAGCGTTCAGGACTGACACTCAAGCACACGCTAGGGTGAATCCCGTGATGCCTGTCAAGATGTCTGAGTTATATTTTACCCCAAAACCAAAATCAATTTTGCATGAGGAAATGTTTTGTAGAACCAAAAAATATGAAACAAAATAAAATAATAAAATAAATAAATAAAATTTTCACTTCAAAAACTGAAATTAATTTATTTTTTGAAATTTAGAAGACAAAAATGTTCCAAAAAGACAAAAAACAAACTATATACACATCACCCCAAAATGTAAAATATATTAGATATAAAAATAAAATAAAAAATATTTCACTTCAAAAACTGAAAATTAGAATTATTTTTTAAAATTTAGAACATAAAAATATGCTCCAAAAACAAATAAAAGAAAAATAACAACATAAATCACCCCAAAACATAAAATGCATTTTGAGATATATTTCGACATTTAAAAGATTTTTAATACAATTTTGTGGCATTTTAAAAATTGCAAGAAACTGTCATTTTACTTTTGAGATATACACACACATATACATATATACATTTTTTATTTATTTATTTATTTATTTATTTATCCACAAATGGCCTCTTGGGTGTATCACAAAATATGAAATACAATATAAACTATAAATATTTCTCTTCAAAAATCTAAAAACAACAACAACAAAAAAATGTAATATGCATAAATTTAGGAGGATTTTTTTTTTTATCCATATATACTCTACACACACACAAAGCATTTTGAGTGTTTTTTTTGTTTGTTTGTTTGTTTGTTTGTTTGTTTTCAGATATTTGCTGATTTTTCTGGATTTTGTTAGGCAGATCAGCACTGATAGAGTTTGGCCACCGCAGCAGGGTTAACGTGAGCGTGCTGAGAATTATGTCAGAGCCCTATGGAACAAACAGGGAACATCTAAAGGCCAGGGCTGGGTGTGAAATGGCAAACAGATGCTTCAGAAGAGGCCGTTTTCCCATGCACCCATCTGACGACTGAGCAAGGTGCTGACAGCTTCACGTCAGCATCTGGGAACAAATCAATGTGAAGTTATACGACACATATATCAGGGCTCTGGGTATATGCCCCCCCTCCCGACTGGCCTGAATTCAAACAGATTCGTCCCCACATTACAAGCAGAAAGCACATCTCCTCCCTGCCACCAACAGAAATCCATCTGAAATCCAAGAAGATCTAAGAGACTTTGTATTTTTGCTCTCTCAGCACGATAAGAGTTGCACCAAGTACTAACAAGCAAACTAGGCAAGTTGTTTTCTAAAACACAATTAAACGACCCGTCACGCAGGGTTAACGTCAGCTCATGCTGAAGGCACCTCTGAATCCCTCAATTAGCAGTCAACATTGCGGACTGAAAAGCATTCCTGAGTCTAGAGCAACCACGTCCAATGCCTTCAAATATGCTAACAACAAAGAGTTAAAGATGTCTGCTGTGCTTCTTCTTGTAATTGTCTTTGGCAGGGCTGAACTCTGGGGAGGCAGTGGCCGCAACCTCGGAGCCTGTAATTTGACTTTACCAAAACCTTTTTTGCCACTGCCATAAGGCCCAGTATTTTCTGGAAGGCCTTGAGTGGGCGGACGGTTCCTTCCTTGAAGGAGGCCGCACAGCACTGAATTGTCATGGCTTGTTCTGCTGAGACAGTTGTCCCCAGGAACGACACTCGTTGGCTGGGTGACAGAACGCTCTTGACAAAGTTGACCCTGAGCCCCAGGCATTCCAGGTGGCTGAGGATGAGGGTCTTGTGCGATGTTGAAACCGCCTCTGACTGTGCCAGAATGAGCCAGTCGTCGAGGTAGTTGAGTATGCAGATTCCCATCTGTCGCAGAGGGGAGAGAGCCGCATCCATGCATCGTGTAAAGGTGCGGGGAGCCAGGGACAGACCAAATGGGAGGACCCTGTATTGATATGCCACCCCCTCAAATGCGAATCTCAAGAATCGTCTGTGATGGGGGGCTACCTGGATGTAAAAGTATGCGTCTTTCAGATCCAGTGACATGAACCAGTCCCCTGGGCGTATTTGCGAGAGGATCAGTTTCAACGTGATCATCCTGAACGACCTTTTTACCAGGGCGTGATTCAGGAGTCTGAGAATAGGTGGGGATGAGGAAGTAGCGGCTGTAGAAGACTGACTCGCTCTGGGCTGGAGGAACGACTTCTATGGCTCCTTTTACCAGCAGATTCATCACCTCTGCACGCATGACCTGAACGTCCTTGCTGCGCACTGTGGTGGCGACCACACCGCGGAAGCGTGGTGGCCTTCGAGCGAATTGGAGTGAATAACCTCGTCTTATTGTAGCCATTACCCAATCTGACACACCGGGGATGGCTTGCCAGGCCATGGCCCGTGTGGCCAGAGGATGGATAGGCTCTGGAGACTGGCTGCATAAGGGCAAGAGGCTTATGGTAGGCAGAAGAGGATATTTGCTCTTTTTTTGAAAATGTATGTTTTATTTTGTCCGCTATCACAGCGGTCGGACACCCGGGCGCTAGAGAGGGCCCTTGGGGGACAAATAACACATTTCCCTCTGCACCCAACGCTAAGCGGGGCGACAAGAGGCACATAAGAGGCTGCTTGCGGTGTGGTCCGGCAGTAGCGAAACTCGGGCCCCTCCTCTTTCTGCCTTGCTGTTTAGGAGGACTTCTGAGGCGCAGGATCCAGGGCTATCTTGGGCCGGGGTCCTTGGCGCTTCGGGAAGGGGTAACGTCTCGCAGAGCGGGAACGTCCTCTATCCTGCCGGTCCTTAGGGGGCCTGGGTTCGGGGGTGGCTGACATTGGCTTGGAGGGCTGCTGAGTCGGCACAGGTTTGGGGCGACTGGCAGCAGCAGAGGAAGTGTCGCATCGCCTGAGACGACTTCTGAGCCTCTGTGAACCGCTCCGCCAATCCTTCCACCGCCGGCCCAAACAGGCTGTTGGCTGAGACTGGAGCGTCGAGAAAGGGAACCTTATCCGCCTCCATCTCCGTCAGGGTGAGCCACAGATGGCGTTCTAACACCACCAGGCTGGACATAGACCGCCTGATGGCCTAGGCAGTGGCTTTGGTGGCGCGCAGGGCCAGGTCCGTTGCGCTCCTCAGGTCCCTGAGCAAAGCCGCATCGAGACCAGCCTCCTCACTGGCGAGCATCTTGGCCTGAAAGACCTGGAGGACCGCCAACGAGTGCAACGCTGAAGCCGCTTGTCCAACAGCCGAGTAGGCGCATCCAGCGAGTGCAGAAGTAGCTCTGCACGGCTTGGACAGATGGTTTGCCCTCGCCTTCCATCCGATCGCAGTGGGCAGGCAGAGATGCACGGCCACGGACACATCCAGAGGGGGCAGGTGCTCGTATCCCTTCTCTTCGGCGCCGTCAACAGAGGAGAGGGTGGAGGAAGCAGAAGGTCTACTGCGAGACGAGTAGGGGGCGCGCCACGATTTAGTGAGCTCGTCGTGGACTTCCAGGAAGAAGGGGGACGAGGGTTGGCGGGGGGCTTGCTGGCGCCCTGGGAGAAACCACTCATCCAGCCTGCTGCGCAAGGGCTCCTAAGGCGGAGACCACTCGAGCCCGAGCTCACCGACAGCCTTTGTCATAATCCGGACGAGCTCCTCGTCCGTTTTGGGCCTGGCGCTGCGAGAGGAAGACGGCGGTAAGAGGGCGGGGTCAGACAACGAGCCCGAAAACTCCTCCGCATCAGACGCTGCCAGGGGAAGGCTGTCCATCTCGTCGTCGCTCGCACTGAATGAGATCATGTCGCTCGCAGCTGCAGAGGGACGCTGATCGGGCTGGGTGAAGCAGACGGGAGAAACCTCTCTCTGTGGTGACGGCGAGGTACGCGGGCACTGAGCCGATGTGAGCTCATTCGTCCCCAGCCTCTCAATTCCTCTGCCTCGCTCTTTTTTCCTCGCAGGTCCCTGGGAGGAAGAAAACGGGAGGGCGCGAGGGGCGGAGTCGCTCTCTGAAAAGAAAGTGATTCGAGAGTGCAGAGAGGCAAGACTGAAAGACTCGCAGTGCGAGCAATCAGTCCCGCTGAGCGCAGCGTCAGCATGGGATTTCCCCAAGCATGACACGCACTCAGCGTGACCATCATCAGCATGCAGGGGAGCCCTGCACGTCTTACAATGATGGCGCAGCATTTGAAACAACGCCGAATTTGCTCTTTTTGTGAGGCTCTTTTAGACGATCGCCGGATGGCGGCAGAGGATAGACCGGGAATAACAGCAGAGCTGCAAAGGTCCAATCCAGCTGCTGAGGCAATTCTACGGCGAAGTCGGCATCAACGAAGAGTCAGCGAGGAAGAATCTTCGTCGCTGAAGAGAAGAAATCTGAGATGCGGCGGCGAAGCGGCCGCTTATATAGCCACAGTCCCCGCCCGTTTTGGCGGGCTATGGCAGGCTGCTCAGCCATAGGCTTGCTCGTCGCCGCCGCCGAGCCATTGGTTCGTTTTTATAGCACTGCACGAACCAATCGACGTGCAGTTTCACTGCGTGATTGAAAAGGCTTCTGTTTAAGAGGAAAAAAGGAGTTTTTCCCCATACGAGCGTCTTACGACGCAGTACGAGTGAAAATATTGACAGGGAACCAGATTAAAGGCAACAAAAGCAAACATTAAAGGCAAAACAACAAATAATCTTTAGTAAACAAGGAATGAAAAGCTGATATATAATATCTTGAGAAGCTTCAATATATCTGTGAAACAAAAGGGTCCTGCTGAAAATGTTTTGTTGTGTTTGTTTGGATGCCTGTTGCCTGAACCTGACCTCTGATTGTTAAATAGTGCATTGTGGGAAAACCACAGCGCTTTTGCTGTAACTGTGCACTCCTTTCCCCTGTGTGGCGTTCCTCCATCAGTTAAAGGAGTAACACTTCAAAACAACAGTAAATTAATCAAATCCAGCTCATTTCCTGCTTGACTCCTGCAGTCATCAAATAATCACAATTTTGGAATCTGTTGTCACAGGATTAGACCTAAATGGTGTGGAGTGATTGCATCAATTCTGTCAGAACTTCATAATTGGCTCAAACAAATTTCTTAAAACATCCTAACCTCAAATCTGTTAATCATATAGTGCAGCTTTGAGGTGGTTCGACAGAAAAAGAAAAAAAAAAAAATCAAATAGGCTTTTCGAATTAACAAAGACATTGTTGTTTACCAAACGTCAGAGAGCTAAGATTAATGTCTCTTGTGAGCCTGCAGTCATCAAGCGTTTTCACCATACGTGCTCTGCGACGTGTCACTTGGCTGTCTGATGTCCCTCTATTCCAAAGGGTTTTTGATGTGGGCTTCTGGTTTCCCTTCTTGTTCCTTCACAGCTTAAGTGAATGTGACACACAGCTGGGTGCTGAAGACACATCCTGTTCAGCGACAAACGGCTGGGAAGGGATACAGTTAAGAGCGCTGATTTCCATTAGCGCTGACGTGCATGGAGGATGTGACCCGTCACCCTGTCCCAACTGTCGCAAAAGCGTCCGACTGAAAGCATTTCTGACCTCACCCTGCATAATAGGAGCTAATGCTGCATTCCATTCAACTCGGAAAGTCAAAATTTCCAACTTCCTACTTGGAAAGGTGCAACAGAAAGTCAGACTTCCAATTTGAAAACTCGTGCGGAAATCTAGAGGTGCCAACATTACATAATAATCAGACCTGTTTAGTAAACGCTTGCAGAGACTGCCGTGTAAAACATGGTAAATGATCATCTCTGTTGACAATCATACATTTCATGGCATCATTGAACCTTTGCAATTTGGTGGCTAAGAGACTTCTTTAAATAAAATCAAACATCTGCAGTTATATAGTAGAGAGTTGCTGTTTTCTATTGAGTCTAGTGAGTATGAATGATATCCAGGCATCATTAGCTATCTATCTATCTATCTATCTATTGTTCTTTCTGTCTGTAAGGCCCATAAATGCTCAAACTTATTTTTTTTTTTTCAAAACTTTCAAACATGGATTCATTCTAGTTAAAAGATACAGTTATATGAATTTCTTTGATTTTTAATTCATAATAATTACGCACACACACCAGTGTTCAAAAGTGGTCAGTAAAATGTATTAATGTCTTTGAAAGAAGTCTCTTCTGCTCACCAAGGCTGCATTTATTTGATTAAAAATATAATCAAATCTGTAATATTGTGAAATATTATTAAAAATTTAAAAAGCTGCTTACTATGTGAATATATTGTAAAATGTCATTTATTCTTGTGATGCAAAGCTGAAATTTCAGCATCATTACTCCAGTCTTCAGTGTCCCATGATCCTTCAGAAATCATTCTAATATGCTGATTTGCTGCTCAAGAAACATTTCTTAATATTATCAGTGTTGAAAACAGTTGTGCTGCTTCAAATGTTTGTGGAAACATGAATAGAAAGTTTGAAAGAACATTTATTGGAAATAGAAAGATTTTTAAACATTATAAATGTGTTTAGTGATACTTTTGATCAATAAAATGTAATTTCTTAAAAAAACATCGCTCTAACATTAAACTTTTGAATGGTACTGTAGATTCACAACAAACTGAATTGAGATTCTACACATCCCATTTGTTACCCCAGTTCAAACTGAATCCAAATTCAAGCATTCTAAATTTAATTTTAAATGATACGCAACCCTGCAATCGCATATAAATTGATGAGTGAATGTCTGTAAGTTACAGATCTGTATGCGTACAGACAGCAGTGTTAGACATAATGCTAATCATAATATCATTTTGACTTCCCGCAGCTGTAAACTACAAGCATGCATGTTGCTAATGACACAGCATGTTACAGTACAGTACATGGGCACATTGATGCCGGCCCTAGTGCTGGGACTCAACCTGACACAGCTCTTTAAAAGCATAGATCGGTCAGTAATGATTTTATAACAGATCTCAGCGAAGGCCTGAATGAGTTTAAGCTCTCAGAAGAGCAGTGAAAAGCACGGTGTGAATGTGGCCATAGAAGCATTAAGAAGATAATCTTTCTTCAGTCAGCAAGTGCCGCGGGAACCCGGGACGAGCCACTGACAGCTCCAACAAAGCTGTGAGAGGGGAAACCGAGGCACACCTTGTCAAGCCTTAATTTGCTTTGATGCATTCCCGCTGCCCCGAGCCATCTTGGCATGCAAGCTGAGACAGATGTTGCTCCTGTATGCCGCATCCTTACAGAGAGCTGCTTTTGTACGCTGGCGGAGATCATATTTAACCCGGCACAGGGGGAACAAAGGCCCTCTCTGTGTGTGCTGGCTCTCTCTGCGAGCTCCTCGGGTCCGGGATGACAGATAGTATCTGACAGGCTCACATGAGTCGTTTTAACAAAGGGATTTTCTTTTTCTTTACTTTTTTGGATCCTGAAAATTACAGTACGCTAATAAACCCTAATCCTGCGCCGGGAATTCCGTGTTTTGGCTGCCGTGAGTAATCTGTTGTAGTGAAAAGATGAAGATCAGGAGCAAACCTGTCTCGCTGACAGAAGGATTATTAGGCTCTATCACAACTCAGATATTGGCGGGTTCAAATTGTGTTGGATCTCAATAAAAGGGATGAAAAAAGGTTAAATTTGTCTTGAGCAGCCAAGAGCTGAAAGACACCGAACTTCAAAGAACGTGTGTGACAAAACAGAAAGTGAAAAACGTAAAAAAGAGAGACGGTCATGGAGAATGAGAAGAGAAACGCAACAAAATCTGTGCAGATATGATGGGCCAAAACAGTATTTGGAAACGGAAGTAACACTTAAAAATGTCTGCTTTTGTCTGTATCTGTCAAATTCTGCACAATCTTGTCTCTTATCTAACTTTTTTCATCGTTTTTGGTTAGTGTCTTTTAATCAACTGGTGTTTTGGTCAGTTTTAGTTAGGGCTGTGCAATTTTTCAGATTTTAGCGATTAATTCGAATTTAATGTTTTGCCACGATTAGATTTTTTGGAAATCGAGGAATTACGATTTAATAGAAATATTACCAAACGTTAGAATTAGACACTTTGAAAATATACCAGTGATAACAGTAAAGAGAAAAGATTGACCGAACTGCATGTCGGCGCACATGATTAACCGCTCACATGTGACGCACTCTGTGAAGGACCATAAGTACAATATATCGCTAGGTGCCATTCACACAGAATTCACTTTTGTACTGACAAAGATGCGACGAGGGCAGTGGAATAGGAAAAACTTTTTAACTTGAACGCCATTTCATGCATGAGATGCTGCAAGAGATGCAAGTGCAACAGTCAAACATGTCCATATTTACATAGAAAAGAAAAAAAAAACAATACAAAAGCAGCACAATTGAATTAAAAACCTGTAAAGAACTACTACTGTATGTCTGATATTTCATGTTTGCATCATGGTAATAGGCTGAAAGCTGCTGTTCATTGTTTGTAGAGAACATTTATAATTAATAATAGTCTACTGGTGTTATACCTTCAGTCATTTTGAATTTGAATTAAAAGCATTTAAAGCATTTTCCTTGTATTATTTCTGAACATATAGTACAAGATGTAGTTGTACTTCATGCATCTTTTCTGCAAAGATATTTAAAAAATGATTTGTTCAACATTTACATCATGTTGACAACTTCATGTGTGCTGCACTTGGAATAGAATTTTCTTTAACTAGAGGGATAATAAAGAAAAAGTTACTTGAATCATTTTGTAGTTAAATTTTCAAGTTGACTGGTTAAAAATGGTAAAAAATCGAGAATCGGTCAAACATTCTGAAAAAAAATTGAGATTTTATTTTACACACTTATTTATTAATGACACATATTTGCCCATCAAAGCGTGACTGATAAGTACCTGGTGACCAGCACGGCCACGTCCACAGGAGGAGGATCGTCTCTGCTCCCAGGAATGTGATTGTTTCCTAGGTATCGCGCGCCGTATTCCTCATGCTGCCAGTGACAGAAGCTCTCCAGGGCTTTTTCTCCATGGTGGCCCACCTTCAGCTTTTCCTAAGAAACACACCGGACAATTAGAATCTGATTTACAGACTTCAGCAAAACTTTAAATTAGATACTTCCCACTGTATTTGTAAGAAGGTCTGTAGTAACATTCTTCTGTGGTCATTTGAACACAATCAGAGCATTAAATGTCAGTCAGTTCACCTTACATGCAAGTGAATTGTGGGATTTTTTTTTTCTTCTTTGAAACAGTAAGACATAATGAGCAGGCTGTAATTCTGTCCCACACAGCCTCATTTTATTTAGCCTCAAATTAAATATGACAGACTCCCAGGGACAAACAGTTTACACTACTAGTCAGTGGATTTTACTTTAAAGACCCTATAAAACTTATGAGAGCAGTATTTCCTGCTGAAACAGTAAAAGAGGCACACAAATCAAATTTGGGCTTAAAGAGCCTTTTAGATGATAGTGTTTACATGAATCATGATTTGCTGCTTTGCTACTTGCTAGTCATTAGAGAGAGTGTTTTATTGGACAAATGTTTGTTGATAGTAAATGTTTCTTGAGCAGCAAACCAGCATATTAGAATGATTTCTGAAAGATCATGTGACACTCTGACTTCCGCTGACATGAAGTGGGACTTGGTGATTCATCGATCACACAATGAAATCAACATGGTTTTGAGAACTGCTGCTCTAATTCAGTTGTACGTGAAGACCGTTTGTTTCAAGCATCAGAGACTGTGAGTCCAAAGGCTTTGCCCTGAAGCATCACTACATATTTACACCAATGGCTATTCAGTGACGTCCTGACATACATCATTTCTTTAGAGGTGAGCACTTAAAAAACCTTCTGGAAGACTCTCCGGAACCTTTGGAGAGAATGAAATCAAGCAATAAAATGAAGGGGAAAACCGGTAGTTAAACACACACACACACACTGAGCGAGGATAACATCACAGGTCCTGAGGACAGGAATAAAACAGCAAGGGAGCGGATAAATGGCAGGTTGAGTCATGATGTACATAGATCTGGATGTTGATCTAGTGTTTATACACTTACTGGACGGGTGTGCAGGAGAACCAACTTGGTGACCCGGATGTGGATCCTCACACCCAAACTCTGGTGTTGAAACATGTTATACACCTGTAGAGAGAGAACGAGACAAGAGAATTTGACTTAAAATTCACTCAAAATATTTTAAAATGGACAAGAAGTATCAGTAGTAAGTTTCAGTGGATTTCAGTAGATTTTTAGACAAAAAGGCAAGCAAAAATGTGTTAATTGCCAAGAGCACGTGTTATCAGCTTATGTTGACATCAAAATAGCTCAATATCAGCTGATTCTTTTGGCCTAGCTGGTATATTGAGCTATTCAGTACCATTTCAAAAAATGAAAATATGAGTGTTAATGCAAAAATGATATTACAGTTGGTGCGTTTGATTTAATGTCTATTTAAATAAATCGATTCAAAACACTGATTCAATTATTCAACTGCATCATAAATAAAAAAGGGTCTTTTTTTATTCTTTTAATGAAAAACTGTGGAAAAATATGCCTGGGTTGTTTTATCTAGAATTTTACAGTATTTTACGCAGTATTTAATTAATTTGATTAATTTTATGTTATATATATTTTTACATTCTATTTTTATTTCCTCAGAAAATATCAAGAAATAATGTTTATTTATAAATAATGCTAATTATTTATTCATTTCTGATATGCAGATTGACATTAAATTTTTTTTTTTTTTTGTCTTTTTTTTCTTTAAATGAAAAGCTGTGTAAATATGCTTGGGTTGTTTTAATTAGAATTTGACAGTATTTTATTAAATTTTACACAGCATTTAATTAATTTTATTTATATATATATATATACAGTGGGGCAAAAAAGTATTTAGTCAGCCACCAATTGTGCAAGTTCTCCCACTTAAAAAGATGAGAGAGGCCTGTAATTTTCATCATAGGTATACCTCAACTATGAGAGACAAAATGAGAAAAAAAAATCCAGAAAATCACATTGTAGGATTTTTAAAGAATTTATTTGCAAATTATGGTGGAAAATAAGTATTTGGTCAATAACAAAATTTCATCTCAATACTTTGTTATATACCCTTTGTTGGCAATGACAGAGGTCAAAGGTTTTCTGTAAGTCTTCACAAGGTTTTCACACACTGTTGCTGGTATTTTGGCCTCTAGAGCAGTAATGTTTTGGGGCTGTCGCTGGGCAACACGGACTTTCAACTCCCTCCAAAGATTTTCGATGGGGTTGAGATCTGGAGACTGGCTAGGCCACTCCAGGACCTTGAAATGCTTCTTACGAAGCCACTCCTTCGTTGCCCGGGCGGTGTGTTTGGGATCATTGTCATGCTGAAAGACCCAGCCACGTTTCATCTTCAGTGCCCTTGCTGATGGAAGGAGGTTTTCACTCAAAATCTCATGATACATGGCCCCATTCATTCTTTTGTTTACATGGATCAGTCGTCCTGGTCCCTTTGCAGAAAAACAACCCCAAAGCATGATGTTTCCACCCCCATGCTTCACAGTAGGTATGGTGTTCTTTGGATGCAACTCAGCATTCTTTTTCCTCCAAACACGACAAGTTGAGTTTTTACCAAAAACTTCTATTTTGGTTTCATCATTCTCCCAATCCTCTTCTGGATCATCTAAATGCTCTCTAGCAAAGTTCAGTCGGGCCCGGACATGTACTGGCTTAAGCAGGGGGACACGTCTGGCACTGCAGGATTTGAGTCCCTGGCGGCGCAGTGTGTTACTGATGGTAGCCTTTGTTACTTTGGTCCCAGCTCTCTGCAGGTCATTCACTAGGTCCCCCGTGTGGTTCTGGGATTTTTGCTCACAGTTCTTGTGATCATTTTGACCCCACAGGGTGAGATCTTGCGTGGAGCCCCAGATCGAGGGAGATTATCAGTGGTCTTGTATGTCTTCCATTTTCTAATAATTGCTCCCACAGTTGATTTCTTCACACCAAGCTGCTTACCTATTGCAGATTCAGTCTTCCCAGCCTGGTGCAGGTCTACAATTTTGTTTCTGGTGTCCTTTGACAGCTCTTTGGTCTTGGCCATGGTGGAGTTTGGAGTTGGACTGTTTGAGGTTGTGGACAGGTGTCTTTTATACTGATAACTAGTTCAAACAGATGCCATTAATACAGGTAACGAGTGGAGGACAGAGGAGCCTCTTAAAGAAGAAGTTACAGGTCTGTGAGAGCCAGAAATCTTGCTTGTTTGTAGGTGACCAAATACTTATTTTACCGAGGAATTTACCAATAAATTCTTTAAAAATCCTACAATGTGATTTTCTGGATTTTTTTTTCTCATTTTGTCTCTCATAGTTGAGGTATACCTATGATGAAAATTACAGGCCTCTCTCATCTTTTTAAGTGGGAGAACTTGCACAATTGCTGGCTGACTAAATACTTTTTTGCCCCACTGTGTATATATATATATATATATATATATATATATATATTCTATTATTTTTATTTGTTCAGAAAATATCAAGAAATAACAACAAATAACATGTTAAATATTTATTACAAATATTTCAATTCAATTTTCAATTCAAAAGAAAAAAAGCTTATCTTTGTGTAATTTCTAATATCTGCCTACACCTTGTGTGAATAAAGCACAATTTTGAGTATATATTCTGTAGAAGCATCACCTCTGGTTATTTAAAAAAAAAACACATTGGCAAAGCCAAATCGCCAGACAATAACTTTTGAAATATAACATGCATTATCTCTACATAAAGGAAGATAAATGAATCAAGAAAGAGATAGAGGTGTTTGAGCTTTCATCATCCTCAGAAATGTAAGCTGTGTGATTCACAATACCATAAAAAAACATGACTGACTCTTGTAGAATAAAAACCAATGACAATTCCATGTGGGATGAAGTTAATGAAGCAGTATAGAGCTGAACTGAAGGAAGGATTCAGATATTGATGAGTAACCGGCATCTGGAGGGGAATCGCAGAGACTGATTTGAATAACAGCACAATTTTCCACAGCGTTGTCGAACTCTCTTGTGAGGAATGTAAATCTAAGGACCTCAGGGAGGACAAAAGGAGGTGTACTTTCTTACCAATCACACACATCTGGGCAATTCATTCATTTTTACATTAATCTTCATATGACTCACCATTGTCATTAGAGATACAGTAGGAAGGGCTGTTCTTGAGTTGGTAAGCTTTGCTTTACCACAGCAGATGCAGTGAGGTGTTGTCGTGTGAACTGTTTTATAGATCAATATTCAGTTTGTTTGTACTTTATTACGCAGGCCCGCTTCCAGATGCTCGCAGCAAACACTGTGTTTACGAACTTGTTCTGAATGAGCAACTTGATAAGAGTGAGGTCATTCACTCTGGGACACGACTGAAATACACAACTGAAGATGATTTGTCTTTCTTCCTTCCTTTCAAACCTACACAAACAATCTCATAAATCTGAACAAGCACAAAAGTTGTTATGTAAAGTCAATAGAAAGTAAAATCAGATACAATGTTTCATATATATATATATATATATATATATATATATATATATATATATATATATTAGGGCTGTCAGTTTAATGCGTTAACTTACATTTACATTTACATTTAGTCATTTGGCAGACGCTTTTATCCAAAGCGACTTACAATTGGGGAATACATAAAGCGATTCGTCTAGAAGAGGCAATCAGACAGAGGAAGTGCTTGTAACAAGTCTCAGGCATTGTTCAAATAAGTACAAGCTAGAAAGGAAAGGAATAAATAAAGAGAAAGAATTTTTTTTTTTTTTTTTTTGTTTTTTTTAGGATGAAGTCAAGTAGTGCTGAAAGAGATGAGTTTTCAGTTGTTGCTAACTTAATTAATTAGTTATGAAAAAAATAACGCGATTAAAATATTTTAACGCACTGGCCCCGCCCCCAGACCTGTACATCATCTTACATTTCATACAGTTGAATGTTGGCAAATAAGATGCAGGGCAACAAATCCATAAATACAGTTATGCCCTAAAATTCAAGATATTGAGGCAAAAAAATGCCCCTGGGTGAGTTTTTGTCTCATATTTATACAGTATCATATGATAAGCGATATCACACGAGCAGCGAGAGCAGTATCACACGTGTGCTATTTTTGTCACGAAGAACACACAGAGTGCAAATGTGATTTTATACAACATTTCAGTAAATAAGAAGTTATTATTTTGCTACATTTTAAACACAATATTGTGTTTTTGTTCAGTTTTGCCAATGAAAATATTACCTAAAAAGCCATAGCAGAACTGTTGTGCGTCTCCAAGCAACAGCGGTGTTTAGTAGTTTCTGAATGAATCCGAGTTTTGAACGAACGATGTGAACCAATGATTTAGTAGCCCATTCTTAGAGAGAGCTGTTTACTTAATTCCTGAATGAATCAGCCGTTTGAACGAATCAACTCATAAAGATATTTACCGCCAACTGCAGGTAGTTTCAGTTTCTTCTTTAGAGTATCATTTTGTTTATATATATATATATATTAAAAAAAAGCCTTAAAGGGATAGTTCACCAAAAATAAATTATGTCATCATTTACTCACCCTCATGTTGTTTCAAACCTGAATGACTCACTTTCTCAAATTATCTTCTTTTATGTTCCATACTTTAGGCTATGTTAGGCCATTGTAGCCTAAACATTTAACATTATAATAGCTTTAAATGATCTTTTGGGGGTATTTTCACAGCCAAATTGGTTTGCAATTAATTAGATTAATAATCGCAGCACCCTGTAATTAATTAATTTAAAACTTTAATCCACTGACAGCCCTAATATATATATATACAGTATATTATATATATATATATATACATACATATATATACATACAGTATATATCACCTTTATTTAAACTAACAAAGAAAATTTTTAATAATTTTACTTAACAACAACAAAAAAAAAACGTTTATATGCAATTTCTCTAACATCACGAATCTCTTTCATTTTCAATTTTTCCAACCTCTCCAACAAATTGACTCCATTCTGAAACAACCACTTCCAGTCCATTCAATCCCAGATGGATCAAATCAAGTCTCGTCCAACATTTTATTAATTCAATATCTTGTTTCGCTCAGAAACGTGTCAAATTATGGAAATAAAAGGGGTTTTAAATTAGGTCTTTTCAAAGTTTGTATAAAAAATAAGGGTAAATGGCATTTCTTAGCCACAATACTAGCAATACCCACTCTTACAGTAAAACAGCATTTTACAGGTGCATTTACTTTAAATATTTTACTAAAAGATTATGATTTAAATTCTGACTGGACACCTCAACTGCTTCTTTCTGTACACAGACAGTACACTAATTTTTGGAACAGAGGCCATGTGATAAAAACAGAGGTGGGTGTGTGAGCTGCCAACTCATGAGTGTGTGTCTCACACACAGCACAGCTGCGGTCAGAAGAGCAAATGTTACGCTCACACACACACACTCTCACAACCGTTATCTGTCTCTCTGTCCTGTTTTATGAGCCCATTCTCTTCTTGCCAGGACTTACAGTGTCCAAATGCTGTTACATGCAAAATATGCAGTTCAGGCATATATTTAAATCATTTGTCAGTATAAACAAAATGCACAGCAAATACACTAGCTTAGGCCAGCGCTTCTCAAAAGGTTGCTCTGACAGTCAGCAAAGAAAAACAAAGCTGAAAGCAAATAAGATACAATTAACTGTCACGGAATGACTCCAGGAAAACAAGATAGATCCAAGTGCAGTTTTTAATTGTGGTTCAAACAATAATCTAAAAACAAAGCAACAGGCAAAAACATTGGCAAAAAGTAATCCATAAAGACAGGGTAACAGAAACACAACGTAACAGGTCCAATACTGCAGCAACAAAAGACTAAGTGAGCATGGTATAAATAGTGACGAACTAATGAGTAAATGACCTACAGCTGATGATAATCAGAACAGAAAACACAGAGCAAAGGACTATGGGAAACAGAGTTCATGGCATTTAACAATGGAAAGGAGAGTGCCATCAAATGGACAGTCTAGGGCACAACAACTAGACACTATGACATTACCCCCCCCTTTAAGGAGCGGATACCAGACACTCCACCAGAAAACACAAAAGTTCAGGAGGGAGGTGGAAAGGAGGCGGATCGGGGGAGGAATGGCAGGCTAGGCCCGTGTAGCGGAAGAGGGCCTGGAGACAGAGGTAGACAAGAGTGCCAGGGTGGTGCCGGCAGGGCAGGAGGCCAGGGCGGAGCATAAGCCCTCCAGGGCGGAGCTGACGGCAAGGATAAAGCTAACAAAGCTGGCAGGCCAAGGAGCTTGGGTGGTGCTGGGATGGCCTCCGGGCCGGCAGCGGGCTCTAAAGTGGAATCTGAGGGCTCCCGGACTGGAGCAGGCTCTGAAGTGGACTCTGAGGACTCCTGGACTGGAGCGGGTTCATGAGTGGAATCTGAGGGCTCTCGGACTGGAGCAGACTCTGGAGTGGACTCTGAGGGCTCTCGGACTGGAGCAGACTCTGGAGTAGACTCTGAATGCTCCTGGGCTGGAGCGGGTCCATGAGTGGCCTCTGAATGCTCCCGGAGTGGAGTGGGTTCATGAACAGGCTCCTGGGCCAGCAAAGCAGTAAGCTTAAGTGGGGCCAGCAAAGCAGAGAACTTAGATGGGGCCGGCAGGGCAAGGAGCTTGGTTAGAGCTGGCAAGGCAATGAGCCTGGGTGGAGCCAACAGGGCAAGGATCATGGGAGAACCTGACAGGGCAAGGATCATGGGAGAGACAAAGAGAGCGGGCTGCTCAGTAACTTCTGGGACCACCAGAGTCGGGTCCTCCAGGACTTGAGACTACCAGAGTCAGGTCCTCCAGGACCACCGGACTTGAGACCACCAGAGTCGTGTCCTCCAGGACCAGCGGACTTGAGACCACTGGAGTCGTGTCTTCCAGGACCACCAGACTCAATACCACCAGAGTCGGGTCCTCCAGGACCACCAGACTCGGGACCACTGGAGTCAGATCCTCCAGGACCACCAGACTCAGGACCACCAAAATCAGGACCTCCAGGACCACCGGACTCGATACCACCAGAGTCGACTCCTCCAGACTGCAGACTTTGCTGCCCTTCTCTTTCTCGACCTTCGTTTTGGCATGGAAATCAATGGAGGGTCCTGTACTTGACTTCATATGGGAGGTGGGGATGGGATAGTCCCTGCGGGTAGAGTCTGGTGGTGGTGTACAACCTTCCCTTCCTTGCGGAGCTGCAAGTACCTGGAGAAGTTCCAAAAATCCAACGATTTAACCAGCTCCATCTCCCAATGCAGCAGGGGCTTATCCTGGCAGAGGTTAAAGGTGTCCTTTATGTCCACATCCTGACAACCCAGCTTCTCCGCCCTTGTCCAAAATTTCTGGGCGAAGGCTTCTACCTCCATCCCCTTCTGACGCAGAGCCATTAAAGCCCGATGTTGAGCCATCTGCTCCTTCTTAATGGCAGGAGGAGAAATCCGGATATCCATAGTCCAAGCGATTAAAACTGCTGGATCTTGAAATGGCTGCAGTATTCTGTCACGGAATGACTCCAGGAAAACAAGATAGATCCAAGTGCAGTTTTTAATTGTGTTTCAAACAATAATCCAAAAACAAAGCAACAGGCAAAAACATTGGCAAAAAGTAATCCATAAAGACAGGGTAACAGAAACACAATGTAACAGGTCCAATACTGCAGCAGCAAAAGACTAAGTGAGCATGGTATAAATAGTGACGAACTAATGAGTAAATGACCTACAGCTGATGACAATCAGAACAGAAAACACAGGGCAAAGGACTATGGGAAACAGAGTTCATGGCATTTAACAATGGAAAGGAGAGTGCCATCAAATGGACAGTCTAGGGCACAACAACTAGACACTAACCACATAATTGTTGATAGTTAGAACAGCAAAAAAATAAATAAATAAATAAAAAAATACTGATAAAACTGCCAATATCTTTTGCTGTTTGATGTCTGTGCCTCAAACTCGGCAGTATTTTATTGCAAATTCATCTGTTACTAAGTAGAAGCCAAATTAGGCAGATGGTGACATGGACAGGTTGCCTGACATGCCCTCATCTGTAAAAATCATGGACGCAAAATAAAGAAAACATGGCCCAGACTGAATTAAATACTGGTTCACACATGCAGTATGAATAAATATTTGTAATGACCATAATGTGTTTATTTATTATTGGCTGTCGAGAGCATGACACCATCGAAATTCATTTGGAAACCAAAAGTGTCAATTTTCCTATTCAGCCAGTATCATATTGTTGGGCCTATGCAGTTTTAACCCTGTAAAGACCACTTTATCATATTTGATATGCAAATTTCTGTAACACTTTAGCTTAGGGACCAATTCTCACTATTAACTAGTTGCTTAATAGCATGCATACTAGCATATTGGCTGTTTATTAGTACCTATAAAGCACATATCAATGCCTTACTCTGCATTACCTTATTTTAGATACCTTGATCTTATCCATTACCTCAACTTAACAACTACCTTACAAACTATCATTAAGCAGCAAATTAGGAGTTTACTGAGGCAAAAGTCATAATTAATAGTTAGTTAATAGTGAGAATTGGCCCTCAAACTAAAGTGTGAGCCACATTTCTAAGGCCAATCGGGAGAAGCCGATTAGTCACCAGAAGAGACGGACGGCAGCGCGTAAGTGTTGTTGTAATACTTGTTGGTAGATCTGTTGTTTAAATTATTTACTTGCTGCTGGGAAGGAATACTTCGTTTCCTACCTATTTCTATTCTGCTTTTTCGTTGAGGTTGATATTTTTGATTGCACTTACTGGTAATTATAATAATTTGCGCCTCGGCTAAGAAGGAGCCCGTGTCATTTGCATTTGCTCCGTGTGCTAAGTGTTAGTTTCGTCTTGAGCTATTAGCACTCAGTTGGGCTATTGGCTGGGCTAATCAGAAGCCGGCCACAGTGACTGTTAAAAGTATTTAAACTGCTTGGTCGCTGTTAGAACTTGGGAGAAGCCGATTAGTCACCAGAAGAGACGGACGGCAGCGCGTAAGTGTTGTTGTAATACTTGTTGGTAGATCTGTTGTTTAAATTATTTACTTGCTGCTGGGAAGGAATACTTCATTTCCTACCTATTTCTATTCTGCTTTTTCGTTGAGGTTGATATTTTTGATTGCACTTACTGGTAATTATAATAATTTGCGCCTCGGCTAAGAAGGAGCCCGTGTCATTTGCATTTGCTCCGTGTGCTAAGTGTTAGTTTCGTCTTGAGCTATTAGCACTCAGTTGGGCTATTGGCTGGGCTAATCAGAAGCCGGCCACAGCGACTGTTAAAAGTATTTAAACTGCTTGGTCGCTGTTAGAACTTGGGAGAAGCCGATTAGTCACCAGAAGAGACGGACGGCAGCGCGTAAGTGTTGTTGTAATACTTGTTGGTAGATCTGTTGTTTAAATTATTTACTTGCTGCTGGGAAGGAATACTTCGTTTCCTACCTATTTCTATTCTGCTTTTTCGTTGAGGTTGATATTTTTGATTGCACTTACTGGTAATTATAATAATTTGCGCCTCGGCTAAGAAGGAGCCCGTGTCATTTGCATTTGCTCCGTGTGCTAAGTGTTAGTTTCGTCTTGAGCTATTAGCACTCAGTTGGGCTATTGGCTGGGCTAATCAGAAGCCGGCCACAGCGACTGTTAAAAGTATTTAAACTGCTTGGTCGCTGTTAGAACTTGGGAGAAGCCGATTAGTCACCAGAAGAGACGGACGGCAGCGCGTAAGTGTTGTTGTAATACTTGTTGGTAGATCTGTTGTTTAAATTATTTACTTGCTGCTGGGAAGGAATACTTCGTTTCCTACCTATTTCTATTCTGCTTTTTCGTTGAGGTTGATATTTTTGATTGCACTTACTGGTAATTATAATAATTTGCGCCTCGGCTAAGAAGGAGCCCGTGTCATTTGCATTTGCTCCGTGTGCTAAGTGTTAGTTTCGTCTTGAGCTATTAGCACTCAGTTGGGCTATTGGCTGGGCTAATCAGAAGCCGGCCACAGCGACTGTTAAAAGTATTTAAACTGCTTGGTCGCTGTTAGAACTTGGGAGAAGCCGATTAGTCACCAGAAGAGACGGACGGCAGCGCGTAAGTGTTGTTGTAATACTTGTTGGTAGATCTGTTGTTTAAATTATTTACTTGCTGCTGGGAAGGAATACTTCGTTTCCTACCTATTTCTATTCTGCTTTTTCGTTGAGGTTGATATTTTTGATTGCACTTACTGGTAATTATAATAATTTGCGCCTCGGCTAAGAAGGAGCCCGTGTCATTTGCATTTGCTCCGTGTGCTAAGTGTTAGTTTCGTCTTGAGCTATTAGCACTCAGTTGGGCTATTGGCTGGGCTAATCAGAAACCGGCCACAGCGACTGTTAAAAGTATTTAAACTGCTTGGTCCCTGTTAGAACTTGGGAGAAGCCGATTAGTCACCAGAAGAGACGGACGGCAGCGCGTAAGTGTTGTTGTAATACTTGTTGGTAGATCTGTTGTTTAAATTATTTACTTGCTGCTGGGAAGGAATACTTCGTTTCCTACCTATTTCTATTCTGCTTTTTCGTTGAGGTTGATATTTTTGATTGCACTTACTGGTAATTATAATAATTTGCGCCTCGGCTAAGAAGGAGCCCGTGTCATTTGCATTTGCTCCGTGTGCTAAGTGTTAGTTTCGTCTTGAGCTATTAGCACTCAGTTGGGCTATTGGCTGGGCTAATCAGAAGCCGGCCACAGCTGTTTTCACTCTAGTCTGTTAAACTGTGTATTTATTTGATATCTGTGCGCTGACGCGGAAGCGTCTGCGGAAGCGTCGTGTTCAGCCTCCTCGTGTGAAGACCGGCGAGTGTAAAGACGAACGACTTTTTCCTGCGCGACTTTAACCGAGCAACGAACTTAAGTATCATTTCTATCTTCCCTCACACACTCTCCTTTTCTGTCCTCTTCCTTTCCACCTCTATCATGTGTTTCCAAACCATTCCGGTTATCTCTCAACCACGCTCTAACATCACACGCAGACGTCAACGTAATCCTGCTAACCTGCGCCCTATCTCTACATCTTCTACCGCACCTCTTTCTTTCTCTGTGGGTCTCTGGAACTGTCAGTCAGCGGTCAACAAAGCTGACTTCATTTCTGCTTTTTCTTTACAATCCACGCTCAGCATCTTGGGCTTGACTGAGACCTGGATTCGTCCAGAAGACTCAGCAACCCCAGCTGCTCTCTCTAACAACTTCTCTTTCTCTCACACCCCACGTCAAGTTGGCCGGGGTGGGGGTACTGGACTGCTCATTTCAAAGAATTGGACATACTCAACCCACTCTCCCCTATGCAATTACAACTCATTTGAATGTCATGCGATTACTGTAACAGCTCCTATAAAACTCCAGATTGTGGTAATTTACCGTCCCCCTGGCCAAATTCTAGCCACCTTCCTAGAGGAGCTGGACGGGCTGCTGTCCTCTTTCATGGAGGTTGGCACTCCACTCTTAGTCTTTGGCGATTTCAACATTCATCTAGACAAGCCTTATGCTACAGACTTCCATTCACTCCTAGCTTCATTTGATCTCAAACGCCTTACCACTTCTAGCACGCACAAATCAGGCAACCAACTTGATTTAATTTACACATACAATTGCACTGCAGATAACATTCTGGTGCAACCACTACATATCTCTGACCATTTCTTCATTTCTTTTACATTACTTTTTGATACCCATGTGCCATCAACCCCCTTACCGGTTATTTTTAGACGAAACTTACGCTCCCTTTCTCCCTCACATCTGTCCTCTGTAGTATCCTCCTCTCTTCCCTCACCTACCCATTTCTCATCTCTGGATGTGAATGCAGCTACTGACACTCTATGCCAGACCTTAACCTCTTGTCTTGACGACATTTGTCCTCTCTCCTCCAGCCCAGCACGGGTTGCCCCTTCTAACCCCTGGTTATCCGAAGTTCTTCGTGAACATCGGACCAAACTCAGAGCGGCAGAGAGAAAATGGCGCAAATCAAACGATCCGTCGGACCTGAGTAGGTATCAGTCCTTGCTCTCATCTTTCTCTGCTGAAGTCCACACTGCCAAATCCTCACATTTCCACGACAAGATCAACAGCGCTCCAGACATGCGTAACCTCTTCAGAACATTTAATTCTCTCCTCTGTCCCCCTCCACCACCTCCCACCACTTCTATAACAGCTGATGACTTTGCCACTTTTTTTTACAGGCAAAACTAGAACAATCAGTAGTCAGTTCTCTCCTCCACACACACACGACCTCCAACCAACCACATCCACTGCTAAAACTCCCATCTTCTCCTTCTGTCCACTCACTGAGGCTGAGGTATCCAAACTTCTCCTCTCCAGCCATCCTACAACATGTCCTCTAGACCCAATCCCATCACACCTTCTCCAAGCAATCTCTCCCACACTCTTACCAGCACTCACACACATCATCAATACATCTCTCCTCACAGGCATTTTCCCCACTGCGTTCAAGCAGGCTCGGGTAACCCCACTGCTCAAGAAACCTACATTAAACACTTCTCTTACTGAAAACTACAGACCTGTCTCTCTCCTTCCATTCATAGCGAAAACACTCGAACGAGTTGTCTTCAACCAGGTCTCATTGTTTCTTTCACAGAACAACAAACTGGATGCTAAACAGTCAGGTTTCAGGAGTGGCCATTCAACTGAGACGGCACTACTCTCAGTCACTGAAGCCCTGCGAATTGCAAAAGCAGACTCCAAATCATCAGTCCTCATTCTGCTGGATCTATCTGCTGCGTTTGACACTGTTAATCATCAGATCCTCCTGTCTACCCTCTCATCTCTGGGCATCACTGGGATTCCACTTTGCTGGTTTGAATCCTATCTCACTGGTAGGTCTTTCAGGGTGGCCTGGGGAGGTGAGGTATCCAAAGCACATCAACTGGTCACTGGGGTTCCTCAGGGATCGGTTCTTGGACCCCTCCTCTTCTCCACATACACGACATCACTGGGTCCCATCATACAGGCACATGGCTTCTCCTACCATTGCTACGCTGATGACACACAGCTCTATCTCTCTTTTCAACCAGATGATCCAACAGTAGCTGCACGGATCTCAGGCTGCCTGGCGGACATCTCGGCATGGATGAAAGAACATCACCTACAGCTCAACCTGGCAAAGACTGAGCTTCTTGTCTTCCCTGCTACTCCAACCCTACAGCATGACTTCACGATTCAGTTAGGTTCATCAACTATTGCCCCATCAACTTCGGTCAGAAATCTCGGGGTAATCTTTGATGACCAATTGACCTTCAAAGAGCACATTGCAAAGACCGCTCGATCTTGCAGGTTTGCACTACACAACATCAGAAAGATCAGGCCCTTTCTGACAGAGCATGGTGCACAACTTCTTGTCCAGGCCCTTGTCATTTCTAGGCTGGACTACTGCAATGCTCTTCTGGCTGGACTTCCATCAAACACAATCAAACCTCTACAAATGATTCAGAATGCAGCGGCACGTCTGGTCTTCAATGAGCCCAAAAGAGCCCATGTTACACCTCTCTTTATCTCCTTGCACTGGCTACCAGTTGCAGCTCGGATCAAGTTCAAGACACTGATGCTTGCATATAGAACAACCACAGGCTCAGCACCCGCCTACTTCCACTCACTATTACGAATCTACACCCCCTCCAGAAGTCTGAGATCTGCTAGTGAGCGACGCCTCGTGGTACCATCACAGAGAGGCTTAAAATCACTCTCCAGAACATTCTCATTCACCATTCCTGGCTGGTGGAATGATCTTCCCACCCCTATCCGGAATGCTGGATCCCTACCAATCTTTAAGCAACAACTGAAAACTCATCTCTTTCAGCACTACTTGACTTCATCCTAAAAAAAAAAAAAAAAAAAAAAAAAAAAAAAAAAAAAATTCTTTCTCTTTATTTATTCCTTTCCTTTCTAGCTTGTACTTATTTGAACAATGCCTGAGACTTGTTGTTACAAGCACTTCCTCTGTCTGATTGCCTCTTCAAGACGTATCGCTTTATGTATTCCCCAATTGTAAGTCGCTTTGGATAAAAGCGTCTGCTAAATGACTAAATGTAAATGTAAATGTAATATAATCAAAACTTGACTGAAAAAAACTGTTGCATACATGCCTTCTGTAGACTGACTGATAGTTCATACTTTTTAGCAAGTAAAAGGCCTTTTAGTGAACAAAAAAAACAAACAATTTTTTAATATATATTTTGAAGTTTCAACAAACTGTTCCATTCTAAATATTTGATTATTCTGACTATTATTTAATATGTCAAGCTTTACAGGGTTAAGGACATTTTTATCTTTGTGTAAAATCTAGGTTTTGAAACAAAACCATTTGAGAGCATCTCATATAGTGCTGTGTTCGATACATCGATACGACGAGAGAGAGAGAGAGAGGCTTTGTATGTATGAATTACCACCGTTTTGCCGTGTTTCTCTATTAACAGTGAAGCTGTGGCTTTAATTCCTTTAGAAACAATGATGTTACCAGCTCCTTGTTGAGAAAGATAATGTAGCTCTTTAGCGATTAAGCTATTTTATTGATAAAATTGTGGGGCAGCGCAAAAAAGTTTGTTCCTGAATGTCTGTGCGCGCGTGCAGCGTGATCTGTCTGAGTGACTGACGTGTGTGTGTGAGATACAGTGAAGACAGCGTTTAGAACTCTTCTAATTTTTATTTTTATTTTTAAATGTAGAAAGTGCGTTAATATGTGCAATGATAACCTACCAGCAATGTTAAGATGATTTTTTAATATATTAATATGAGTACATTACAATATAAATTTATTAGAACGAGTACATTATTATTTAGGGGCTAAAAAACAAGATGCAAACAATCAGAATATTGTACCTGGTGGGGAGTGCACAATGTAAACATGAAACACATGCCATTACCTATACTGTGGTACAGTTATGGAGGCCCTTCATAATGCAGAGGTCAACTGCCTGCTCTGCCAATAGTTAGCAATGGCCCTATAGTATGCAGTGTTTAATAAACAACTGTTTTACTAAATTCTGCTGAGGTGAAATTCAGTGCAGTCCTATATCGTGATACGTATCGTATCGTGACTTTGCTGGTGATACACAGCCCTAATCTCGTAGATCACTCTCTCATTACAACCTCAGAGAGCTCATGGTAGTTCTGTCTTGAAATGATATATACATTTTGTTTAAAACCAATTACTTTATTGAGATAATTAATTGGGCATTTGCGTTTGAACCCGACTGTGGAGTTTTACCACGGTACGAGACTCACCATGTTCATGACGGTGAGCAGGAAGCGCTGGGCGGCCTCAGCTCCGTGATACTGCACCATGTTAGCGTCGGCCACCACGACAGTCTCCACTGTGTACTCTCTGCTCAGCCTGATGGCGTTCCTCCTGCCACGCACCTCCTCTGCTCCTTTTGCCCTTTTCTCCTTCTTCTTGTCTAACACACACACACACACACAAGAACTGTTAGGCCTGAGAAATACTTTACACTAATGTTCAAAAGTTTGGGTTGGCAAGATTTTTTTAATGTTTTTGAAAGTATAGTAGCTCATGCTTACCAAGGCTGCATTTATTTGATCAAAAATGCAGTAAGAACAGTAATATTGTAAAATATTATTGCAATTTAAAATAACGGTTTTCTAATTTCATATATTTTCAAATGTAATTTATTTCTGTGATGCAAAGCTGAATTTTCAGCATCATTACTTCAGTCTTCAGAGTCACATGATCCTTCAGAAATCATTCTAATATGCTGATTTGACGCTCAAGAAACATTTCTCATTATGAGTTAAAAACAGTGTTTAATATTTCACCATGTTACATCTTTTCCAACTTCTCTGATGAAAATAAAGTTCAAAAGTACAGCATTTATTAAATTAGAAATCTTTTGTAACACTATAAGTATCTTCTTTACTGTCACTTCTGATCAATTTAATGCTTATAATAAAAATATTATTTCCCTAAACCCCAACTTTTGAGCTATAGTGTTATGCACACATTCATGCTTGATCCACACATTGCAAACGTGAATATTAACATCCAGCTTGCGCAGTAAGAACCGCCTGTGTTCAGGCTATGTTTCACGTCTTATCGTCAAACATGGAAAGTACACCGCCATGCACCGAAGACGACCTGGGCGAAACAAGTTGAAGACAGCCTTAAGAATCGTCGTCTCACACTCGTAGATGCCAAGTCCCTATCCAGCGATCGATTAGCATGGAGTCAAGTCGTGGAAATTGCTGGGAGGCCGTCGACACCTATAGCAGCGTATGAGCTAAGAAGTCGTCTTCGGCACAACGCCAGCTAAGGATAGGAGGAGGAAGAGGATCGTCGAACCTGCAATTATGTCAGGAAATGTGGTCTTTGTTACTCAGAGAGACATACGTATGTATACAAACACATTGAGATTAACACACAGGACAAGCGGTTCCTGGAGCAGGTAAACAAATCAACAACAAACAGAGAGAAACTCTTCAAACATTACTCTTACAAAGCACGATATTTGACTGCATCTGCTGTCAGCTCTAGGCAGGGGACACATTTTGGCTCCAAATAAACACTTTTCATCCTCAGAATTACACCACATATGTTGTGTGTGTGCACAATTAGACCTGGTCATAACAAAGGCAACAGCTTTACTGTAACCAAGTCCAAACCTTTGACAGAGCTAATGTCCACCAGACGCAAGACCTGACCAGAAGAACAAAGACAGAAATCAAACCAAAATGGTGTTAAAGTCAACATGAATTCAAAATTCACTCTAATATTTAATTTCTTAATGCTCTGAGCTCAATTTGTGCATAAAATTGTAAAATTTCTCAGTTCAAACATTTGTTATGTTATCTATGTTCTATTGTGAATATAATATTGGCTCATGTGATTTGAAAGTCTTTTAGTCCAAAACGTCCCAACATTTCCGGAATTCAGGTTGTAATATATTTCCCTTAGTGTTTTGAATTTTCCATTACAAATATCTATATATACAAATCAAGATATGTTTACTCAAACATTTACTGTTTTCTACCCAAATTCAGCTTATGCTTAAAACAAGAAAAATGTGCAGAAAAAAAATACACTTAATTCAAAGGAAAGGCAAGATCATTTTCTTACCACACTAACAGATTTTTTTTTTTTCAGATTTTTTTAATGCATTTTAAATTTCTGATTTTTTTAGATATTTGTCTTGGAAAACAAGACTAATTAAATGCACTGTAAAATGTTTGTTTTTGTAGCTTTGATACAAAATTTTGATTGGTTGAGAACTGTTTATGCCAAATTATTGAAATAAAATCAGATTTATAACACACTTTCACCACAGTCAACAATCACACACAAGCAGAATGAGGAACAACTAATGGTCCTTCTTGATCTGAGCAGTTTGTAGTCTGGTTTCATGTGTATTTCCTGACAAACATGAGCGTGTGTATCTGCGCTTGTGAAGAAGAATGAAGTTTTTTGAAAATCTAAAAATGCAGAAAGTTTCCTGTAAGGGGTAGGTTTAGGTGTAGGGTTGGTGTAGGGCAATAGCACATACAGTTTGTACAGTATAAAAACCATTACGCCTATGAATGACCCCACAAGGATAGTGAAAAAAGTGTGTGTGTGTGTGTGTGTGTGTGTGTGTGTGTGTTTATTGAAGACACCTGTAAACATGCTTGGGAAAAAGCGAATAATGTTTACCACAACACAAGTCAAAAAGTCAATTAGCAAAAATTTTCTGAAGTATCAAGTTTAGGATGTTGTTTCAAATGGTGGTTTTCCACCATCTGGAGTCCAGTTTTAGTTTATTTGCTGGGTTGCACAAACCCACCAATTTGTCCTTAAAAGATCCCAAAATGTTCAAAGATGGCATACAAGATGGTCTGTTGCAATCCTTTGCACTTCTTCTAGCTATTTCATTAAAAAAAAAACTAAAAAATATTTAAAACTACTAGCTTTGCAGTTATTTAATACATTTACTGCACACTGAAGGCACTTACAGCAAATACTTTTATCCAGTGCTTTAGTATCACATGTGAAAGCACTGCGATCAACAGATGAAAGTATGCTATCTGAGAATAGCATCACTTTATCACTTTTTTCTTTTAAGATTGTGAAGGGCACACATTCTGTCCATTTTTGCTTTTGGCCTTCATAAACATAATTATTTTTACATAAACACATGGACACACTGTAACTCTAAACTCAGTTGCATATTTCAGATGTATCACATCCTACAACTTCATCATCTGCAGAGAAAAATCACCACTTAATCACACCAAAATAATGGACTCATATTGATTGGAATGTAATTGTTTCACTGAAACTTTTTTGTTCTTATTTTGTGTTTTACTACTTTATGTATTTATTCATGTTCATTGTCAGTTGTCATTCATTAATGTATTCAGCTAATAACTGTTGTTATGAGCACTGCCAATTTTGCATGTCAATAGAAACATACTTAATTCACACAACATGCTGCTGTTGTGGTTATTGTTGTTGTTGTTGTTTTAAATGTGAAACCCTAACCGAGGCTACACTCTAAGATGCATCATTACTGATTTTTTGGAGCTCAGCCATCCAACTACACAGACTGTCAACACTCTCAACAGGTAAATAATTTCTTTCTTAAAATGTCTATAAATTATAACTTTCAAATGCTAATTGGTTTTTCTATGTCTTTTCTCTTTTTAGTTTAAGAGAACATGTACGTGTGACCAGCTCTATTCAGTTAAGGATATTCTCCTCTTCTTCACTAAGTAAGTAACAAAGATATTGAATTTATGATCCATTTTGTTAGATATTTTTATTACTAGGGTTTATGCATAAACATACCCAGCTATCCCATGACTTTATATTACTTTTTCCTTTTAACAAAAAAAAAAAAAAAAAAAAAAAAATTGTGAAATGCTCACATACTACTTTTGGCCTTCGTAAACAACTGTTTTCACACAAACAAATTAAAAGAGACACATTGAATATCTAAACTCAATTGTGCATTTCAGATGCTACAACCTCATCATCTGCAGAGAGAAACTGCCATTCAGTCACATCAAATTACAGATAATGATTAACTTAAAGGCATCATAGAGGATTGTGAAGATATTTTACTGGAGCTTGGTCTTCAATACACTATTTTATGTTCTATTTAGTTTTACTTTTTTAAGCATTTATTTATGTTCAATGTCCATTGTCATGCATTAATGTATTAATAACTGTTGTTAGAACACTGTCATTTTTGCTACAATTTCAAGTCATTAAAAAATAATAAAATTGACACGTTGTTGTTGTTGATTTTATGTAAAACCCTAATAGACACTTATATTATAAGATATTACAAGTATATTATAAGATATAAGATAGGTAAGATAGATTATAAGACAGATAGAGGGGTAAAAAACAATATTAATAAATAATATATACAAATAATACTAATATTAATGAAAAACTATCATTAAAAAGGTTATTTATAACACCATTAAGGTCCTATATAGCATTTTCAAAGCATGGTGCTGTATGGAACCCTATAAAAAAGGTTCTATTTAGCACTAAAAAGGGTTCTGCTATTGTTACAAGCCGAAGAACCCTTTTCTGGTACTGTTTAGAACCATTTTTCTTAAGAGTGTATACCAGTACTGAAGTAAAAAGGCAATTTGGAAACTTATAAAACAAATATGTTTGTTTTGTTGAGAGTAAGTGGACTCATTTTTTGCCCCACAGTTCAGTGGGGCTCTGATGGGGGTCTCTGCTGTATGTTTACAGGTGTTTAGGAAATGTGCTTGTGTGAGTGTGCGCACATTTATAAATGACTAACACAACATATGGTGCTAATGTGACACGCTCTTTTTGCAGCGCAAGCATTTTTTCCATTCTCAGCTGTTTTCAGGCACATCTGACAGGAGACAATGGAAACTAATGGTGCCTTGGGCTTCACCACAAATGACACTGAAAATCACACATTTTCTAGCAATGTGCTGATACCAGCAATAAATCCTGCAGACGGAGACAGTCATAAAACAAGTAATGAGTAACAACAAACCACCATTAACGGTCAGGAAGCGATCACAAAACTGTCATGTAGAGCTGTAATAACAAAGGACTTGTTCGGGTGACTCAGGTGACTCTTCTGATGTCTTAAAGGAACAGCGCACACAAAGATGAGTTCAATCGTTATTTACTCACCCGGATGACATTCAATCTTCTGTGGAACAGAGTTTAGCAGAGTTTTTATATATACAATAAAATGACTGGAAACTGGGGCTGTCAAGTGCCCAAAAATGACAAAGCAGCACCATAAATGTAGTCCAAATGACTTGTGGACTCTATAATAACCATATCAAGTCATTTTTGATTTGTATAGTGCTTTTGTCATGCATTAAGTCCTACAGGTCTCAGTGAGCAGCCAAAGGAAAAACCTCCATAAGATGTTTAGATGAAGAGGGAGAAAACCCCTGAGAAGAACCAGACTCAGCTAGAGGAGCCCAAAATCCTTGGGCACTGCAATAATTGCACATGTGCTAAAGATTATTTATTCACATAGTATGTGTAATACAACCACGTGTTCACTAAATAATTATATTATCATTATTAGATTTTTTTAAATGCTAGTGGGGAAAATGAAAAACTGTAAACATTAAAATAATAATAAACAATTAAATTGCAAGGATAATGGCTTGTTTGGATAACTGACTACAATGAATCATGATACACCATTGATCAATCTTTTGTGAAAAGCAATTGATACTATTTTTTTATTATTAATACTATTATTGAGCAAGGATGCATGAAAATGAATCAAAAGTAACATTAAACACATTTGCAATGTTACAATAGATTTCTATTTTTTTTTAAATGTTATTTTGTTATTTTTCTATAAAAAACAACATTTAAAAACAAATAGAAATCTATTGTAACATTGTAAATGTCTTTAATGAAGCAGCACAACTGTTTTCCAAATTGATTATGATTAATGTTTCTTGAGCAGCAAATCAGCATATTAGAATGATTTCTGAAGGATCATGTGACACTGAAGGCTGGAGTAATGATGCTGAAAATTCTGCTTTGCATCAAAGGAATAAATTACATTTGAACATGCATTCAAACAGAAAACAATTACTTTAAATTGTAATAATATTTTACAGCATTACAGTTTTTACTGTATCTTTCATCAAGTAAATGCATTTTTGGTGAGCATAAGCGACTTCTTTCAAAAGCATTTTCTAAAAATTTTACCGACCTTAAACATTTAAACAGTAGTGTACATATTACAGCTTTCTATTAGAGATAAACAAAATAAATAAATAAAAATAAAAATAAAAACATACAAATTTTAAACATGTTAGAATAAATTAATGCAAAGAAGATCAAACATTCCACTAAACTTATATTAAATTCCACTAAAAAGGCTTTATACGTGTTTGGAACAACATGAGGATGAGTACATGATTTTTGGCTGAACTATTCCTTCAATAATCCCATCTGTTAATAACATCATCTTGTTATTCATTAGTCTTGATAAAACTCAATCGAGTCATTGCTACTTTTGGCTTTGGTTTATAATGGCTCACTTCAACTGGCCACAACATTTAACCTGATTTCAGGTCATGACGCTGATGTGTCCGTTCCAAAATTCAATTAATATTTGTGTAGAACTGCAGATAAATCTCTTAGTCAGGCCCCTGAAGCTTTGTGAGGGGCCGTAATGGTGAAAACGATGTGGTTGGCTAAATAATACTCCTGTGCTGAAGGGGAAACATAAACCACATACCCACACCTGCTAAATCTGTGTGTGTGTGTGTGTGTGTGTGTGTTCATTCTTACATGCTGTGCAAGGGCCGTCAAATAGGTAGGTAGAAGAAAAATGCTTTTTCTGTATAGCAGAACAGCTGAAAGATGATGGTCTTTAAAAAAAAAAAAAAAAAAAAAACATTTTTGCTCAGCGGTTGCTCTTCCTCAGCTCATTAGACTTAACAGCGTTCTCCATGGAGTTGTTTAAGTATCCACTATGACTCAGGCGTTTCTCCTACAATGGCTTATAATAGAAATAAATAGACACAAATAAGCCAATAGTTGAGATTAAATAAGAGTATAGAATTATCAAATAAGTCCAGGTGGCAGCTCAGATCATTTGGTCTTGGAAAAATCTGATGAGAAACGTTTGGTTTCATATCGAGATCTCTGACCACACTGATAAAAATGATTTTGTGGTGAAGTAAATACTACATAAAAACAAATGTAATTTCTACATTAAATAATTTAGTTCAGGCAAGAATTTAAAAAAAAAAAGTAAATTCTATATTAGTACTCAATTTATGCTTGTAGAAATTAAAATTTGAACTTATAAGTATATTTTACTTGGAACTGTTTGTTTTGTTTACAAGGATTCTTTAAGTAAATATCAAAGTTATGATCCCGTCTTTCCCATCATGCACTGGGGCATGAATAATTAAAAAGGTTACATTTTTCACTGTTTTCGAGTTGTATTTACACTATTTCATGGTAGCTTTTGAGGTTAGGTTTAGTAACTTACTATTTTGTGACATATGGAGTTCATTTTATACTCAAAATGACCCATTCATACTCAAACAATAACCACTGATGGTTATCGTCATTGTGTATGGTGTACCAAGTATTGAGGTCTCTGTGTTCATTTGGGTAATAATTACATTGAGTGGACATATTATCTTAGAAAGGATAACAAGCGGTCTTCTTGTTTATTTATATGTGTGTAAATGAACTACATGCTTTAATAGCATGGTTTTATTCAGTGCTACATTGAGTAAAGTTTATAACCGTGACTAAGTGAAATGTACTTGAGAATTGCCAATTTAACTTAAAATAATTAAGTACAAATTACTCATCAAACTCTAACTGGCCATGCTAAATTTACTTATTGTCTTTGGTAATTTTACCTAACTTAGTTAAGTAGATTTTACCTAATTCAATACTTAAATTTTACTTAAAATTTATGTGCGCAAAATAAAAATTAAGTAAATCTCACTTATTGTTTTTTTCAGTGCATTTCCCATTCTTTGGTATTTGCAAATAGATGTGCAATAGATTGAGACTTTGTTAAGATTTCCTCAGAAACTCCAGAGGAGACAATTACTGTGTACTTACTATAAGAGGAAAATAAATCTTAAAATATATAAACTTTATATATATTAACTATTATATATATTTACTCTTACCGCCTAATTTGATTATAGCCCATGCCACCTAGGCTACTTTTATAGCTCTTCTTCTTTATTAATGTTTTGCAAAAGAATCAAGAATTAATGTCTGAATTAGTCATCAGTAACCTGCACATGACCAGGGTTTTTCCTGTATAGAGAATTATGAAGCGGCCGCCTCTGGTTGTCAACAAAACTCAGGCAGGCAGTCACGGGCAATCATCACTGAACAGCTTCCATTAGAGCTTTTAGTTCATATTTGGAAAACTACTGATATTTTTATACAAGTTTACCTGATATTTCTTTACACGGAATCATAATTTCTATTCATTTTCCACTGATTTACGCGATCTGATGAGCATTAACTCAAATTACGCGAACATCTCTGCATGAATGAATGAATGAATGAATGAATGAATGAATGGCGGAGACGTGCAGTTTTGTTTATACACACAGACTGAATTGCGCAACCGGTGATTTCAGAGTCTGCTGTCACTCTCAATGAGGACATAAATACATCTCCAGAACTGCTCTGAGAGTCACTTCATTGGTGTTTTACTGTTTCATTGGAGTAAAACTAGCATCGCACAGAACTGAAAAGGTATCCACAGCAACCCGTAAAAATAAAAGTTCAGTTTACCTTGTAGTACTGCGACTACTAGGCTACTATTAAAATTATTAAAACTTTATTTTTTTGAGTAATGATAAAACAAAATTTCTTCCATGTTTTAATTTTAATAGTAAATCCCCTTTGTTTGCCTAAATAAATAAAGTTTGATTTTCAGTAATTTAAAGATAAATTAATGTTTTATGCCTTCATTTGATAACTAGACACAACACAGAATTTCTGAGGAAAGAGAAAACATTTCATAAGGCTATTTTAAGAATAAATATGAATAAATTAAGTTGTTTTTATGTTTATATTTATTTTATGTTCAAATAATTAGACATGCTACAACACAGAATTTGGTAACAATAAACATATGGTGAAAGAAAATAAAACATTTCATAGAGCCCTAAACATGTAATTTTTGTTAAACTTTTAATAAACTAATGTGAAGTTGTATACGTTTCATGATTTAAATAATTAGACATGCTTTTTTATTAGTAAAATGTAATCTTAAAAGTATAACCATTAAAAAGGATTCCAGAAAAATTTGAAAGGAAAAAAATGGAATTTGGAAAAAAATAAAACTGAATTTGGGAAAAAATAAATCAGATTTCATAGGGCCCTATATTTAACATACGATTATGATAGTAAGAAGAATTCATGTAAGGTTGTAAGAAAATGTTTTGTTTTCTAGACACTTTATGTGGATAAATGTATATTGGATCAAAGCGATATGGACCAGGAGTCTATAAGGAGTGGATAAAGATTTTCAATTTCACGAAGTTTTTAACAACCTAATGTTATGTTTATGTTCACCTATACTAAAAAAGGGCTTTTAGTATATATTTTGTATTTGTTGTTGTATTTAACTTAATTTGTTTTAGTAAAATGTAACTTTATAATTGTAATTTTTTTCAATCATATAATTATTATAACACCTAAAATACGTTGTGGGTAAAAAGTGTTTGTTTTAGCCAGTTAAAAGGTGGGCACATTGTGTGCACATGATCGGGATGGTACCACCTCCGCCTCATTTTGAGCCAGGAAAAACCCTGATGACCCCAACAATTCAGGTTGAGTGTTGTGTTGAGCAGAACCTGAAGTGAACAACTCATAAAACAAAGTAAAATGATCAATGAATAGGCCGAGTTTTAGGGTCAAGAATTAAAAATACCCTCAAATTGATGCTGTATGAAACTGGACTGTTAGAGGAATAAATTTTGTCATTATTCTGTCATCATTTAATTACCCTCATGTCGTTCTTAGGGACCGTTCACACAGAATGCGTTTGTCCATTGCAATGTGCTACCTTTCCATTGTTTTTCTATGTAAACACATTAGACAGATGTGTATGACCATTGCGCTCGCGTCTCGCGACTTTCGCGGTGTCTCGCACATGAGCACCGCATTTTTAATACGCTGTGTCAAGTTAAAAGAACTTCAACTTTTACCCGCAGCGCCACTCATCAATGTAAGTTCTAAAACAGTGGACCAATCAGAAGACCCCGGAGGCGAGGCTAGTGTTGCAAGCTTTTGTTAACAGCAGCAAGTTGGCATGGCAACTATTTATTTGACAGCAATATAGCGGAGGAGGCACTGTTATTGCATCACGTCTCAAGACCCTCGCGCACTGCGCTGCGCTTTCTTTAAAACCATTCCTGAGCACTACATCTCGCATTTTTAGATGCATTCTGTGTGAACGACCCCTTTAACAATCTGCTGTCTCTCTGTGGGACACAAAAGTAGAATAGGGTTTGAATTTTAGATCCTGACAGTATAAATCACCATCCATTTTGTTCATATCTGAAACAGAACAGAGGTTCTGTCTAGCATCTCTTTTCACATTTCAAAGAAAGAAAATACACAAGAGTGAGTAAATGTTCATATGATTTACTTTTTGTGTGCACTATTACTTTAAAAGGTGGTGTAACCTAGTAGTTAAAGAACAAGTGACCTTGTGGTTAGAGCATGTGAAGTGTGCTTATATGTACTTGCATGTAGAAACATGGTTCAGAGTCACTCCATTTTAACTCTTTATGCATTTAATATGGGGGGATGCATCTGACGCAGTGTTATTTTAGTATTATTTACAGACTCTTATTGTTATTATTTTTAATTATCTTTTATTTTATATTTTAAATATTAATTACGTTTTAGAATTTTTTTTGTGTTTTTTAATATTTCTATTTAGCTTTAATTTTATTTTTTTATTATAATTTTCCTAATTTTAGTACTTCAATTTTAACTTATTTTCAGTTAGTTGGCAAGAAAACATTTCTCATTTTTATTTGTTCATTAAAGCGTTAAATTTTTTGTAGTTTTTGTATTAGTCTACAATTACACCACCAATCTGGCTAAGCAAAAGGGCAAGAGCTGATCCAAGAGCTTTTACCATTGTGTTCTTCCCCCTGTAACAAATACACTGCAAGTCGCTTTGGTTAAATGCACCGCCTAAATAACAATCAGTCATTATCGTTTTGGGTAGATTCTGTTCTCTCCAGACACCAAACTAGTCACTAAGCAGCCTCTCCCAGTCGTCCCACTCCCAGAGTTCAGTGTGAATGTGCTGTACGCATCAATCAAGTGCTCTTCTTGGATCAGCCCTGTGAATTTCACACGTTGTTCATCTGATCTCGGCTCAGATCGGTCTTTGTGTCTGCTTCCAGACCGGCGTTCCCTCCTCTCAATCTGGATACTTGATCCTCTTCAACCCCACTCACGACAGGAATGTAACATCATGAAGAATGAAGCGAGGCGTCTGTTTGTGCCGAACCTGAGCTTCCTGGCATGCTGGCGTGGGCAGAACGGATCAAGGGACGCACGGCTCCGCAGATTACACGGGCCGATTAGAAGTGCTAAGTGCGTTTTGCCAGAATCATATTTCAGTAGGACGGAGCAGGAAGCATTGAGGAAAACCGGCAGCTTTTCCGCACTCCTGCCGCCACCATCGTGCAACCTGATCCGTCTTACATATCCAGACAGCGTACGTGTGTGTGTGTGTGTGTGTGTGTGCATGCCCGAGAGGGGCACTTGGAGTTTAATGGATTTAAGGTCTGTCTCGGCGAGTATCCTCCTTTAGGGATGGTTTGGTTTGGTTTTTGGGGTGGAGTTATTGGGGGGAAGCAATGCTCAACTTTTCTCACTCAACTGTTTTGAGCTTTTCAACAGGAAGAGATGGTGGAGGACTGTAATATTGGGGAGAGACTAACATTAGGATGTGACTAGCTTAAGTACATTTTCAGTTGCATGACAGCACTTCTGTTTTCAAGATACTAGTAACAACTCGAAAACAACTTCTTTTTTTTCCCAAGAAGCAGCAGTGCAGTGAAACAACATGCTATTTTTTCTCTTTCAGTAAAAATTATATTTTTGTGTCACATTACACAACAAACTAATGAGAAACAAAAATCTCTCTCTCTCTCTCTCTATCACAAAAATAGTATTGGAAAGTCTGATTCATTTAAGCAGTCAGTTTATTTGAACAGTTTAACTGAAACTCCCTTCATACAATATATGTATATGATATATACATATATTGTATGACCCTCCCCACTCTCCAAGAACTGTACTCATCCAGAGTGAGCAAAAGGGCTGGCAAAATCACTCTGGACCCCTCACATCCAGCACACTCCCTCTTTGAACTGTTACCGTCTGGTCGACGCTACAGAGCTCTGAGCACCAGAACGACCAGACACAGGAACAGTTTCTTCCCTCAGGCAATCCATCTCATGAACACTTGACATTAAAAGTGGAACACACAACACTATTATAAATTATTTATTCAACACACATACTTATTTTTTTTTCATTTCAGATTTGCACATATTAGACCTGTACACCATAATTGTCTATATTATATATTGTGTTTTTGCTATTTGTACATTGCCTATTTGTATATTATTCTTTTATTATCTGTGTCCTGTCCTGTTGCTGTCTTTCTGTTGCACTGTAGAGCTTCTGTCACAAAAACAAATTCCTCGTATGTGTAAGCATACCTGGCCAATAAAGCTCATTCTGATTCTGATTCTGATTCTGATTCTGATTTATGATTATGATCATTATTATCATTATGATTCAAAAGTGTGGTGTCAGTAAGATATTTTGATTTTTGAAAGAAATTAATACTTTTATTCAACAAGGATGAATTCATAAAAAAGGACAGTAAAGACATTTATAATGTTGCAAAATATTTCTCTTTTAAATAAATGCTGTTCTTTTAAACTTTCTATTTAATAAAGAATCCTGAAAGAACAAAAATACGAAGCAAAAAGTTTAGTTTAGGGACCAGTTCTGACTATTAGCAAGTTGCCTATTAATATGCACATTACTAGCATATTGGCTGTTTATTAGTATTTAAGCACTATTCGCACGGGATTAGTATTACCTGGTGACCTCCAGTCATTTGTAATAATTGCGGAGGTTGTCGGTGATCTTAATCCCGTGCGAATCGGCCATGTCTGTAATTTGTAAAGTAAAATTCCCCCGCAAATGACCTACCATATTTCGCCGAACACCGAGGTCCTGTGATAATATTAGTCCCGTGCGAATCGGCATCTCTGTAATTTGGCCAGCATTTGACGGGTCGTATATCATTTTTCAAGGTTTTTGTTTCCTGTGCGCCTTTTTATCCATCTTTCGCAAAGAATGGAGCTGCGCTGGAGTGTTTGATAGTATTTTGGGAGCTGTCATATTGCTACACCATGCAATCTGCAGAAAGAGAAAGCTGAAAAGGTTTTGAGCTTAATGTGTTACAAATAAATCAAGCATAAAGCTTGAGATATTATTTTAACCTGGTGAAATGTAAATGACACAGGGCATGAAACTATATTAGTTTCTTTTTTTTAAATCCATCTAACTGGACCATAGAACGGGACTCTCAAAGCCTTGACATCCAGGTATCCGGGAGATAAGTCAGTAAATTCGAGTAAAATCACAGGCTTTGCTTATCCCGTGCGAATGCACCACACAAAATTCAGATGTGGGGGGGTAATTTCAAAATCACACATGGTCCCCAGATAATACTAATCCCATGCGAATAGGGCTTTACAAAGCACATATTCTGCATGACCATATTCTACATCTTTTAATCCTACCCCATACCTGAACTTAACAACTACCATACTAAATATTAATAAGCAGTAATTAGGAGTTTACTGGGGTAAAGTACTTTTGAACGGTAGTTCAGCACATTATGTTTTTACACATTATTGGTCAATCCTACCTTACCATTCATCCATAATATTATCAGACATAATATTATCAGACATAATATTAACGATTATAATATTGACAAACATTTTTCAACCATTACTTTATTCAGCATTTTAATTTAACTACAGAAAAACACCTGATAAAATACTTTGCAATGTCAAACCTCAATCCTGCTCACATAAGAATAAAATCAACTCGATCCAGACCACTATAAGAGCGCATTTTACTGAAAATCACATCATTTGTGGAACAGACTACTTTATCAAAAGGGCAGTCTGACTGTTTTTGAACTACTTTAAATTATGAACAGCTTGTAGCTTGGCAAGCTTAGGTTTCGAAGCTGCTTCCCTAACACTGGTGGGAAATAAGAGAGAAGACTCTGGCAGGCCCGCTGAAAGGCCTCCGACAGACGTGAGCGCAGAGGAAAGAATTTTTCCCTCAAATCTGGCACTTTTTTCGCCTATTGGTCCTTCGCCTGACTGACTGACTGACTCGCAGACACCAGGTGCTGGGGGAAACAGAATAGCTAATGCACCTGGAGCTTTTTTACAGCAAAGACAAGATCGCTGGGGTTTGACCGCATGCCTGAAACACACAAACTCTATACCCACCAACCTTTCTTTTGTTTTCAATTCCTGTTTTTTGCCCCCTTTGAGAAGTGGTTTGGGTTACTTAAATTCCCAGATATTGGCATATGGAAAAAATCTACTTGTCAAGCATGCCGGTGGTCTTCTCATCTTCGGGTTATGTAATATTCATAGTGCACAAAGTCAAAAGAAAAAAAAAGTGCAAAGGGTTCAAGGGGACTCAGAGTCTGCAATCAGCCACAAACTAGGGTAGCGTACAACCGGAAATACCATAAATTGTTTTGGATGGCCTGTAGGATTGTATATATCCACACACATGGATACACAAACCGGGATTTTTGGATAATTGCATCTTCATTTCAAAGGGTAAACTACAAATCCAATAATGCAATATGCTTAGACAAAACTTCCTGCCCCGGAATATGAAAACCTGCAGGAGCTGGAGGCATTCAGAGCCTGCTTTCAAATAAGCGAATTCCTTTCGGCAAGAAAAATCCATAATCCTGGCAAAGAAAGGCCCAAAGGGCTGGAAAATATGCACGGCATTATTAATGTACATGAGCAGGCCAACAGATTTCTTGCTTTCTTTCTGGTAGTATTTCAACAGCAAAGAAGCACGCTCCAACAGGAGTTTACCACCGTTTACCAGTGCGATAAAGGCATTAAAGAACAAAACAGCTGAGCTTTCTCTCTCCCACCGTCTTTCAGTGCTGTTAAGAGGATGAAGACATCAAAGAGTTACACAGCGTCATAAACGCTGGTATGAAACACTTGATTTATGGACTTGACAACTCTTGAATCTTAAGCGGTCCTAGAGGAAAGAGGAAGATGGGGGACACGTGAGAATCTGAGCATGAGATTATGATAACAGACTCCTAGAGCGCAGCGGTTCACGACTGCTGGGTCATGACCCAAAAGAGGTTCACAGATTTGGTCCGAAAGGGTCACCGAGAGCAAATGCGAATCATAAAATGCAGCTAAATATAGTATAGTTAGAAGCAAAAGCAATTGACTTCTAAAATGTTTTGTATAAGCTTCATCTTTTGGTGTCATTTTATGGTTGTGTGTCCAATCTAAAAACACTACATAAACAGTATTTTGGCACAGTTTTTAATCTGTCACTTGGTAGAAGCCACCCACATTTGGCAGATGCCCACATGGACAGGTTTTGTTTATGATTGTAGGATCTAAAATGTGTTTGTCTAGATAAACCATTTGAGAACCACTATTCTGGCACAGAGAAAAAGCGAAGATATCTGGATGAAATAGAGGTTAAGCAGGGCAGTTATTCCACAGCATATAATAACTGACTGCATAAATTGACGACTTTTCCCACTTGCACCCATAATTTGACACAATTAAATCCCGAAGAGCTCTGAACCGAACTAAAGTGACCTCTAAATCAATGGGCTTGCCACACTTGACACGGTTAAGCCCACCACATTTCAGTGCAGAGATCGTCTCACCTTGGATGGTTTGGCAGAATTTCGGGCCGCTGTCTTCAGCAGTAGCAGGTCCGTCCGATGAAGAATGCTTTTCCCGGATCACTCGGTGTTCCCAGCCAGAGAAGGAATCCGCGGCCTGGCCCACTGGCTCAATGAACAGTCTTTCCTCTTCAGTCTGAACCAGGCCAGTCTGCAAGAAAACACATGAGGTGGAACAATCAATGACGGCACATAAGAAAGCCTTTATCTAAATAAAAATAAAAGTTTTTGTTTACTTAATATATGTGTGTGTACTGTGTATATTTACTATGTATATATAAAGACACACATACAGCATATATTTTGAAAATATTTACATGTATTTGCATGTATATATTTATATTCATATAAATTATATCATACAAATATATTTAATATATAAACGTAACATTTTTCTTAAATATATACATGCATGTGTATTTATATGTACATAATAAATATACACACTGCACACACATATATTATGTAAACAAAAACTTTTATTTTGGATGTGATTAATCACGATTAATCGTTTGACTAATTTTTATATATATATATATATATATATATATATATATATATATATATATATATATATATATATATATATATATATATATATATATATTAATTACATAGAGTATATTAAAATATTTAGGGATTTATTTTATTAAAATTTACTATATATGCCACGCCCATGGACTGTTTTGTGTGTGTTTTCTCTCCCCATGTGCTCCGTGACCCAGTTTCTCCCTAGTGTGATTATATCATTTGATTCAGGTGTGTCTCATTTATCCCTCCTTTAGTTTAGTATTTATAGTGTGTTCTGCCCCATGTTTCCTTGTCGGGTCTTGTACGTCTTCCTTGTGCTCTGTGTCTCCTTGTTGGCTTGTTAAAGACTCTCGTTTTGTGCAATCTCCACATCTCCTCGTTTCTCCCATGGGCAAAGTGTGACAGAAGGCCCGACCTAAAACATTTTATTTGCGTTTTCCCCTCCGTTTGTTTTCTGCGTTTTTTCAGTGTTTTGTTTTTTGTTTTTCCTGTGTCCCCTATGGTTCCCCTTGCTGTCAAGTTCACCGCACTAGCCCATAAAGATCTTTCCCTTTTGGAGTATGCGGTTGTGTTCAGCCAGCTTGCTGTTTTAACGGAATTCGACGACGCCGTGCTGAACTCACTGTTCTGGATCGGGGCAAATTACCATCGCCCTGTCGACCTCCCAGACACCACTGGACTGAGCTGGAGGGAAGCGATCATCCGGTGTCTGGAAAGCGTCTATCTCCAATCTAGAACACAGCCAGACCCAGTGCCCAGCCCACCATCTCCCCACTCCGTGGAGCGTGTGCCCAAGCCCACAGCTGACGGAGAACCAGAGCCCATCACAACCGAAGAGCCATCACCCAGGAGTGCGACAGAGCTGAGGATTGCCACGGAGCCAGAGCCTCACGGAACGTCAGACCAGGTGCGAGAGCCGGCTACAACGACCGCCACGAGGGAGAAAGCCGTGGACAGTGAGAGGGCTCCCGTTCCTGAGTTTAGCCCAGAGAGGGCTTCTGTTCCTCCGTCCAGCCCAGAGAAGGCCCCAGTTCCTGAGTTTAGCCCAGAGAGGGCTCCAGTTCCCCCGTCCAGCCCAGATAGGGCTCCCTCTCGGAGGAGTGGAGTCCCGAGGCGATGGATGGTCAACGACGAGGGAGCCCGGCAAAGCCAGTGGACAGTTTAGTTCGAAAGATTTGAAATGGATCTGATTTGGATTTGAAATCAAATCTGTAGTGATAAAGCCACATTTCTTAAAAAAAAATAAATAAATCAGAGATTTAAAGATATTTAAATCTCTGATTTCTTTTAAAGATATTTGCTTTACATGCTCATTTGTAGTTACTTTAAGGTATTTTTAAAATATTTTTTATTACCTTATATATACAAGACTGTAATTTTTCACAAAAAAAAAAACAAACAAAAAAACTCTACAACATTTTACAAAAATCAAGATTGAATATATTTGGTCAAAATCCCATGTTATAAAAGATGAAGTGCTATGCAGGCTATTTAAGACAATATTGGCTGATTAGACGGCAATGCTGACCTAAAATGCAAAATGTTTGCCCTCTCTCTTCACTGTTCCTACATCTCAGACCTCAAATATATAAAATATTACCCTATTAGACATAGTTTTTGAAGTAAAGAGCAAAGAAAATACTATGCGAAACTTATTGAAACAACCAGTTCTTTATTTACCCTTATAAGATCACAAGTACCCTTGTAAGACCCACCCGCCCTCATAAAAACACTTTTTCATTGGATCTAAGCAAATCTCATAGGTGTCCTATTTTGATCTCAAAAAAATGAGTTGTCACTGAAAGCTGAGGAGTTTGCATCTACGATAAATAAATAAATAATCTTAATGCACTATAAAATTAAAAAAAAAAATAGTCCATATGAATCTATATTTCAAGCCTTCTGAAGTCACATGATAGGTCTGTGTGAGGAAGAGACAAAAATTTAAGTCATATGGAGCAATTTTGTGGTGTTTTTTTAATTACTTTGAACTGCTGCTGTACAGTAATTAACGGCATAATTTTGGGTGGACTATTCCTTCAAGATTTTAAACAGAATCTCAGATGATGTGCTCCAGGAGGAAGCTGATGTGTTTTCTCTGACAGCAAACCAAGGATTATTCATCATGCGCCCCTCTGAGGATCTCACACATACGGTACGTTAGCCTTGCTTCCCCTCCATCTGACTGAGACGCCCCTTGTGGCTTCAAGGGCACAAAGATGTGAAATGTGAGAATAATTTATCTCTTATTGCCAAGGCCTGAAAAACAAGCAAGTCGGCATCAGATCCGACGACAGCGATCAGTCAAGCGGGAGAGTCTGGATTGACGCTGCATCCACGCTGCACAACGGAGGCTTTCACTGGAGAAAAGAGTGGAAAATGCACATGGAGGGAGGTGAGGGAGATGTGCATAGAGCCCCGGGTGGGTGGAGGAGGAGGAGAACATGGGAGTGCTGACAGGAAGTTGCCCACAGAGGCTGTAAAACACACGCTTTCATCACAACATGTACAGGCAAACCCCACATGAACCAGGTTAAACAAAGTACAGTTACGTATGGCTACACTCTGAGGAACAATCGAGCCGTAAAAACCATCTGAAATGACATTAACAGGCAGGAAGATCTTGTTTTGGTCCTCTCCAACTTCAACATTGTTTAAACAAGCTTACTAAGTAGAAGTTAGTAGAATTAGACTCCTCGCTGGTCTGAAGGGCGCTGTCCCAAAACCTACTGAGCTCACACATTTAGACAAAATCAACATTAGCATCAGATTCTAATATTCTTCATATCCTATGAATGCACTGCAACAAACTCAGAAAAAAACTGGTAACTGTAACTATAAATATGATTTCCATGATGCAAAAAATGCGGACAGAATCACGTAATCCAGTCATAAAGAGTGGAATTTACAGTATAATGCAAAATGTCACGGCATTTGGCAAATTTTGGATGAATAAATCAGAACCAGGACTGTACAATCAATCAAAGGAACTAGTGTCTGCAAATATTAAAGTACAGTAAGACTGGTATTGAAAGACTGAATGTTCTGTGTCTCTGTGTGAATGAGCAAACTCAAACACACAAGACACTTGTGGTGTTTACTGTTTACAGCATCTGCCGTCTCACTACATGAGGAAACTCTACATGAACTTCATTTTCAGAGATGCACTGGGAGTCACTTCAGTTCACTTCATTGTTAAACTTTCATTTCCAGTTTAAAAGATTAACTAAACTGTAAATGTTTTATGCCTTCATTTGATTTACCACTGTTTTTGATAATAAAAGCATTAAATCATAAATGCAGAAAATTAAAACAGACAACACACAATTTCTGAATAAAGCATTTCATTGGGCCCTATTTTAATAAATTATTAAATTGTTAAAATTTTATGAAATTGATTAGACATGGTTTTGGATTACTAAAATGTAATCAAAGTGGAAAAATTAAAACAGAAAACAGAATTTGGGAAAAAATAAAATGAAAATTGGAAAAAAAATTGACAATTTAATTTTTGTTAAATATTTAATAAATTGTTGTTAAATTGTACGAAATTCGTGATTTTTCAATTAATTACACGTTTTTCAGTTATTAAAATTTAAGTTATCCATTAAAATGGAATCTAGAAAACTGAAAACAAAAAACAGAATCCAGAAAAAAATAAAACAGATTTCATAGGGCCCTAAATATACTTATATTAATTAACTCAATAATGAGAAAGTATCTAAAATATGACTGCACTGACACCATAGAAATGAGAACACAACTTAAACTGAATTAAGCATGATGATGGCGGTTTCGTTTTCTGTAGAGCTGCTTTACAGCTGAATCACATCTTCAATTACAACATTGACATTGTTATAGAACTGATTCGAATCAACACTGAACTGACTCGAGTTGAACAATGAACATCTTTGCTGTCTTTTGTAGAGCTGCTTATCGCTGAATTGAAATTATTTCAAAATTGATCTGAACTCAACAAACACTAAAACCAACTTGTGCTAAATAATAAAACTACTGTCTTTTTAGAGCTGTTTGATGGCAGAATCTGAATTGTCTCCATAGTTGAGTTTCCATAATTGATTCTGTTGTTTTCCTGTTTATCACAGTGAAGCTGCTTTGACCTAATCTGTATTGTAAGAAGCGCTATGGAAATAAAGGTGATTTAACTAAAGACACTGCACTGCCATTCAAAATCGTATTTCCTTGCCTATAGATGACCCTTGGAGAGAGAACCGTGTGCGTCACAGACAGATGTCAGACGGGGCTCGTTAAACGCCCAGCTGATCTTCAGCTCATCTGCACAGCCGTCGAGAGCCTGACATCTGCTCGCTGTCAGTCTCACTTTAGGTGTCAAAAACGTCCACGCCACATGTGGGTAGAACATTTACAATAACGGTGAGCTAATTTTCCACAGAGTCAGCCTAAAGAGCGATGAGTCAGGGTGGTCAACTAGTTGTCCATTAACCGAAGAGTCAATCAGTGAAGTTTATCAATAAGGTTGGGCAGAACATAACGAAGATCACGAACCTTGGCCAAGGCCAATAAGATGACGTACAAAACCTGCATTCTAACCAATCAGGCAATTGACAGCTTGTGATAATGGAGTGCCATTTGTCTTTCAGCCGTTTGATTGATGGCATTTAACACAGCCATTCAAAGGAAGTTTGAAGGATGGAATGATCGTAATGGGACCAAAGTCAGGGAAACTCTTTCTCAAACAAACACAGCCTCTCTCCCACGGGTGGGCCAGGAATGCTCACAACCACAAAGTCAAATAACCAGCACACATTCAAAGTGCGGTCGGGTGAATCTCACGAACATGTCAATGTCACATTTTGACTCAAAATCAAAAGATAAATAAGAAGAAATTATATTTCGCATGAGGAAAATTAAGTCCGTTTTAAAACATTAAAAATTAAATGCATTTCAGCATTATTTTAATGACATTTAAGCAAGTTCTCATGGCCTTAAATATTGTTACCTGTTTAATCAAATTAGCTTAAATAAAAGGAAGTAAAATAACTACTAACATAAAGCATAACCAGTTAATTTAAAAAATAGCCTATATTGGTGATTCTCAGCTCATCGGTTGAGACAAAAAAGGGTCACGAAAGAAAAGAAAAAAACAATGGAAATAATAAAATGCAATTAACCAGAAATAAATGTGCTTATTTAGGACAGCATATACTGCCATTCAAAAGTTTGAGGTTGTTTTTTAAAGAAGTCTCTTCTGCTCACCAAGGCTAAATTTATTTGATCAAAAAATACAGTAAAAACTATTGTGACAACATTATTACAATTTAAAATAAATAAACGTTTTCTAATTTAATTTATTGTAAAATGTAATTTATTCCTGTGATGCAAAGCTGTATTTTCAGCATCATTACTCCAGTCTTCAGTGTCACATGATCCTTCAGAAATCATTCTAATATGCTGATTTGCTGCTGAAGAAACATTTCATATTTTTGTGGAAACCATGACCATTTTTTTCAGGATTTATGATGAATATAAAGTTTATTTGAAATAAAAAATATTTTGTACCATTATAAATGTCTTTACTGACATTTTGATCAAGTATTAATTTATTAAAATAAAACAAGTATTTTTAAAATATAAATTTTAAACTTAAGTAGAATTAATATAAAACCTAATAATAATAAATGTAATTAAAATAATATATAATATAAATATAATAGAGGAAATAAATAAAAAGCATTATTATGTCCATAATATTAAGTCCTGCATTCAGTGGAAGATTACAAATATGTAAATAGTTTCACTTTCCTTGGGAAAATCTTTATATTCCATGAAATCTATATCTGGGCAAAAATATTGTATTGTGATCTACACAATACACAAAATTTTGTTTCTACACAAAAATTTGGGGTCAGTAAAATTTTTAATGTTTTTGAAAGAAGTCTTATGGTCAGCAACACTGCATTTATTAGATAAAAAATACAGTAAAAATGTAATGTCAAATATTATGAATTAAAATAACTGTTTTCTATATATTTTAAATTTTAAAAAAATATATTAATGTGATGGCAAAGCTGAATTTTCAGTAGCCATTACTCCAGTCTCATGATCTTTCAGAATACATTCTAATATGCTCTTACTGCTCAAGAAGCATTTCTTATTATTATTGATGTTGAAAACGTGTGCTGCTTATTTTTGTGAAAACCGTGATGCATTTTTTAGGATTCTTTGATGAATAGAAAGTTGAAAAGAACAGCATTTATTTGAAATAAAAATCTTTTGTAACATTATAAAATGTCTTCACTGACAGGTTTGATCAATTAAGAATAAAATAGTCGATTTCTTTCAAAAATACATAATAAATAAATAAATAAATATTGTATAAATATTCTAATTCTATTCTTAAAAAAAATTGTCCCTTTTAGACTTGCACTCTATTCATTTACTGCTTGTTTTCTTTAAATAAATAAATAAATAAAAAACTAACACTAGCTTTTCTAATCTTTTTTATTCTATTTGTTTTCTTTTTATTTATTATATAATTTAAAAAACCCTTGCTACGTGTACTGCGTTAAGCAAACTAAGACTTGTCATAGCACTTGCATATCATTGCTCTTTTGTTGATTTTGATTGCTTCCATTGTCCTCATTTGTAAGTCGCTTTGGATAAAAGCGTCTGCTAAATGACTAAATGTAAATGTAAATGTATAATAATAATGAGAATGTGAGGTTTTTTTTTGTAGTATGGTAACGAGAATGTCACAAAAAAAAAAAAAAAACAATTAAAGAACATTTATTTTCTCTATGCAAAATCTTATTTCTTATTCTAGGGGCAGTCGTGGCCTAATGGATAGAGAGTTGGACTTGTAACCCGAAGGTTGTGGGTTCGAGTCTCGGGTCCGGCAGGGATTGTAGGTGGGGGGAGTGGATAACCAGCACTCTCTCCACCCTCAATACCATGACTGAGGTGAGACCCTTGAGCAAGGCACCAAACCCCCAACTGCTCCCCGGGCGCCGCAGCATTGGCTGCCCACTGCTCCAGGTGTATGTTCACTTGGATGGGTTAAATGCAGAGCACAAATTCTGAGTATGGGTCACCATACTTGGCCACACACCACTTCCCCCCCCCTTCCCCTTTTTGGGGTGAAATACATCCCAGAAATGTTCTTGACAGGTTAAATCATGTCAACATACAAATCATGTCTTCCCAGCAGTGATAACCTCCCAGCAACCTGAACTCCACTCACCAGTCCACCGCAAGCGTCCAATGAGACGAAAGAGTCTGTGTGATTGAGAACGGCTCCGGTATAGAAACACCGTCTGAGCCTTAGAACAGGCTCGTGCTGAACGCTGCCCTCATCACTCCTCTCCTCCGTCACAAACCCCTCGGCAAGGAAAGAGTCGTCTCTCTGGAGCTGCAAGTAAAGCTCTTTTCCAAAAGCAGGCAGCCGTAGAAACAGGTGGTCCTCCTGCTGATGGTCCGAGCGTCGTCTGCGACCCCTGCTCCACCTGTAGGCTCCCTGGAGCAGGTGCACCTCGTCCGGCCGCAGCTCCTGCGGAACGACCACATCTGTCTCGTACATGGCCGACTGCGCTAGGAGACATGCAACACATTGTAATTAGAATAACAGTGCAAAGTGTATATGTTAGTCACGTAGTGGTTCCCAAAAAAACAGCCTCCATGACCTTTCCAGCCATTCAGAATTACTGGAGAAGAATTCACAAAACCATTTCATGCAACGAAATCTTTTAGCACTAAGCATAACCAGAAGAATTTTGATTTTTTTTAAGATTTGAATCATTTCTATGACTTTTCCAGACCTACAATTTTTTTTTTTTCTAAGTTCTGTGGGAAAAAATGCCCAACGCCTAGTTTTATAAGTCAGAGTTGAGTTTACAAGTCTGCTTGCAGTTAGTTAAAGAAGGATACACGTAAGGAGAAATAAACTTGTTAAAACATTAGATGTGGAAATAGAGACGGTACAGAAGAGTTCATAAAATGAAAGTGGACTGGGTAAGTAGCCGACTGCACAGAAACATAAGAAGTACACACTCAAAATCTATTAGGCTGCCTACCTAGATGCATTTTTTTTTGGGCATCACACAGTTGCATGAGCTCACATGCTCTCTCAGCATTGTGACGTAACATACGCTCTTTGCCAAGTTTTTTTGTGCCCGTAATGCTTAAAAATGCTGTCTAGGAAAGCAGCTCACCAGAGTACAGAGGACACACTATCTGGCTGCCTACTAAGACAGTTTTTTTGGGCGTCATATAGTTACATGAACTCATATGCACTCTTGGGCAATAGATAATATCTAAAGTTATCTCTAAATGATATCAAAAATGCAAAAAAAAAAAGTCTGTCTAGTTAGGCAGCTCACTTTGCAGAGAATGCGATTTTACCCTAGTAAGCTGACTAGACAGCAGTTTTGGGCATCATGCAGTTCCATGAGCTCACATTCACTCTCAGTCAAGAGAATGTCTAAGATGAGCCTAAAATACCACAAAAACTGTTTAGTTGGGCAGCAGACAATGTGATTTCTGTGCCCTAGTAAGCTGACTATCTAGACAGAATTTTGAGCATCATGCGTTTGTGTGAGCTTGCATGCATTCTCAGCAAGGAGAACATCTAAAATGTCTAAAATGTGCCTAAAATACCCACCAAAACTAGGCTGTTTACTACACGAAGAATGTGATTTTTGTACCCTAGTGCGCTGACTATCTAGACAGCATTTTGAGAATCATACAGTTGCATGAGCTCACATGTAATCTAAGCCAAGTGAACGCCTAAAATGCCTAAATGTGCCTAAAATTCCCCAAAAGAAACTGTCTAGTTAGGCAGTTCAGTACACAGAGAATGTGACTTCTGCACTTAGATGACTATCTAGAAGACAGCATTTTTACGCATAGTCCATTGCATGAGCTTCTTAGCCGAGAGAACGTCTAAGATGATAAAAATGGTCTAGTTTGGCAGTTTACTAAATAGATAATGTGACTTTTGTACCCTAGTAAGCTGACTATCTAGACAGCAATTTGGGCATTATACAGCTACCTGAGCTCACGTGCACTCTCAGCCAAGAGAATGTCTAAAAAGCCCCAAATGTTGTCTAGTTAGGCAGCCACTACACAGAGAATATGACTTCTGTACACTAATACACTGACTATCTAGACAGCATTTTAGGCATCATGCAGTTGTATGAAATCACATGCTCTCAGCCAAAAGACTGTCTAAAATACATAAAATGTCCCCAAAACTGTCTAGGTAAGCATAAAACTACCCATAGAATGTGACTTCTGCACCCTAGTAAGCTGAATATCTGGACAGCATTTTTGAGCATCAAAAAAATGCATGAGCTTGCATGCACTCTCAGTCAAGAATATGTCTAAAATGCATAAAACGCCCTAAACTGTCTAGTTAGGAAGCTCATTACACAGAGAATGTCTCCTGTTCTCCTGTAAGATGCCTCTCTAGTAGACAGATAGGCAGTACACTTGCACGAGCTCACATGCCCTCTCAGCACTGTGATGTAACACGCACTCTGCCAAGAGAGAGCACGTGACGTCACGGCATTTCTTTCCGCCTATGAAGCCCAACAAAAGCTGTCTAGGTAGGCAGCTGACTCGGTTTTGAGACACGGCCAACATCTTCAAACGTAACCTAGGTGGTAAGCCCTATATTTCTCTTAAATAAACAATTTCATCTTAATTGAAACAACATGGCTGAAACTATTTTGTAAGCAGCAGGAAAAATATGCCGTTTAAAATAATATAACCAAAGTCACCATTAGACGAAAAATTACCATGGTAACCGCAGTTTCCGCCGTTATCGTGACTCTTGCAAAACAATAATAAGTTAACACGGGAATAGTGTAGAAGCTTTCATATTATATCTGTCATTTTATTTATTTTCTTTTACCCTAGAAGCTATAACTGTAGCAATATTGGTATATTTGCCTGAAACTGGTTACCATGGTGAATTTCTGTCAGGAGTATCGCAGGTGCTGCAGTCTTACCTGATACTGCATTCAGTCCGATGCGAAAGAGAAGAAAAGAGAAGAAAAGCAGTAGAGAGTCGTGGCCGTGCATTTTTAAGAGTAATATATCGTAGAGCAGCAGTCTGTGTGAAGAGGGCAGGCAGCGTGCGCTTGCGGAGCAGCAACAGCGGACTGACGCGAAGTTCAGAAAGTTTAATTACAGCAGACGGGGAACTCAACTCCAGGCAAAAGCTCCGCCTCCTGACACCGACGTCCCGCCCCATAAGCGTTCGGATTGGTCGATAAGATCCAAGTAAATAGATCCTCGCAGCGTCATTGGTTACTGGTTCTGTCAGTCTGTAAAAAGGGCTGGAATAGTGCACGCGGTCCCAGATCTATTGAGAGAAAAGCAAATCAAGCGTTTGATGATCAGAAGCGGGAGCTGCAAGTCAGTCAGATATATTGACTTTCAGTAGACGGCCTGTTAAGTATAAATAAAACTTTGTAAAGGAAAAACTTTGTAAGCTTTAATTTGTCCGTTTTTGTTACACTATCTGCTGAAAAAACACATTACACATTTACACAAAAAAACACAAGTTCCCAAAACTCCTCTAAAACCAACAGCTTGGAGACAGCAAAACCCATCTAAAACCTAGACCAGCAAACCAGCTTAGGCTAGTTTAAGATTTTTCCCCCCATCAGGGTCCACAGAGAATAGGCTACCCTACTAAAAAGACATCTTAAACCAACCTAAGGTGGTTTGCTGGTTTAGGTTTTAGATGGGTTTTGGGTACTAGTCAGCTGGTCGGTTGTGCCAACCAGCTAAACCAGCCAAACACTGGTTTGGCCAGACCAGGAGACCAGCTAAACCATTTTTAAAAATCAGCTACGGACAGTAAACCACCTAAAGCTGGTCTTCTCTACCATTTACATAGTTATAGATCATAGTAAACTTATTAACTGTTAGAGATGGAACACTTTGTCAAGTGATGCTATTAATGATTAATATGAAATTATTCATAATAATTAATATTCAGTTTTGTTATTAATAATAATACCAGCTCCAGCAAAGCAATTTGTGTTTTCATAGACTGTGCAGTTCCTTTATAATAAAATTTCTAATAAATTCTATACCCAATCTGTTTAAATTACTTAAACACAGTCACATCAAGCCTTAATGCTGTAATTTAAAACCTTCCCAGTCAAAATAATGACATAAATATCTCCATGGGGTTATTTGTCAATAGCCATTATATATTAAAGACTTCAATCAGCTTGAACCTGAGTAATCAAAATCAATTAGATAAAGAAATTCGAATAACAAAGACTTGACAAGTGCAATTTTCCATCTCTTTGTGTTATTGACGTTCTTTATCATAAGCTAAGACTTATTATGAACTCTTATATGACAGGATACCATCTCTGTGGCATATGCTGGCAATGTCTGGTTGCTGTAATTGTGCCTCATCAGTTTTAGAAGCAACAGATGTGATGCATTATTACTAATGTAGAGCATGTGCAGACCTGGATAACGTTATGGGTGAGTGTCGATTTAAGTACTGGTTTATTAGAATACATTGAGCTCAAAATTGTCATTTTGAATGTTAGATATTTAGTGGTCAACGCACAAAAATCAGTGTTATTGTAGAGTAGGACAAATATTTTCCATAAATAGCCCATATACAGTGATTAAAAGACCAAAACTATGTGAACTCATTGCAATTCATGTAATCTAACACAAATAGGCTTTTGCATTTGTGACAATAAGCCCAGTGTCAATATGCAATAAGAAAAATAAAACAAAAATGCATTGCATTTTGTTTCCTGTGATACATTTTAAAAGTTATGCTATGCAGTTGCTAGGGTGTTGCAGGGGGTTGCTAGTGAGTTCTGAATTACATATTAGAGCTGAACAATTTTTTGGTGTAAGAAGAATCTATATTGCATTAATTCTGTGGATTCTCTTTCAACAGTATGAACAACCAAACTCATATATCAGCAGTCCGTACCCAAACTGAGCTCTTGCGAGTGGATAAAGTTCATTAGAGTAGGTCAGCAGAGGCTTTAATCCTATTTCAAGTGCTTTGATTTCTCATTCCTCTTTGCCAAAGTACCACAGAAGAGTTACTGCTGCTTCCTGTGGATAGCGGGGCCGCTGGCACAGCCAAGTGGCCCGTAATGAGTGACGGCCACAGCAGAATTATCTAAGATGGATATAGTGGCGCTATGATGATATCTGAGCTCAGAATTTACAGCAAAATAAGTCTGCTGATTAGTTTGAAGGCAGTGAACTACTAGCAGTAATAATGCACAGAGATTTATAATCACTGAATCACCCAGAAAACCCTAGCCACACTCCATAGCAATACACTAAAAACCATCCAGAACAAGGTAGAAATCCCATAGCAATGCAATAAAAAACACCCAGGACAGGCTAGAAACCAACAATGCACTAGCAACAGCATAGCGATACACTAAAAATCTCCCAGAACACCCTAGAAATGCCTTAACAATGCACTAAAAAATGGTTGGCTAGGTGTTCTGAGTGTTTTTGGGATGTTGCAAAGCAGTTTCTAGGGTGTTCTGGATGATTGCCTACTGGCTCAAGCAGTAGCAGCTCCTGACCATAAACTGAGGGTCTTATTGCTAGTTTATGACAAACATTTTGTAGGCTTTATATTCTAATTAATGAAGACAGGTAGAACACTTTTGGCAAAGGTTATTGCCAAAATGTTGATTGACAGTCTTTTAGTACACACTATACATACAGTACACTCTAAAAAATGCTAGGTTAAATACAACCCAGTGAAAAATGCTAGGTTAAATACAACCCAGTGCTGGGTGAAATATGGACAAACCCAGGAATTGGGTTGTTTTGACCTAGCGGTTGGGTTAATTGTTTAACCCAACCCTCTGGGTAGTAACCCAACCGCTGGGTCAAAACAACCCAATTGCTGGGTTTGTCCATATTTTACCCAGCACTGGGTTTTATTTAACCCAGCATTTTTTTAGAGTGTACATACAGTAGAACGCTATCTTAGAATTAGTATTTATTGCATCCGAATATTGATTAAGATTATCACAAGCTGTGGAGAAATTCCAATGAGGGAAAAAAAGTCATGTCTATTCTCAGAGCAAACATAAAACACAGCATAGCCTAACTATATAAAGGACAATAAAGGATTTATACTTTATTAATTTGATATGCTACAACAGGAAGACATGGCATGCCAACTAGCTGCTGACCTGATGCAGACTAATATACACATAGCTTAAGCTGACTGATATTGTCTTGATCTGAAGCGAGGTTTACGTAACGTAACGTGAAAATAAGCGACAGTCTCAAATCTGCCCCATGGCTCTAAATTAGAGTTTGCTGCAGTTCCATTTCTCACCACATATTTACACTGGAAAATTGAGTGGCGCTGTAGAGCTGGGGAAGGATCAGGCTCTGTCTGTCCTGTTTAGGATCATAATACATGCCTGCCGAAGACATACCTTAAATTTTAATATATCCTGCTCACTTTATCACATAAAATAGTTTAGAAAATCAAAAAAATATGTGTTATTAATTCAGTTTTTATGTTTGGGATTAATATTTTGGCTCTACTCCATCTGTCCTTTCAGATGAGCCATGGCTGGGCAGAAGTCATATGAGACCACCATCAGGTGTCTCTTATATGATTGTCCTTCTTTCAGTTTAAGAGTGTGAATTTTACCATTCAAAAAAAACATGATAATAGAAAGTTAATTGCATGCCTCACAATATTAGGTTCATGTCAATAAACAGTTCAGGATGAGCTACAGTATTTGTGACGCTTATACTTCAGCAAAGACCACTGATGGTAATCATGTTTAGGAGATGAGGCTTTGTTCTGGTGGTCATCAATTAAAACACAATAAAATATTACCTGCATGAAACACCAGGAGGCCCAGATCCATATAGTCATCCCTGGAAGCACCATAATGAAAGCAAGCATAAAACGTATTGTGACACCAAAAATGATGCCCATTTAGCAGGTTTCATTTTGATTTAACACTGTAGAACACTTTCTGTGCTTCCTGCACAAGTCAGGAGTGTGGTCAACTGCTCCCCCTAGTAGTTAACAGAGGAAGTACAAAAGAAACTTGTTCAGTGCCAGTGAGTTGGAGCCGTTTGTTGTTTCATTATGACATTAAGATGCTTGAGTGCCATTAACACACTGATTTTATAGAGAGTGTTCACCCAAAAGTTAAAAATGCATTTCTGTTGTTGTTTACTCACTGCCATGTTGCTTAAAACTTATAAATGAGGTTTAATAGTTAGAACATAAGTGGAAGGATTTAAACAACTGCTTTTTGAGCTTGAACGCCATTATCAATACTCAGTTTCACTGTATAGAAAACAGCAACTTGGATAGTATCTTCCACAAAAAAAAAATATCACATAGAAAATAAAACATCTAAAATATTGTAATATGTAAATAATATCTATTTGAGCAATTTCTGGGTTTTCAACCTGGGGGTCTGTAGAAACATGTAAAACACAGAGGAAGAAAAATGATATTCCTAGCTATTTAGATGAACATTAACTAAAGAAGATCATTATAAAACTGGCATACTGAAATATTGGATCAAAATCTTTATTACAATAAAATTAGAATTAAACATTTAAAAAAATAATATCCTTCAATTCCTTTACACTTTCAGTGCATAAAACAGTAAATTCTCAAAACCATCTCTGCTGATCTCTGGGTCTGTGCATAACCCCAGACAAGCAAAAGAAAATGACTTGTCATAAAATTTTATTTGCAAAGGCCTGACTTTCATTCATTCATCATTCTCTCATACACATTTCAACTAATTAAATATCCTAAAACACTCACCAAATCAGTCTCTCACAGATGTGAATTTTCAACCAGCTATTTTAAGTTCATAAAACGTCAACAAAACATATTAAAAATATCTCAAATTGAACATCATTCTTGAGATATACTTAGGTAGTTTTAAGTCACATCCATACTGTAATATCCTATAAAACCGTGTCTACACTGGATGTGAGCAATGCATCAAAACCATTCTATTTCAACTTCTGTCATAATGGAGCAACAGCTGAAAAAGGGTTGTGCACCATTCAGAGCTGAATTTAGAATGCATTAAAAAAAAAAAAAAAAAAAAAAAATTCTTGCATTCGATTCGAACTGAGGCCAAGACAGACAGACAGATAGATAGATAGATAGATAGATAGATAGATAGATAGATAGATAGATAGATAGATAGATAAACACTGACTATTGACTGGAAGTCCTTCATTTTCAATGACAGCTGGTGATTTGAAATAACATTCTTTGAGTGCAGATGCCAAGTGAGCATAGAAATACATACTAGAAACCAGCAGTACAGAGACTCAGTGACCTCCAGCCATCCAAAGTTTCTGAAAATGGCCTGCATTGACAAAAAAAAACTTGTATTGCAGTGTGAACTCTTTCAAAAAACAAAGTTGGACCTATTCAGTGTAGACACAGCGTAAAAATAAAAGAAAACGATGCCTGCAAGAGGATAAATTGATACAAAAGTATGTAATGTTCTGCTTCAAAATCACTTGCAGGAAACATAAACTTGAGATCTCATCTTATTAGTTCTCGCTAGAGGCTGAGCTGGACAGCAGAGGTTGATGTAAAACTCAACAGCACGGCAGATGAAGCCTCGATGGGCGATGCCAGACGGCGAGAACAGCCAGTGTGACGTGATCTTTGAGCTTCAAAAACAATGAGGAGTCTATTAAAACTTACGAGGAGTTTCTTTTTCTTTGCACTGTTTTTTCATAATTACTCATGTGATCTTGTGCCATAATGAAAAAAAGTTAAAGTTGAAAGGGGGAAAAAGGTTTTGAAGCAGCCAAGACACACAGCAAGTCATCTCCAGTGAAGCCGAGTGGAAAAAAGAGGGTTTTTCAGCATTATTAAAAGATGCAATTTGTTTTGACAGGTTTCTGACATATTCTCTGCGTGACAATAAATCAAATGTATGTTTTTGGCTCCTCGCATCCCTGAGGGCAATTCAAAGTCCTTCACAGTTTGAGAGAAGAGGTGTCAGTGATGATTAGCCCCGCCTCCTGCTCCACAGCCATTGGTCACTTTCACATGTCCGTCATTGTCCTCGGTCACACTGGTTTCCCTGTCCTCTTCCTCGTCTTCTTCATTGTCACTTCTCTCGTCTTTGGTTAGCTATCAAAAAAGTATAAAGAGTTAAAAATCAATTTAGTCAACACAATAGCTAAAACAGACTCTTATCTTTAAAACAAATCTGAGAATGAAAAATTGTGTTTACCTATGCAAAACATCACTTTAGAGAAAAAAAAAAACAAGAAAAAAAAAAAAGATTTGTCAATTTTATTTGTAAAAGCCTGAGTTCCTTCACTCAATTTATTCTTTAGTCATTCTCCCATATGCTTATCTACAGAAAACTTTTTACCTCAATTCAGACTCAAAATTGAGAGATGTAAACACAGAATTGTGATATAAACTCCTGTTGTTGTTGTTTTCTTTTCTTTTCTCCCCTGCTACAGAATAAAAATTTAAAAAAAAAAAAAAAAGTTATAGCAACTTCTCACAATTCCAAAAAAATAAATAAATAAATTCTTGCAAATTGCTGATTAATATCTCATGATTCTGGCTTGTCTATAATATAAACTTGAAATCCTGTGTAAGAAAAAAAAAACTGTGATAAAAAAGTTGGAATTGTGAGATTAAAAAGTCCCATTTACATTTTTTCCGAAGAGCAAACAAGCTTCCTTACATAAAAGCTAATTAAATAGCCTAAAACATGTGCCAAATTAGTTGCTTACAGATGTGAATATTCAACCAAATGTTTTAAGTTCAGAAAAGGGCAGAGTTAAAAAAAATAATAATCATTTATATTCAGCACAACAGCTAAAACAGAATTCAAGAAAGAGAATTTGAGGGGTGTTTATTTGTGCAAAACTATGCCAGGTTGTTTCTGTGTGGTTGCTAAATGGTTGAGTGGTTTTTACAAGCCAAAGTTTAATGTAAGTTTGTTTAAAAATCACTAACCCAAAGTATGATCCATATATAAGCAGCAGGTTTACTGGTCCTTAGCAAACATTTAAAAACCAAACAATAAGCACGCCGATCTTTGAACTTCCTGTACTTCGGAAAGCCAAAATCAAAACCACAGTATCTGAAAATACGGCCGGCCTTGAAACATTAACCTAACGAGCCATTTGTATAGAAACCAGACGCGCAGATACACAATCCATCATCCATAGCAAATGAATCCGAACAGTCTGATGTGCACTAAATCACGACTAATTAGGTCCCTTTGAGCAACAGGCTGCAGGTACGTGGAGCAGAGAAGCGATTGAATCTGGCATCCCTCATCCGCTCTGCATTTGCGAGAGATCATGTACGCTGCCAGTGCAATCACTCTCAAATTATGACTGGCCTTTTTCAATAGACCGAGCTGGAGTGAAAACAATAGAGCACTAACTACAGGCTGGCAGGGCTTATTTTAATCAGAAGGCCAGTGTAATTGGAAATAACAGAACAACAGCACAGACCTGGATAACTCAGTCACCGTTACAAGCTTGTGTCATCGTTTCAGTTTAGAGTATAATTCATGCAGGATGGCTTTGTCTATAACTGCTGTTATATGCATAATGTAGGGCTTTGTTTTAGTGTGTTTCGCATGAATCAAGGCAGTGTTTCCTACAGGAGTTTGCTGTTGCAACTGGGAGCTCTGACCTAAACAATAATAACACTATTTGTCCAAACATATTATTCACAAACTGAAAACATTAATACTTTTATTCAACAAGGATGCATCAAATTGATCAAAAGTGACAGTAAACATATTTATAATGTTAAAAAAGAATCATATTTCATATAAATGCTGTTTTTGAACTTTCTATTCATCAAAGAATCCAAAAATATACTGAAAATATTAAACAAAACTTTTCTTTGATATTAATGAGAATTCACTGATACTAATGAGAAATGTTTCTTGAGCAGCAAATCAGTATATTAGAGTGATTTCTGAAGGATCATGTGACTCTGAAGACTGGAGTAATGATGCTGAAAATTTAGCTTTGCATCAAAGGAATATATTACATTTTAAAATTTATTCAAATAGAAAACAGTTATTTTAGATTGTAATAATATTTCACAATTTTTCTATTTTTACTGATCAAATAAATGCAGCCTTAGTGAGCAGACTTATTTCAAAAACACTGACACCAAACATTTTATATTTATACTATATAAATATTAATGTATATATTTTGAAATAACTTTCAACTGAGCTTAAAATAACAATTTTTAATCAAAATAAATGTATTTTATATATTTTCACAATTATGCTCTTGAATAGTGATTCAGGAATCACTGCATTAATGTTTCATGTTGAAGCCATGAAATGCCATGACACCAAAATGCAGGAATTTCTTCCTCTGAGAAGAAAATGTGACTCATGAACTCATTTGTTGCTTCAAATGGCCAATGTGGTCATCTAGCAGGAGGAAATACGAGTTTCCACAATAACATAAGTGTCAGCCATTGTCAGAACTCATATACAGATCTTACCTCTAGTCTAGTGAGTAATCTGAAATAATCATGTGCCACATACACACTGCAAAATTTTAGGAGTGACACCAGTATTGAAGTACAGTAAATCCCATAAATTATCATTCAATCCAGTACTTGTTTCTTATTAATTTTGGGCTGCTGATTCCAAAGATAGCGCCTGTTTTGCTCTAGCATGTTACAGTTTCTCACGAAATATGATGCATACCATAACATTTTTGCTTTAGTCAGCCATTTGTAAGGTGAATAAGTCTTGTATAATGTTATTATCAGGAAATATCAGGCCTTTTATGCAAATCAGCAGAGTTTTTGTTCAAGATGCAGGGCTGTGTTTTTGCTCACCCAGCATTTAAAAAACACACACCGTATAGCCTAACTACAAATGTGTTCATGTGCTGTACCAACCCACACTGGTATAACCAGCATTATGGGATGGTTAACTAGACCAGTAAAGCCAGTGTTGATGCAATAATACTCACAATAGGACATTTAAGGGTGACAATAAATTAAAACTGTGCCATAACTGAAACTCTGCCAGCTCACAAGACAGCGTAAACAAATAGACAATGCTTCTTTTAAACAGCTTTAGTCAGAAACTCATAAAATAAAATAGTTCAGTGCATTCAGAACTTTCCGACTGCACAACTGCCAGAGTTTTATGACTTGTTAAAAGTCATACTGTGTCGGTTGTGTCAGTTGAGATGATTGATAACTAGCCCGAGGGTGGCAAGGTAACAGCATTAATGGTATTTGTTAGTAACATATGACCTACAGGCTGCAGAGATGCACTTCATTACGCTTATTTTTGAGTCATTCAGATCCACTATGCCTGCAACCATCTTATAAATGATTTTATAATGTATTCAGGGCTTTTCACACAATGCTTAACCCTGGGTTAATGTCTTTTTAACCTCGGGTAAAGCAGTGTTTCACACTTATAATTTTAAAAGGGGTTAGCGATGCTTTTAACCCTCGGTTATGAAGATCTGCGGTGCCAAAGGAATACAATTACAGAGAATGTTACAGTAAGTCGTTTAGAAACAGACAACCAATCATAAACCGATTCACTGCTTTCCTCATTAAATATTCATGATTTGCACATTCACAGTTTAGTGTCAGTTTGTTTTTTGGCCTTCAGGTTTCAGATTGATCACAACATTTACACAGATGCACAGGCAAATACAAACACAAGTCGCATACAGTAGCCTATTTGTCCAATCGATGTTAATAAACATAAATTCACAAAAAGAAAGTTAACCCAGGGTTTACAAATGTAGAGTGAGAAATCTCAAAATATGACTACCCAAAATTATTTGCTAACCCATTGTAATGTGAGACCATTCAAACAAGACAATTTTAAAAAAATTAAAGCATTCCCAAAGATAAAAGTAGAACAACTTACACTTCCAAAAAGGAACATCTTCACCATGCGTAGAATCAGATACGCCCAGAATATGTGCAGCATCAACAGGATGACAAGCATGAAGTTTAAAAAGTAATATCCAAAGAATGGCGGGTAATAGTCGGGAGGATAAACCCACGTGCAGTGAATGATCCTGGAATAAAGATACATGAGACAGAGACAATTTTTAATATCAGTTCTAATAAACAAATATTGCATGCACGTTATGTAAAATACACCTGAGACTCTTTATCAGAGTTTATCAGAGCTTGGAAATAGTAGTCATACACACAATTCTCACCAAAATGGAAAGATTATGAGCCGCGTGACTATGAAGACAGCAGCAAATACCACAAAGATGCCGTTGCACGTGCTTTCCCATTTGGCATAATTGAAGATCTTAGCGGACTGTGGAGAAATAACACAAAAATAACAAACAGGTGCAGTTTGTACAGTGTCAACCAGGGTTTTTAAACTAAAACTATATTAGTCTTTCATTATTTGAAATAAAATAAACAAACTAAAAAGTTAAATTATATATATATATATATATATATATATATATATATATATATATATATATATATATACACACACACACACACACACACACACACACACACACACACACACACACACACACACACACACACATATATATATATATATATATATAAAATTTTATTTTAGTATTTTAGCTCATTAAAAAATTAAAAAAATAAATAAATAAAATTAACAAAAATTTAAATGAAAACATAACATATAAAAATAAAAACTAACTCAAAACATTAACAAAAACCATAGTTTCTCACTAAATAACTTTTTCAGAGATTTATTTTAAACACTACATTAAATGGGTTTACAAATGCATTTCCTACAGAAACTGAATTTTTTTGAGTGACATATTGGAGGACTTGTCCCTTTTTAAATAACCAGTAGCCTCATTCTCATCATTTCTCATTCTAGAGAGTATCTGTTTATACTAAAGTTGTATTTTGCCTGAGTGCAAGGTGAGACATCATTGTTTTTGATTGTTTAAACCTTAAATGAGTCAAAAAAAAAAAAAGTGCAATGTTTCCTGAACCCATTCCACCAAACAAATTTCCTGTCTCTTTTTAATACAGGGGTAAATGGCTAAAAATACAATAAAGAATAATCAAACAAAATAAGATTTTGCGTATCATTAACCTCTAAAAGAATGTCAGAGGAATCGTGAATGAGCATGACCAGGGTCCCGGCCCGGATGTAGTTCCCACACCAGGAGATAGCCAAGAGCATCAGTGTGGCCCAGTGATGGATGATCTGCTCTTTAAAGTCCTGAAATAAATATATATGAGAAACATTCACGGAAAGTTTTCACAATCATTCTCAGTGACAGAGAAAAAGTAGATGTACTGTTCGATGAGATAAAAACAACAACAAATCAATCTGGCTTTAAATGATAGATTACAATAGCTTTCATTGTGTAAATAATGATCAGATGTTTATTTCACATCGTGATAAATGGTTAGGTTCAGACGAAACAGTTTGAAATATAATTTAATGGATTTAATGTAGTTAAAATGCTTCTAGTAGATAGTGTGGTGTCACATGATACTCACCTTTCGTTTGATGTCGAAGGTTATTCTGAGCACCAGCGACAAATAGAAGCTAATCTCCAAAATATAATACCAGTACTGAGAATCTATTATGGACTGCAGGAGCAAAAACACAACAATAAGCTCTCAGAAACATGCACGATAACAAGAGATGACCACCGCTACATTTTTATGACGGAAAAAGTAAAACACTCTGATTGATCTGAGCTATAACGCAATGTGAATTTTATGTAATTCATTGTGCTTTGACGCAGCGGGAGTTTGAAGAGGGCTCTTTTTTTGGAGTGATTATTCTAGGAAACTCAATGTTTTGAGTGCCAATCTGAATGACATCACTGTTCTTTTGATTGCAACCTGGAACTCACTTAACAAGTGTGAACACTTCCAAAAAAAACCTTCAGCTGGGCCAAAAAAAGACATCTTTCTTCTAAATATGACCATGTTTGATTTGGAGCTAGCGTGAGCCTTATTATCTGCCTTATTTATTAGCCGTGCCGTAAATTTGAGTGTTGCGTGAACCCTTTATCGGGGCCAGGTCAAAGAGAACAATATCTCGCCTGCTCTTATTAGTGCAGGTGATATGAACAATAAAATATCCCTTGGAACAAATACAAGCAAATTAAAGATCTGAAGACTGGAGCATACCTGTCTGGGATAGCCATTCCACACCTCCCGCAAATTATAAAACCAGGGTTTCTGTAATAAACAGACAAATCAATATTCAACTTTATGGAACACAGAACATTGGCTTTTTACTTATTTATATATTTATTTAGTTTTTGGAGCTGCAAGGTGGCTGTGTTCTAAAACCTAGTACACCGCCTACTTAGGCGTCGTTTTAAGGCATCAGAGGCACAATCCAAACACAGAGACTTCTAAAGCCAAACACTTGTGGAAATCCCATAATGCAGTGGTTCTCAACAAAGGGGCTTCAGCAAATTTCCAAGGGGGCCTCAAGATGACTTAAATAAATTAAAATAAGCTAAAACAACTAAAAAAAAAAAAAGTATTTCTTATTTTAATTTGACCTCTCAACAGCTGTTTATCAACAACTGTGTTTTATTTTCAAGAACCAGGGTTCCTTCTTTGAAAATGGATATGTGAGGAGATCTAATTTTAAAAGTGTGATTTATTTTTAGACTTGGAAAAGTCAAACACACACACAAAAAATGTAAAGTACTAATATTTTTTAAATCCTTATCCTTAAATCACGTTGATTGGAAAAGTCATGTAAATTCATAGGTTAAAAAGAGTGGAGAACATTAAACTCTAAAAACACATAAAATTATGATATTTAATTATTTTAATTATTAGAATTGATATAGTTTTAGTTGCTTCTTTTTTTTTTTTTTTTTTTTTTTACAGCAACGAGTGTCTTTAAATTAGAATAAATTTGAAAACTAGGTCTAGGGGGCCTACAAATATTGTAGATAATGTCAAAAAGACTGAGAACCACTGCTGTAATAATGCATTGCAATAATCCAAATATGTGACCCTGGACCACAAATCCAGTCTTAAGTCGCTGGGGTATATTTGTAGCAATAGCCAAAAATACATTGTATGGGTCAAAATTATCGATTTTTCTTTTATGCCAAAAATCATTAGGATATTAAGTAAAGATCATGTCCCATGAAGATATATTGTAAATTTCTTACCATAAATATATCAAAATTTCATTTTTGATTAGTAATATGCTTTGCTAAGAACTTCATTTGGACAACTTTAAAGGTGATTTTCTCAATATTTAGATTTTTTTTGCACCCTCAGATTCCAGATTTTCATTTTAGATTTTAGACCATACATCAATGGAAAGCTTATTTATTCAGCTTTCAGATGATCTATACATCTCAATTTTGAAAAATTGAAACTTAAGACTGGTTTTTTGGTCCCGGGTCACAAATAAATATGTTTATAAAGTATTCAATTCCAAAAGTACAATCAATACAAACAGTTTAGTTTAAATAAAAATGAAGTAGTTTATCCAATATTTGTATAACTATGCATTGTGTCTTTATCTTAGAAGTATAACACAAATTCTATAAAATCAGTTGTTGAGCACTGTGCATGCACACTATTTGTACGATGCTGCCTATGTAGTGTGTCTCAAATTGCTCTGTATTTCCCACAGTGCTCATCTGTCAGAGGTTACAAATACATTAGATTTCTCAACCCCTGAGGGCAACACAGAGCTGATCACAGATCAGCTTCAATTACCAAAATCATGTCAATCATCAAACAGGAAAACAGGCACAAATTTCACATCTCTCTTACTTCAGACATGCAGAAGGATATACAGGTAAACTCACATCATAAAGGGCTATGATTCCACCAATGAACGCCGCCAGATAAAACACCATTCGCCAGCTACAGAGACAATCCAACAGAGAGGAAAGCTCATGTGATCAGGGATTACATTCAAATCAACACTAGTCTTGACAGCATAAGCAGACAGCAACAAATTAGCAACCACTTGGGTATCAGGCCCTGTCTAGACTTGTGCCTTATGACTGCTGCAGTGCGTTGTGGGCATTGCATGTGGAACAGTGTTTTATAGGAAACACTAATAATATGGTTTCATTTGTTAACATTAGTTAACTACATTAGTTAACATGAAAAAGTGAACAATATTTCTGCAGCATTTATTAATCTTAGTTAATGTTAATCTCAACATTTACTACTGCATTTTTAAGATCAAAAATTGTGTTAACTGTAGTTAATGCAGTGTGAACTAACACGAACATTGTTATTAACTAATATTAACAAAGGTTAATAAATGCTGTAGACATGTTATTGCTCATTGTTGATTAATGTTAGTAGTTAATGCATTAAAATTAATGTTAACAAATGGGACCTTACTGTAAAGTGTTACAGCTTTGTAAAATAAATAAAAAATATAAATAAAATAACGTAATATATAAATAATAAATATTATAAAATAAATAATTTTCTTCTGTGTTTTGTATAGTTATACGTTTATGCCATTTGTGCATCTTGATAATCTGTCCTAAAACCTCCTTAAGTTTGCAAAGTTCCCTGGTACATCGGCTGATTAAGTATAATGTTTTGCTTGCTAATGTTTATGCATTTAGCACTGGACAATTTATTAAAAAAAAAAAAAAAAAAAAAAATCCAACATTTACATTTTACAAATGTATGCATTCCCTGAGAACCAAACCCATGAGCTTGCCATTGCTAACGCCATGCTGTTTATGTTGAGTTACAAGAACACTATCATCATTATACGATAATATCTGACTACAGAATGCAATATTTGAACAATCAGAATTCCGGACAGACGTGTAATAAGTCATATTAGGCTATGCATATTTCATACCTGGCCTCTCTGAATTTTTTCAGAACCCCAGGACGGTCCTGGTTTCGTCTCCTTCTGAACCAGCGCTCCACTTGTCTACTGGACCAGCTGCATTTTTTGCACAGGCCGTCAATATCTGCCTGATAAGAGATGGAAGAGAGCTGAAGGGTAAGTCAAGAGATATTGTAGATCATCTTGTGTTAGAAAAGAGGCATGTTGATTTTAGCATAACTGTTTATGCTTCATAAATCTGGTTTTATTTTACCAAATGCCACCAAAATAAATACATAAATACTTAAAAAAGTGTCTCAGAGTTTTTAAGGGTGTACAATTGAATAAATATTCAAGTAAATAAAATTCAATACCTACAAATATATTTAAAAAAATATATAATATAGATTTAAGTTTTTAGAAAAACTCATCAAATCAGACTCTTACATGAAAGCATTAAATCAATTTTTGAAGGGGGAAAATGCTTCATTATGAACCTCAAGCACTTGATTTGGGTTGATGGTTTAATCTAATAAATTATTTATAATATATTTAACAATACAACCTAAATCTTACATATAGTTAAATTTACTGTGTATGGTGGATAAAAATAAAAGAATAAAAAAATGGGAAACAAATCCTAAATATGTGACCCTGGACCACAAAAGCAGTCATAAGTAGCACAGGTATATTTGTAGCAATAGCCAACAATACATTGTATGGGTCAAAATGATAATTTTTTCTTTTATGCCAAAAATCATTAGGATATTAAGTAAAGATCATGTTCCATGAAGATATTTTGTAAATTTCCTACCGTAAATATATCAAAACTTGATTTTTGATTAGTAATATGCATTGCTAAGAACTTCATTTGGACAACTTTAAAGGTGATTTCTCAATATTGTGAATTTTTATTGATTTTTTTTTTTTTTCACCCTCAGATTCCAGATTTTCAATAATAGTTGTATCTTGGCCAAATATTGTCCTATCCTAACAAACCATACATCAATTGAAAGCTTATTTATTCAGTTGTCAGATTATGCATAAATCTCAATTTTAAAAAAAAAAATGATCCTTATGACTGTTTTTGTGGTCCAGGGTCACATATGTGATCTAGATGGAACGGAGTTCAATTCAAATTTCCAAAGACGCTTTGTGAAAAATCTTGTATTAATGTCTAAAACAGTGATTCTCTCCAGTGATCAAGCCAAAGGCGACTCTGAATCTGATGTGGATCTGTGATATTGTTGAGTAAGAGGAGAAGACGTTACCTGTCCTGGATGTTTTGATTTTGTAATGAAATAATGTTCAAGAACAGCATTGTGCTCCACTTTGTATCTGGTTTTCTCTGTAACACCAAGTGAAGCTGCGAGCGGTGTCGCTATCAACCTAAAAAGACGGACATTAGTAGAGTTAAAATCGTTAACATTTTTATTATATCTGTGTGTTATATCTGTAATTCTTAACATTAAGTTCCAAGCATAAATCATCCCTGAAGCATTTTTTACATCCTTCATATGAATCAAATTTATATTCAGTTTTGGGGGGAAACTAACTAAAAAGTATTATTTGTTTTATTTGCAACTTCAAAAAAAATTTTTTTTTACAGTACAAGTATTTCAAAAGGGTATTTTTACTTTAAATGAGCTTTGCAGCTTCTCCAACACTGATCATATTTGTTGCAAAAAAGATCATTAACTAACTCTCACGCTGGCCTCTGAAATCTGCCCTGATCAACTTTCCATTTCCTGCAACAGTCACAGAAATTCCACAGCGACTCACCTTTCAAACACGTATCTGACTACAAGGAAGACTAAAGCATATGGCACAGTGACGTAGAGGTGGGATGCTCTGGCGTAGACGAGCCCTTCCTCGTCTTTGAGATCGGCCCACGTGAGGTTCCCCGGCAGCCACAGCCGGTCCCACCACAGCCACTCACTAATCGTCCCAATCATGACGTGATCTGGTGAACACAAGCACAGCCAGACAAGATTTTACATGTCATGCTTTAAACATATATAAGTGTTTCATGTCAACACCCCCTTTACAAACGTTGTGACTAGAGCAACGATAAACATCTCAGATTATATTACTGAATTTATCAAGCAAGAAGCTCTTCCTAGTGAGAGAAGATGAGTGTTTTTAACATCAATTTTTAACATCATTTACTCTCTTAAAGGAATAGTTAAAATTTGCATTTACTCACCCTCGGGCCATCCAAGATGTAGATGAGTTTATTTCCTCATCTGAACAGATTTGGAGAAATGTAGCATTGCATCACTTGCTCACCAATGGATCCTCTGCAGTGAATGGGTGCCGTCAGAATGAGAGTCCAAACAGCTGATAAAAACATCATAATAATTTGTTTCTTACAAACACAGCTTTTCACTTCACAAGATGTTAACTGATGGACTGGAGTGGTGTGGATTACTTGTGGATTATTGTGATGTTTTTATCAACTGTTTGGACTCTCATTCTGACGGCACCCATTCACTGCAGAGGATCCATTGGTGAGCAAGTGATGCAATGCTACATTTCTCCAAATCTGTTTCTGATGAAGAAACAAATTCATCTACATCTTGGATGGCCTGAGAATAAGAAAATTTTGTACATTTTGATGCATCCGTTTGTCTTCTTAATCTTTTTTCCTCTTAATAGATAGTAGATAACCTACATACCGTAATATATTAAACATTTCACTGTAGCATACATCATCAAACAGTATTAAAGTTTATAGGGAACTCATAAATATTTCATTGTAGTACCTAACAAAAATATAGATTTTTCTACTAAAGAGTGATGGAGATGTGGGAAAATAAATAGGAGATATTCAAATATTTATTATGGATTTACAAGATAACTTCACTAACAAAATAAACAGGGTAATAGTAGTATAATCATAAAATAATATTGTCATCTCATAATATGAAATAAAATATTTTCAGTGCAAAAGTATGATAAATATTTGTGCACTAGATATAGAATGCAAGTCATTTAAGTCAGTTAGATTTAGCCTCATAGACATATAAGCATTCATGAAAAAATCAGGCTCATTCAGCACTGTGCCAAAAACCAAAACAGACTTTCATTACTTTCATTAATGTTTTGCAGTACTCTCCTGCATCCATTTAAACCTTCAACAAACAATATACCAAACAATAATATGCTAAATAGTCAAATTACGTAAAGACAGTGATGTATGTATCTGTGTTAAAATGCTTGAGATTCTGTAGCTGTGGTATATAATCAGTTTCTGAGCCTTAACAAATGATTCACAAAATTTGTTGAGTGTTGATGGCAAAACAGCTCTGTAGGTACTAAAAACAGTGTCTGATGGGGTGATGCTGACCTGGGGCAAAACCACAAGCTTGAATACAAGTAGAGCTGGTGTGAATCTATGTGTTATTGTGTTAATTTCAGATCCATTTAGTAAATTACACATTAACAGCACTTCATACCCAAGTTAAACACCATCCAAATATTAGCTGTGATATACAAGGAAACTAATTCTCTACAGAGGGAAATATTAATGAGTTTACCACAAGTGAATGTATGTCACAGACTGAATAATAACGTAATCATGGCCTGTGTTATCTTAGTTCAAGTTTCACAATGTCTAAACTGGGTTATTAATTAATCCTGGATAGCAGATTTTGAGATATTAAACTGTGCAGTAAAATATTCTTATTTGCATATTTACCATATAAATAATTTAAAGAATTGGCCAAGTGAAAGGAAATATGTCAAGTAGGTTATACAAGAATTTGTAGTGCTGTGATGCATCTCATTGCCCCCACACCTCAATTAATTTTGTTATTTTTGTTAATTAACATTATTGGCAATAAATAAATAAATAAATTAATTAATTAATTAATTAATTAAAAGAAAACTGTGAAAGTTTTGTTTATCCATATTAGACTTTAAATAAATATATAGCAATATGGAAGAACAGTTCATTAAATTAAAATATTTTAATTTGTATATTTAATTATATATTATATATATTAAGCAGCACAACTGATAATCGCACATTAGAATGATTTCTGAAGGATCATGTGACACTGAAGACTGGAGTAATGATGCTGGAAATTCAGCTTTACATCACAGGAATAAATTACATTTTACAATATATTTAAGATAGAAAACTGTTATTTTAAATTGTAATAATATTTCACAATATTACTGTTTTTTTTTTTACTGAATTTTTGGTCAAATAAATGCAGCCTTGATGAGTAAAAGAGACTTTTTTAATAAACTTACCATCCCCAAACTTTTGAACTCATAACTAAATGCTAACCATTAGTTATGACTGTATTTTGACCTTTTAATGTATCTGCTTATTCCTTTCACTATAATATAATTGTTCCTTTCTTATATTTTGACTTTGATCAGACAATATGAGCAGCACACAATGACAGTCTTTCTCTGTGACTGTACTATGACCAAGAGAACGACCAGAACACCATGTCAGCTGAACATAACAAAGAGCTCAGAGTCTGTTTGAACAAGACGCTGAGTAAACAGAGCTACCTCCACGTGTACAGATCACACAGAATTATTATCACCCGTCCCTTCAACCCCGTTACTGCCACACTATCGCAGAGCCACTATCTTCTTTCTTAACCATTTCTGATAACAAGAAACTAGGATAGCTGAAAGGAATAGTTCAAATTCAAGAACTGATTAACTTAAGCACATAAAACTGTTCACACTTTAGCACAACAACAAATTTCTAAGACACATTTCAACAAATACAACAGCTCATTTCAACTTTAAAGATTCAAAGAGACCATACCGGTGTTTGGCAGTAGCTAAAGTTCAAGTGTCAAAGATTTACTTCTTCTACTTTGAGCAGCCATCTTTCTTACATTTTCACACCAACAAAAGCATCTCGATTAAAGCTGCTCAAGAATTTTCTAATTAAATTTTGATTAGATTTCAGGAACAGCAAGAAGAAAGAATTTAATAAGACCAAAGCAAAGAGGCATTAATCTACTTATGAATTATGATACGAAACAAACCCTGAAGCTTCTCAAAATGCTCAAAAACATTTAAAAAAAAATAATAAAAAACTAAATAAGAGTAGATCTCAGTCTTAAAACTCAAAAAAAGTTCAAACAGGCAGGTTTCCACATGCTTTACTCTTCATTAGAGTCTTTTAATCTTAGAGTTTTATATTAATATTTTATAAAAGTCCTACTTTTTTTTCTCCATTTGTCTTCAATGATTAGTATCAAATCACATTGCAAACCTAAAAATGTAATAAGATTATAAAAACCAATAGACCAAATGTTGATCTACTAATTAATTATAATACAAAACAAACCTTGAAGCTTCTCAAAATGTCTAAAAACCAATGAAATAACAACAGAAAACCTGGAATTGACAGTATCTTCTAGTCTTAAAACCTCAAAAAGGATTCCACATGCTTTACTTTCCAAACATAAAAGTCCTCCTTATTTTCTCCATTCGTCTTGTTTGTCAATGAATGCAGACTGAGTATTAAGTCACATTACAAACATGCTGTATTCCCAGGAACAAGAAGAAGCCGTTTAATAAGATAAGAAAAACCAACAGACCAAAGCAAAGAGATGTTAATCTACTAATGAAGTTTCCTACAATGCCCAAAAAACAATAAAAAAAACAACAGAAAAACCTGAAATTAATAGTACCATCCAGTCTTAAAACTCAAAAGCTCAAACAAAAAGTTCCCACATGCTTCATTTTTCATTAGTCACTTTCCTTCCTTATTTTCTCCATTCGTCTTGTTTAAAACTCAAGTCAATGAATGAATGAATGAAGTTTCTTAAAATGTCCCAAAAAACAACAGAAAACCTGGAATTAAAAGTACTGTCCAGTCTTAAAACTCAAAAAAGCAGGTTTCCACAAGCTCTACTTTTTTTTAGAGAAACTTTCCAAACATCTTTCGTAAAAGTCCTTCATGTTTTCTTCATTTGTCTAAATGGATTTAACTATTTAATACTAATGTAGTTTCCGAAAATGCCCAAAAAACAATAAAAAAAATAAAAATAAAAATAAAAAAAATAACAGAAACTTGGAACTAATAGTACAGTCCAGTCTTAAAACAAAAAAGCAGGTTTTCACAAGCTCTGCTTTTCATTAGAGAAACTTTCCAAACATCTTTCAATAAAAGTCCTTATTTTTTTCCATCTGTCTTGTTTAAAACTCAGATTGCATTGGCTAAGTCACAGTCGCTGGCACTGCATTTCACCCAAGGTCAAGTAAAGCCGCACTCTTACCTCTGCTTCCTGTCAGCGGTTCAGCGCGGCGCTCAGGTGAATGACTAAACTCACACCGCTCGGTGCTGACGGTGGGAAAGTGTGTAACATGACAGCACGGCTGCGCTGGAGGCCCACAGGAACGCTCTTTGTTTGAAATACTTTGTGGTCACACCCTGCTTTAGTAGCAATTGACTAGTTTCCTCCCCTCCCTACTCACCTCCTCCTCACCTTCCCGAAGTGAACAGGCATTCAGTGGGTTCGCTCATGCACAGGCAAAAACTGCGCCCTAAGGACTCATCTCATTTGCATTGTGCAACTGATAGAGCTTCGCTGTGAGGGCGAGATCAGCGGTTCACTCAGCCTGATAAGACAAAGCACAGGCAGTGACTCAGTACTCGCACACATTAATTGTCTGGAATTCAGGAGACACATTTAGTTATTTATAGCAGAGTTGATCTTAACTAGTGTTACTTCAGGACACAGATTTTACATTGGATATCAAGCGGTGAACAAACACAATGCAAGAATTGGTGCATAAAAAGTTGACAAAAACAAGGTGAATATAAAACCAGTAAAGCATTTTATCATGAACTGCATTGATCCAACAACATGATTAATTATTAACATGACACAATTGAGAAATAGCAATTCTGGTTCTTAAATGTCAGTCATTTCACCCACAACACTGGGTTTTTGTCTTTTAAATATGCAAGTGAACCAATATTTAATCATATTCTCTTTTTCCCTTCTTTTATCTAATTTAGCTGACTTGTGCTAAGCAATATAATCTGCACCAAAATTATTTTGATTTCCTAACTGATCATATAGTTATTACATTAAATTATTTGTGCTCTCCTCTTTGTTTGGGGTCAGTAAGATATTTTTTAAGATTAAGAAAATGTTTATCAAGGCTGCATTTATTTGCTCAAAAATACAGTAAAAACAGCAGTATTGATATTAGAAATATTATTACAATTTAAAATTGCTGTTTTCTATTGTAATACATTTTAAAATGTCATTTATTCCTGTGACTAAAGCTGAATTTTCAGCATCATTACTCCACTCTTCAGTGTCACATGATCCTTCAGAAATCATTCTAATATGCTGATTTGCTGCTCAAGAAACATTTAATATTATTATCACTGTTGAAAACAGTTGTGCTGCTGATATTTTTCTGGAAATTATATGACAACATAATTTTAGTAAATATAAAACAATTTAATCAGGTTTATTTATATTGAGGAGCTAGAACAAAATGAAAGGTTTTGTCCTTTGGGATTCTTGATTAGTTTAATTAATCAAATGATCCTCAGTAACATTTAATGTGAAGAGAGTGTAATTATCGCACAAGCCTAATCATGAGCAACAGCTGTGTGGTCTACTGTACTGATGCCTTTCCTTCTGAAAAGCTGTTGGCAACAGGAATGGTTGTTGATTCTGGATATTTGCATATAAACTGATGGAAATGGACGTGCTCTCATTAGCTGGTGATGTAATTTAAATGCTAATGAGGATGGTGTTGAGCCTAATCCCCCTTCTCAGTCAGTGGAGTAAACCTGCAGTTTCTATACTATATACATGCACCACGTATACTGCACTCACACTTACAGTTTTTACCTTTTGAGCAAAAAAAATAAAAATAAAAACTATCAGGGACCTGAGTCAAATATTAATAAATTATTAGAAAGATATATATTATAAATATATTTAAAATGCCATGGAATGTTGCAATAAATAAAAATACAATAAAATGTAAGCATAAAAATAAATGAGGCATGGAATTATTTTACAGGAAAAAATAAAAGTACAATGAAATGTAAGAATGAATAAATAAACCAAAAAATAACTATGTTTCATAATTTATGACACATTTTAAAGCATATTTCATGTCCTTTTTTAACATGAAAAAATAAAAGTACAAATGTACAGTGAAAATGTACAGTTAAGCATAAATAAAGCTTGAAATGAAATTAAAAATGAAATTTGTATTTCATGATACCAATTTGCATTTCATGTCCATTTCCATTTTACATGAAAATATAAATGCATTTAATGCTTTATGTTTACATTTCATTATTCTTTTATTTTTTGAACATTCCATGTCATATTTCATAATTTCATTATATATCATTATATATATATATATATATATATATATATATATATATATATATATTTTTTTTTTTTTATTAAGCATTCCATGTTGTATTTTATCATTCCATCATATATTTATTTAATTTAATCTATTAAATCCTTCCATAAGAATAATTTGATGCAAAAATGATTTTTGTATGTTTATTCACTGCATTAATTGAGCAGATCATAACAGGCTGACATTTCTGATCAGTTTTAATCTATCCTCATTTATTAGCTTTAAGTCAAAGCTAACTAAGTGTGTTTCTCTAGGGTTCAATACTGTTTAGCAGTTTTAGAAGTGAGGTAGGGTTGTAGGGGAAGAGACCCCTGTTATGTAGCCTGGTTACAGCGGTCCTCAAGTCCATAAGACACACAAACACTTTATCCAGCAGAGAATCAGATGCATGTTCAGTCTGCACTTGTTCCAGCGCCATTCCAGATTGAGTCCTACCAGAATCTGCCTCAGTCTTCCCAGAGTTCCTGTCAGAAACACGCTCTTCTGCCTCCTCGGATTCGTCTGAGCTCCCATAATCAACCAGTCGTGGGACATCGTTACCTGTTGACGATCTAGTGCAGGGAACAGCATCCAGCGTTTCTGAAACAGCAGAGGGAGCTTGAACGGATGGATCGGTTCTTCTTCCAGCACCATCACAATCTTCAATATGACGACAAGAGCTACAGAAGGCTGTCCGGTCCTCGCGGAGAAGCTTCAGGTAGCGGACGCAGTACTCCAGGAAACACGTCTCAGAGGAGATGAGGAAGTCCAGCAGCACGCTGTGGTCGAAGCAGAGCGAGCGGAGCAGAAGTATGAAATGACAGTGAGGGTTACAACCCCAGACACAAACCCCGGAGTCTGAGCAGCTCAAACTGTGAAGAAAATAAAGGAATATTGGTCATTAACTTACTTTTATGTGTTAAGACATATTCTTAAGCTATATATTTAATAATAACTTTTTATATATATATATATATATATATATATATATATATATATATATATATATATACACACACTTTTTATACTTTTAATAATAACTTTTATTTGTTAAGACATATTCACTATTAACTAAGTGTTTTCCCTCAATTAACTCCTAATTTTCTGCTTATTAATAGATAGTTGGGTAGTTGTTAAGTTTAGATATGGGGTATGATTAAATGATCTAGAATATGGTCATGCAAAATAAGGCATTAATATGAGCTTTATATGTACTGATAAACTGCCAATATGCTAGTAGTATGCATGTTAATAAGCAACTAGTTAAGAGTGAGAATTGGTCCCTATTACTATTTGTAGATAGATAGATAGATAGACAGACAGACAGACAGACAGACGTTTTTTAAGAATTTCTTTTTTTTTTTTTTAAAAATGGTAATACTTTACAATAAGGTGTCATTTGTTAACATTAATGTATTAACTAAAATAAACAAACAATGAACAATACATTTATTACTGTTAATCTTTGTTAATGTTAGTTAATGAAAAAACGTTCATTGTTTGTTCATGTTAGTTCACAGTGCATTAACTAATGTTAACAAACACACTTGTGATTTTAATAATGCATTAGTAAATGCTGAAATTAACATTAACTAAGATTCATAAATGCTGTAGAAGTATTGTTCATTCTTAGTTCATGTTAACAAATGTAAACCTTATTGTAAAGTGTTACTGAAAAAATAATACTTCTATTCAGCAGGGATGCATTCAACTGATTTTTTTTGAACATTTAAATGGTTACAAAAATAAATCTATTTCAAATAAATGCTGTTCTTTTGAACTTTCTATTCATCAATGAATCCTGAAGAAAAATATATCAGTTTCCATAAAAATATTAAGCAGAAAAATATTTCTTGAGCAGCAAATCGGCATATTAGAATGATTTCTGAAGGATCTGAAGACTGGAGTAATGATGCTGAAAATTCAATTTTGCATCACATGAATTATGTTTTAGAATATATTCAAATACAAAACAGTTCTTTTAAATTGTTTTTGCTGTATTTTTGATCAAATAAATGCAGCCTTGGTGAGCAGAGGAGACTTTTTTTTTTTTTTTTTTGAAAAAAATCTTACCGACCCCAATTCGAATGGTAGTGTATCTGTATATTAATACATCTGACATATTATCAGGCAACATTTGAGTCTACTTTGAGTAAATATTGTAAAAAAATAAAAAAATAAATAAATGTACATTTAATTTCAGCAATGCTGTATATGCCTATAGATATTAGCACTGGCCCCAGAATTACCCATTATAACAGGATGTATAAAACCAATTCCAAACCTTTTCTGATATAAATACAATCCAATCAAAGTCTTGGCTGATTCCATCATGTCGTCATCCTGTTCAGCAAATACTGCAGACACCCAGGAGCAGCTGTGAGCGTCTGGAGACACCAGAGTCCCGTGACGCTGGAGGAAGGACATGAGCTCTGTTAAATACCCACAGACATCAATGTCTCTCTGAGATCCTGAAAAACACAGGAAAGACATGTATTATGCAGTGATATGTCGTCCTCTGCTGGTGAACTTCATTAAATGGCATGTTTCATTATATATGAGCACTAGAAATTTCTATTTATTATTCCAACATGTCAGTTGTACACCCAAACAAAAGCTGCATCTGAAATTGCATACTTTCCTAATATATAGTAGGCGAAAACAGTATGTGACCAGAGTAGTGTGTCTGAAAACAGTAGGCAAAATGTTACGGGTAACGTACTGTTTCTAGTGAGATGAGCCCAATGGAGAAGATTTGTGAATGGCAGTGAAGAACTTATATAGAACTTACTTACATTTTAATGGTCACTAATTAATTACTTGTCCAAAAGAAGTTCCTACTCAGAGAGTATGCGATTTTGGACGTGGCCAAAAATTCTTAGTCAAGCGATTTCCAAATGCTTTATGAATCAGTGCATCCGAATCATTAAAAAAAAAAAAATGCAATTCATTTGTGAACAGGACTGTTATGTTATGGTGTTATGGTGGCACCAGTGTTTTAGTAGTATTTAGCATTTTAGTATTATTTATATACTTTGATAGCATTTATTAATATTTTGAACTAGCTTTTTTTGTATTTTCAGTTTTCATTTTTTGTCCTTTTTATGTGCTTTCATCATTCTTATTAGTGTTTTTTATATTTCTATTTAGCTTTTATTAAGTTAAAGTTATAAATAAGTTATTTTTTAGTTTTATTTTAGTTTAACAATTTAGTATTTAATTAGTCTTGTTCGCGTATTTCAGTTTTTCATCTAATATTTATATTTTATTATCAGCTTTATTTCAAAAAACAAAAACAATTTTTAATGTTTTTTTTTTAAGTAACAATACAACACAAAATGGCACTGCTCATTCCATAAGTATCACAAATATAATTTTTATTTATTTATTACAAAAATATTAAGCAGTATTATATCTAGCCTTGTTTTTTATAAAAGCATATGTTTCTTATCCCTTAAAAATAAATTTAACTTGCATTCTATTAAAGCAGTAAGGGTGTTTTAATACCCAGCAACCATTTAGAACACCTTAGCAACTATTTATCGACACTGTAGCATTCACTTAGCAGTCACTACCTTAGCAACCATATAGCATATAAAACTCTTTTCAAACTTTCAGACATCAAACATACTTTTTTTCCCTTTCAGTTGAGACTTTGTTAAAGGGATAGTTCACCCAAAAATGAAAATTGTGTCATTAATTACTCACCCTCATGCCGTTCCATACCCGTAAGACCTTCTGTTTATGTTCAGTAGACAGCGTGCACATGCTGAACGTAAACAACGCTCATTACGTTGATTATGTTCTGGGGTACTTTCCAAAATGGCGGAAGACGTAACTCGGGGAGAAGAATTGTTGAATAAATGTTATTATTGTTTTCTTTGTGCACAGAAATTATTCTTGTAGCTTTGTAAATTTAAGGTTGAACCCCTGATGTCACATGGACTATTTTACCGATGTCCTTGCTACGTTTCTGTGCCTTGATCGTGGTAATATCCTTGCTGTCTATGGAGGGTCAGAAAGCTCTTGGATTTCATCAAAAACATCTTAATTTGTGTTCCGAAGATGAACGGAGGTCTTACGGGTTTGGAACAACATGACGGTGAGTAATTAATGACAGAATTTTCATTTTTGGGTGAACTAACCCATTAAGCCAGCATGTAAAGTTTGTTTAATGAACTGTCATGTTCTAGCTGTTAGTTTTAACTGTGAAAACCAATGAACTCTAGTATGACAGTTACCTTTCCATGGAGGGGACTGAATGTTTATTTCTAGCGACTTCAGCAGAATCAGGCTCACGGCTCTCAGAATCACATCGTCCTTCTGCGTCCCGCCGAGACTCACATCACAGTTCCCACCAAAGAAACTGGCTTGAGCTTTCACGGGGACTTCCTTCAGCCAGCCTGCAGTGACTTCCTGTAACACTCCACCTGCCATGATCAGAACGTCCTCCATCAGGCCGTGATCTTCATCTGATTCACACCGAACTTCAGCTGAAGCCCAGTCCTCCCCGGCTCTCCGCAGAAGACTTCTCTTCAGAAGAAGCAGCGCTCGTTTCTTCACCAAGTACTCCACGTCAGCTCTCACGACGTGAAGCAGTGCTCGCGATTCAACGAATGTGACTCTCTGAACTGAAGAACAGACTCCGAATCTGAGCCGGGCAGCGCTGAGCACCTCCAGGAGGTCAAAGAACTCACACATGGTTTTAGAAAGATTCACCGGTTCTCTTTTGTGTGGTTCCTGTGTGTCTGGAGTCAGAAGGTTGGTGTACAAGCAAGCGATGGAGGAATCCAATCCAGAAAGAAGCTTCGTCAAAACATCTATGGAAAAAAAGTGAAAGTGAAAGTGAAAGTGAAGTGACATGTGGCCAAGTATGGTGACCCATACTCGGAATTTGTGCTCTGCAATTAACCCATCCAAAGTGCACACACACAGCAGTGAACACACACACACCGTGAACACACACCCGGAGCAGTGGGCAGCCATTTTTATGCTGCGGCGCCCGGGGAGCAGTTGGGGGTTCGGTGCCTTGCTCAAGGGCACCTCAGTCGTGGTATTGAGGGTGGAGAGAGCACTGTACACTCACTCCCCCCACCTACAATTCCTGCCGGCCCGAGACTCGAACCCGCAACCTTTAGGGTACGAGGCCGACTCTAACCATTAGGCCACGACTTCCCACAAAACAAGCAGTTGAGATTAAGAAATCATGTCCTCTGAAATGAGAAGGCAAAGTTTGGTTGTTTTAGTCCAATGTAAATCCATGCTCGTTTTATGTCTATAGTAACACATTATATATTAAACCCAGAGTCTCATCCCAGTTATGCATTTCTAAATAATTTTTATATTGCTTCAAAAATTACTACAATATTTTGTAATTCAATTGGTACTACAAGCTGTTGTTTGACTGCCATTCTAATAATAATAATAAGAAGAAAACTGCTATTTTTTTATTATTATTATCATTATTAATATTAAAAAATATCAATAATAAAACAATAACTTCCAATATGAAAAATAATGACTAAATATATTATCATTATTATTAATAACAACAATGATAATAATAATAATGTCAACTTATTTCCATTATTCTTTCATGTTGGAGGGTACTGGTTTATTATCATCATTATTATTATTAAAACGATAATGTCCAACATGAAAAAAATGGGTTTAAGGTGACTTAATAATAATAATAATAATAATAATAATAATAAGTCACCTTAAACCCATTTTTCCATGTTGGATGTTATCATTTTTATAATAATAATAATAATAATAATAATAATAATAATAATAATAATAAAACTGTTCAACATACAAAAATGAGGTGATAATAATAATAATAATAATAATAATAATAATAATAATAATAATAATAATAATAATAATAATAATAATAATATAACCTCATTTTTGTATGTTGAACAGTTTTATTATTATTATTATTATTATTATTATTATCACCTCATTTTTGCATATTGAACAGTTTTATTATTATTATTATAAAAATGATAACATCCAACATGGAAAAATGGGTTTAAGGTGACTTAATTATTTGAGAATAAGGTGATTAATAAGGTGATAAATATAATGACTCACATATTCTCACACCATTCTTTTTTATGTTGGCAGGTATTGTTTTATTTTTATTGTTATTATTATTATTAATATTATTAGTCATCAAATGTTTGATAAACACATTATGCTGAATATACACACAGATTTAACCAGATGTAACCTAGCGACTAATCATCATTTCTTGTTTTTAAGTCATTGCAAGTTCATTTAGGCTCCGATGTAAGCGAAAATGATGATTTCTGAGAGGGTGAGTTGTTTACATTGTAATTACTCCATCTTTTCTACCAGTTTTACATATTCAGTCAATTATCCAAATTTTCTCCTGAGGTCCTGCCTCTCTCACCACCTCAGATAAAATCTTGTGTAAGGTTCTAGGTAATTCCACTCCAGATAAGTTACATAAGCATAATAAAGCAACTCGGTCTGAATCATCTGTCTGTGTGTGGAGACTCTTCTGTACCTCTCTGATTCGGGCCTGTGTCTCCTCTCAGCACTGCTTTAATCACAGCGGTCAGGGACCACAGACAGGAGTCCAGTTCACTGCTGGACACTGATTCCTCAAACACTTCAGCAAATGCGTGTCTCCACATCCAGCTGCTGCCTCCCTGAAATCAATAATTACAGCACTTAGTCAAGAGAGAAACATCAGGAAAGAAAGACCGAAAACGCTGAAACCCTATAATACTCAGATGGATCACTAGATGATCTGTATGTCTACACACCTGTACAATTTATAATAGCACATGCTGGAAGTTATCTTAATGTACAGCACCAATACTCACAGTGATGCCAATGTCATTGATGATATAGACTGACATGCACTTTGCAGATAAATGAGACACCAGCTTGTCTTGAGATCTGAGGAGAGAGACCTGCATCAAGACATCAAACGAGTCAAAACATATTCCACTGACAAATATGAATATATAAATCAAATAACAAAAATTGAATATTACATAAACTAAATTAAACCGTTAATTGTCTGATTTTTTTTTATCATTTCATTATATATATATATATATATATATACACACACACATACATATACAATACCAGTCAAAAGTTTTTGGACAGTAAGAATTTTAATGTTTTTTTTTAATAATTCTCTTCTGCTCACCAAGCCTGCATTTTTTTCATCCAAAATACAGCAAAAGCAGCAATACTGTGAAATATTTTTATTATTTAAAATAACTGCTTTCTATTTGAATATATTTTAAAATGTAATTTATTCAAGTGATGGCAATGCTAAATTTTCAGCATCGTTACTCCAGTCTTCAGTGTCACATGATCCTTCAGAAATCATTCTAATATGCTGATTTGCTACTCAAGAAACATTTTATTATTATCAATATTTAAAATAGTTGAGTATATTTTCTCAGGATTCTTTGATGAAGAAAGATCCAAAGATCAGCATTTATCTGAAATAAAAAGCTTTTGTAACACTATACCATTCAAAAGGTTGGACTCTGTATATTTACATCATTATATATTTATGATTAAATTATGAAATTATAGAAATTAATAATTTTTAGTTCGCAAGGATGCATTAATTTGATCAAAAGACAAAGATAAAGACATTTATAATGTTACAAAATATTTCTATTTCAGATAAATGCTGTTCTTCTGAACTGTCTATTCATCAAAGAAACCAAAAAAATTATCTTTAGCTGTTTTCAACATAATAATAATAAATGTTTTTTGAGCAGCAAATTAGCATATTAGAATGATTTCTGAAGGATCATGTGACACTGAAGACTGGATTAATGATGCTGAAAATTCAGCTTTGCATCACAGGAATAAATTACATTTTAAAATATATTCAAATAAAAGCAGTTATTTTAAAAAGTAAAAAATATTTCACAATATTACTGTTTTTACTGTATTTTGGATCAAATAAATGCAGGCTTGCTGAGCAGAAGAGACTTCTTTAAAAAAAAAAAAAAAAAAATCTTGTCCAAAAACTTTTGACTGGTAGTGTATATGGATAACTTTTATATAAATACTTCAGCATAAACTGAAAGCAGCATGGATATATATTTATATATTGATTTATAAATAAGACGATATAGATATACAAATAATATATAAAGTTTAAAAAAGTATGGATATACTTATAAATAAAAATAACATTGAGGTAATGAGAATTTTGTGGAAGAAATGTGCTTAATTGTGAAATAAATATTATCACAATGGGGGAAAAAAATCTTTAAAAATGTTCTAAAAACAGGCTTACATTTTATTAATCAAAATATAATATAATTTGATTTAACCTACCAGTTTTGCCATCAGATTCATCTCTCCAAACAGCCTTCTCATCACATCTTCATAGAATACTGTGGCATCTTGTGGCAGACTCTGTGCCGTCAGTCTGCTAATGATGCTCTCGGTAAGAGAGAGACACAAGCACATGAGGTCTGTGTGTGTGACGGACGGCGCAGGAGCGTTTGCTGTTTGACTCGTAACACATGATGAGATTCTGCTGGCCAGCTCTTCACTGCTCACGCTGGGAGCAGATCCTGCACGCAACAGCCCAAAAATGTCTTGGAGATCCAATCCTGAGGCATCCATGATGAGACCCTGTGAAAATAAAGGGCCAAAGAATGATCATCAAACAAGTCATGCTTAAATGAAAAGACACGTCGATGTGTGGCTGTGCTTTGTTCAGTTCATTTCAGTTATAGTCAGATGTGGCCATCTCTTCAACCTTCATTCAGACAATTCAACATCAGCAAACCTGACTGTGGACGATGATTGACAGGCAGGGAGTGTTTCTGATTGGCTAAAACAGGGCAGACCATTGCCTGACTCTCTCAGGGCTGTACAAAGAAATTATATGCCTGTTATTCACAGTTTTGACTTTCTAATTCTCTAAGACATGCCAAATTCAGCTGGATCCTGAAATCTGTCCTGAATGTGTTTACTTTAAAGAAGCAGCAGTTTGTTATTATGGTTATATTTAATATAAACACGAACGAATTCAATCATAATACAACACTACACACACAGTTAATGGTATAAAGTACTTATTAAGGACATTTTGTACTTTTTCATTAAAAAAAAAGATATATTTGATTGCTTACACGATGCATTTCCAATTTTCTCGATATCTTTTGTAATTTTCCTGAAAACCCACTGTATCAGTCTCTGCAATCCATCTCGTTGACAAGTTCATAAATAGAATTAGAGATTTTCATGTATAGAATTGTGATTGAATCCAGTAACGTACGTGATCTGTAGAAAGATGCTGCGTTAAATCATAATTCGTACTGTAATGAAGAGCTTTTATAACTACTCATTTAAAATCCTGGGATCTTTTCTTCAACTGTGATACAAAATCCGCTCCATCCATAAACCACATGTAGTGTGTTTGCCATTATACAGCCACAATTGTCGCAAAATCCTGACATTCGGCGTATTATTTTGCAGCGGTGTGATGTAGGCATGACGTATTTGACAGCTGGAATCTGATTGGCTGTTGCGGTTTGAAGCCTTGGAGATGATGTTCATGGCTACCTGACTGTATTTGTACTCTGTATGTATATTATATGTATTTTATTTCACGGTCTCTCGAGTATTTATGGTGTTAATTAGCAGATATCGTTCATTTTATCCTCTAGCCGTAGGTTAAGAGAGTTTGAGTAACTTTAAAATCAGTGTTGTTGTGGAAATGGTCAAAAACCGCTGGCTAAATGCTAACTATGCTAATGCAGTAACAGTACATGTCAATCACAGAGTTTGTCAAATTCTCCTTCAGTTTAATGAGCAGTGTCAGGATTATCGTATCAAATACTTCAGCGATATTAAATTAAATTACGCCAGTCTCTAAAACGAGCCGCTTTATTATTTGTTTTATGCTGATTTGAGCTGGTTTAGCACACCAGCTAACAGATTCATTGTTCTCAGTGCAGCAGCTACAAACATGATTATTCGCCACATATTTGAGGCGATAAAATGTTTAAACTGCCGTTGATGGTATATATCACGTATGTTTGCGAACATTTGCGTTGTTATAGGTAAATGTAGGTGTGCAAATGCTCGCTGCAGGTGTTTTTTTAGATGCTGAAAGACAATAACACAGTGAAGTGATGGGTGACAGTTAATATTTACTCCTAAACAGAGAGATGATCGATGTAACGTGACAGATGAGTGTGTAAATAAGACGGCATCGGATAGGTCTGGCTAAATGATGATTATGCACGTAAACATGCATATTTTATCCATGCATATATTATGTAAATGATGAATGTTGTATATAAAAGAATCATGTGTATACATTCTTAAATAATGAATATGTGTATTAGAATGATGATATTTCTATATTACTGTGCATGTCTAGAATGGAGATCTGAAGTGGATGTGAATATGGATGCAGAAAGCAAAGGCTGTTTCAAAACTACAAGACATTAATGAACGGTAATTTTGGCTCATAGCTGAGCTTTCTAATTATCTGTAGGCCATGGCCATATATGTACATATGTGCGTAATTTCTGTCATTTTTGTAATATATTAAAATGTGTTGTCTAAGCTTGTTTATGGTTGGTTTGAGGGTTTTGGCTTTATGCAATGCAGCTGACAATATCTCATTAATTTCATGCAAAAATATTGTTATTATTTTAACAGTGATGTGTGCAATTATTTTCTTTCAAACTGTTTTTCGCCTATATTAATGTTTAGCCTATATATTTGTTTTATATTCGTATCTATCATGTCCTGTTAACAAAGAAATTCTGAAATATAGTATTTATAATAATAACTATTACAAATCTGTTGTTTATAAGATTTTAAGAACATTGATACTCTTTTAACAAATAAAATTTGGTAATTGTAGTGTTTTTTTAATTAGGATTTTACCAGCAGGAAGAGGTCTATACTCGCATTCACATTATTATTTAATTTATGTATTTGATTTTTAAATTACTGCTCATTTAATGCTGTGTCCAGTAGCCTAATTAACTATATATATATATATATAATTTTTTTTTTTTTTTTTTTTTTAGATTTTACAATTTGATTGTTGGTTTTAAGATTTTATACACAACAAAAATAACTGCCAGAAAATTATTTTCCTAACTAGGCTGCTGGGTAACACATTTAAATTAACAGTAATTCCTAAATCCGTAATAATATTTAATGCATTTGTTTTTCTTTTTATCTCTATAATGAAGCGATGTGATCAGATTAATGAGGTGTAGATATTAGAATCCAGATTGATTTCCCTGAAATATGTAAACATTGTGACTATCTCAGACCGACATGTTAATGTCTGGCTCATTGTTTATTAGTCTTCCTATATATTTGATCAATGTCATGTGGTGTTTGGGGTGGGGGAAATGGTTTTGCAGTTCCTTTAAATTTGATATGCATAATTAATAAATCGTCCTTTGATTCAAAATGATGAGCTTGTCTATCAGTTGCCTTCATAATGTCACGCGTGTGTGTTTGTCTGCAGGGACACAGGAGCGTCTGAGCCCCGTACAGCGAGATGTGACAGGATGCTGAACCATCACTGCAGAAGGAACCCAGAGTTACAGGAGGAGCTGCAGATCCAGGCGGCGGTGGCGGCCGGCGATGTCTACACCGTCCGCAAGATGCTGGAGCAGGGCTACTCGCCCAAGATCAGAGATGCCAACGGCTGGACGCTGCTGCACTTCTCTGCGGCGAAGGGAAAGGAGCGCTGCGTGCGCGTGTTCCTCGAACACGGAGGTAAAGGCTGTTTTAGGACAGTGGCGAGATGTGCAGCAGTGATTTAAAGTGTCAGCTGGTAAGAAAATCTAAAATGACCAGCCTAGTTTGACATTTACTAAAAACTGTGGTTGGTTTGCTCAACGTGACTCTTAAAAAACACGTAATAGGCAAAATGTACAAGTTTCTCATTTCCACACCACAAAAGCAATTTAAACTGCCAAGGTCAAAAAGTGACAAAAAAAAGCATGAAAAAGTTCTGTTTTGTTTGTATTAATCACTATTTAATTGTAAATGTGATCCCTCTTGAAATTTGATTTCAGGTACTTTATTCTCAATGATAAGCAGTTTATGATTGTGTTTGAGGTGATGTTTTACTCTCTTGCACTCTATTTAGGTTCCCTATCTTGTCAATTCTTTTGCCTTGAAACGCTAAAGTGGTGTTGTGCTGCTCACTGCTGTTCTGATGTTCATGTTTAGGTGTAGTAATGCATGCTAGACGTTAGAGGGCGCTATAAAACAGGGCTGTTTTTGTCGAAACATCTGCAGATAGAATGATCCACAATCAAGTGTTCAACTGTGCAGCTGTGCTGCCATCTGTACTGACTGAGATTCAGAATCAATTTACAAAGACTGTCATCAGAATAATCAATACCATGATATAGTGCTTTGATAAAAATAGTAACATTATGCAAATCTTTGCATACTGTGCCTCTACACATGCTAATCTGTTATCTTATGTATGCTCAGTGCATACATTTGCCATATTTGACCAACTTCACATAATAATGTTAAGGCTGTCATGATTTAGCATGGTTATCATGATCATTGAAAGTCTATAAATATCTGTAATATAACTTAAAATGTACCTTAATAATATAACTTTAAAACTCTGATTTTTCTGTTTGTTTGTTTATTTGTTTTTTTGTTTTTAATAAAAAAAAATTTCAAACGTCATTGAATTTCTTGTAGTCGGTATAAATGTTTCAAGTTCACATAATGTTAACATAATTCATGTATTTCATTCTATAAGGCAAATTCTGTAAAAACGTTTGTTAAAATCCTTATTCATTAGTCACAAATTACTGGAAAGTGATTGGATGAATCATGGAAATTCTTTGGTCAAAAGCTGTATGAACAGAATTATGAAATTTTAGCTAGCTAATTGTCATACAAAAAATTGTAATCAGCAGTTAGTTATGTAAAGTATCTTAAGTCCATTTCTGTTCACTTCTTCTCTTTTTTTGGTTAATCCAGCCCTCATAATATAATAATGCATTGTTGATTTTTATTATTTTGAAGTTACTAATTTTGTTAATATTTTTATTAATGCTATTGATTAATATGAAAAAAAACATATAATTTTTATATTAAAAACAAGAATATAATTATGCATTTTCAATGCATTGATCCTTTAATTAATTCACTTTAATATGCCAATTTAAGATTTTAACATTCGAAGTACATTCTAAAATGTCCAGTGTCAGAGCGCTCCCGTTACTGCAACAAAAAGTAGGACAAATAAAAGCACATTTTATGCCGTTTTTATATTTGCTTATGTCATAATTATAGCAGGCCTAATAAATATAAATATATAATTTTACAAACATTTTTCTTGCCTGATATTCTTCAAGATACCTTTATTTCTATAGCGCTTCATACAATACAGATTATTTCAAAGCAGCTTCACAGACTCAGTAATTCAGTTTAATTAGGCTTTCATTTGAATTAGTTCAGATTTGTCATGTGTCTGTCTCTCCAGCGGATCCCACAGTGAAGGATTTCATCGGAGGCTTCACCGCTCTGCATTACGCCGCCATGCACGGTCGCGCCCGCATCGCCCGCCTCATGCTGGAGTCCGAGTACCGCAGCGACATCATCAACGCCAAGAGCAACGACGGCTGGACGCCTCTGCACGTGGCGGCCCACTACGGCCGCGACTCCTTCGTGCGTCTCCTCTTGGAGTTCAAAGCCGAGGTGGACCCGCTCAGCGACAAAGGCACCACGCCGCTCCAGCTGGCCATCATCCGCGAGCGCTCCAGCTGCGTGCGCATCCTGCTCGACCACAGCGCCAACATAGACATTCAGAACGGCTTCTTGCTGCGTTACGCCGTCATTAAGGGCAACCACTCGTACTGCCGCATGTTCCTGCAGCGTGGAGCGGACACTAACCTGGGCCGGCTGGAGGACGGCCAGACGCCGCTGCACCTGTCGGCCCTCAGAGACGATGTGCTGTGCGCGCAGATGCTGTACACTTACGGAGCCAATACGAACACGAGGAACTACGAGGGCCAGACGCCCGTGGCTGTTTCCGCCAGCATGTCTGGCATCAGTCGGCCATGTCTGGACTTCCTGCAGGAGGTCACAAGTAGGTTCACCTTCTCTTAAATGCTGATTTATGGTCCGGCCTCATTGTTCCTTTATGGTAAATGGTAATTTGGCACACAGATTAGGGAGGGTCTCAGTATTTTATGTGACAGTTTTGAGGTCAATTGCTCATTGTTTAGTGCCACCAACAGTCCAAATTTTCATGTACATTGTAGGTTGTAACTTAAAAAACAATATTAAAACAATTTCATTCTTTTACATATATGTATGTATGTATGTATGTAAATATTAGGGCTGCAAATTGATTAGTCGCGTTTAATCGATTCAAAATAAAAGTTTATGCTTACATACTATATGTGTGTGTACTGTGTATGTTTATGTATATATAAATACACACATATGTATATATTTTAACAAATATTTGTATGTATTGTATGTATTTGTATTTATGTAAACACTTGTATATAATTTATACATTTATAAAAATATGAATATAATTTATAAAAATATAAATATTTTACATATAAATCTAACATATTTTTCCTTAATATATACATGTATGTGTGTGTATTTGTATATACATAATAAATAAACACAGTACACACACATATAGTATGTAAACAAACTTTTATTTTGAATCGATTAATTACGAGTAATTGTTTTTGCAGCCCTAGTATGTATGTATGTATGTATGTATGTATGTGTGTATATATATATATGTGTGTGTGTGTGTGTGTGTTAATATTTAATTTGAAATATTGTCATTTTTAGCAACAGTGAATTAGCTTGGGAGAAAACATTTTATTAAACATTTTTATTTTTTAACAACAATGAATGAACTAGATTAGTAGCTAGATTACTTAAATTTAATACCTCAGTATTTATCATATTATATATTTTTATTTTTTGTGGTATAAATTTTATTGTTGTGGTTATTATTAATATTGTCATTTAATTTGAAATATTTTTATTTTATAAATGAATTAGCTTGCCGTAGAACACTGCACATTCTAATATGCTCATTCCAGTTAATATTACAGCTATACATTAGAAAAGAGCTCCAATCAAGTAAAACATGAAGCATTAAAACTCCAAGGGTTAATAATGAGAGTATCATCAAAGGAGCTCATATTCCCTCTTTTCTCCAGAAAAATGTCAAATCTCACAGAGAGCAGCGGCTGTTTTGTCAATCTGTAAGTTGAGCAATGGCCTAACCGCCTCCCGAGCGAACGGCATTATGATCTCTATCCCCCACACAGAACAATCGGCCGACTTAGAAAGCGAGCCGTGTTACCTGAAGCACTAATGAGCAAGTACGCAACAATGACCACATTCCTGCGCTTCACTTCAACTTTGATATCACCATATCAAAGCCACCTGTCGCAGACATTTACTCGCTGTCAGCTCATTCAGAGCGATCCCATTTCACCTTGATTATTTATTAAAAAAGCACTTCGGCAGCTGTATTTACATCGAGGACTCTTTGCGAGCATGACTTCATGTCTTGAAGGGAGTGACGGTGCGCTGCGTGAGAATACGTGTTGATTTCATTTCTGTCTCTCTGCCGTCACCTATAGTTGAGAGCTTTTGCTAAAGCATGGAGACTGACAGAAGACAGGGGCTGCAGATGGCCGTCTCCAGCTCTTTGTAGTGGTTTTTCCAGCTGGCTTCATTTGTATGCCATATTGTGTTGGAACAGGAAAACGGGCCCATTAAAACTGATAAACTCTGTGCACCGGGTTCCTGGAACTCATTGCAGAACTTTCCTGATATCTTTTAATACGACAAATGGACAAAAACATTTTGTGTGTGTGTGCTTTTTTTTTTTTTTTTCTCCCCTGATGTCCACTTGTGAAGTTTTTTTGTGCCAGAAATAATCATTTTTCGTGGCCATTTTTTTTTTTTTTCTCTCTCTCTAACCCTTTGAATTAAATGTGTTTTTTGCTGCTGTACCTATAAGATGTCTATGCAGATATAGTTTTTATCTGCTCCATTTTTAAATAATGGGCTCTTTGTGACAAATGTATAAATTATTTTGTTTTTAATTAGAATTTTGATTGCATTGATTTTTAATTCTCCTATCATCCACTTATGTTGCTAAAGTTTTTGTTTGTTTCTTTGTTTTTTTGTGCCTGCCAGAAAGTCATTTTTCATGCTCCATCCATAAGTAACAGACTCTTTGAGACAGATTTATATATTTATTATTGCATACATAAATATTTTTTGTGCTTTTTTTCCCACCCTAATGTACACTTAAAATGTTGGTAAAGTTTTATTTTTTTTTTCTTCCAGAAACAGTTGTTTTTCAAAGCCTTTTTTTCTCTCTTTCTGACCCTTTGAATTAAACCCCTTGTTTTTTTAATGCTGTACCTAAGAAGTCTGTAAGACGTCTGCAATATAGTATGCAAAAGTAGTTTAATCTACTCCTTCCCTAAATAACAGGTTCTCTGTGACAGATTCTACATTTATTATTACATTTATATATTATTTACTCAATGTCTATAATAATAATGCATTTTATTTATGAAGTACTTTTGTCAATCCCAAAGCACAACAGTTCAAAGAATTGTATAATGAAACATTGAAAATACAGTACTGTAATACAAATATTAATTGTTAATCAGCAATAACAATGAGCAGATTTATAAAAAAAAAAAAAAAAAAAAAAGTAGAGACTATAGAGACCTCTTAAAACAAGCCAATGTTGGGGAATTTCTTATTTCTATAAAGATGTGGAGCTAAAACAGAAAACTCAACCACCTGTAGTCTTCAATTCAAAGTCTTTCATTTATATCTGCTTAGTTTAATTCTTAAGGCAGACATTTCTGTCTAGTGAGTTCATTGCTTCTGCACACGCTGTATTAAGTTCATTTATTCAGTGTATGTGACGTAAGACACAAAAAACATAATAAACACCCCTCTAAGTCAGTTGTAGGACACAAATGTTGCCCCTTAATAATACAATTAAAGTTTCTATTTTGTTTCTGTTATGTCTTTTAGACTGTAGCCACACATCTTTTGTGTTTTTTTCTGTTATTAGATTGAAATAGTTGTGTTCAGACAGGAATGCAGTCAGATTTGATTGACTCTGGACGTCGCTGGTGTTTAACCTGACACTCGTTGTGTTTCAGGGCAGCCCAGGACTTTGCAGGATCTGTGCAGGATAAAGATCCGGCAGTGTATCGGCCTGCAGAGTCTGAAGCTTCTGGAAGATCTGCCCATTGCCAAGGTCATGAAGGACTACCTAAAACACAAGTTCGACAACGTTTGACAGCAGCCGACCAACTCGTTTCTGTAGGTTCCCTTAAGACTCTATGCAAACTCTCTTTTGATTTCTACTCAACCTCTGGGAGCAGGTGCAGCATTTTGTACAAGCGGAGTGAAATAACGACTGTGGATCGGGAGCACTGTCTGTAATGGCCACGTTGATTCGTTCACTGAAGGTGTTGTGGAGAAATTCCTGACCCATGAGAGAAGAAAAATGCAGACGTTTGATTTGTACCAAATATCTTTTTTTTGCTCTTAAATCAACAAGGCCTTTGTAAGTATTAGACTTTTTTTCTATCGGCTACATTCTCAGACAAGGAAAAGATAAAAGCTAAGCTATCCAGAGAAATTGGCAAATGTTCAGGTCACCCTCTTAAAAAAATGCATGTGCTGTTGTCATTTTTGCTGTGAAGAAATCATTGTCAACCACAGGTTTTTTTTTTTTTTGGTGCGTTAAGTTAATAGTATCCAATTTGTTCATATTTAAAAACAAATTGTACCAAAAAAAACCAACAGGCTCTGTTTTTCCTCTGCAAAGATTTTTTAGTTTTTATTTATTTTTTTCCTCAGAGAATTTTCATTTAATTGAATTTTTTTTTTTTTGTTTGTTTTTGTTTTTTTATGAATATTTTTTTTTTATTTACAAATTGTTCGAGATTCAGTATCAGAGGTGCTTGGCTTTAGTTTGCATTAAAAGCTAAAGAAAAAGTCCTCGTCACAAGAGGACTACATAGATGAACATGTATTACATGCATAAATCATTAACAAACTTTATGTAAATAATTGTGTCATATGTACAGCAGATATTTTTAGACTATTTAAGCCACATGCTTGTGTTATCGAAGGGTTTTGGGGGTTTGGTTGAGTGGTTCTGTGTTTTTCGTGTGACCTGTCAAGGGCTTTGATGTGGGAACGTCCAGATCTGTAATTAAATGGAATATTATTGATGCTTAATTGGAATTGGCCATCATTTTCTTCTTCTTATGCACATGAAAAATCTTGATTTGAAATGCACTTTTTTTTCCTACAAAATATAAGCATTAGTCAAAGGTCTGGATAGCATTAATTTAGTTCAGTTCATCTGGCACTTCTTCGCACGTTTTAGTCAGATCGCAACTTTATTTTTGATCTCTTCCCCTAAAATCTCAATTAAGGTGAGAGCGTTTTGTGGGAGAGACTCGCTTACTGTTACTCTATTTTCTCCAAACCGGTTGGAACACTAGCTGCCTTTCCTTCAGTCCGTGACGCAGTACAGCTACAGCATTTCACCACATCATGAACACACTTCAAGTGCATTAAAGTGACCTGCCACAGCATTTAAATTATTTCGTTTTTAAGTTCAGTTTAGGGCGTTTGTTGGGACTGAAAGCATCTCTGGATGAATTCTTGCTACCATAATGTATTCAGAAGCAGGTGTGGAGGACTTATTTGAGAGCCAGGGAATGTTACATGGGATTTGTCTTTATTAATCGGAAGTCTTCCACAACTTCAACTACTGAATGTATATAATCTGCTGTTTCACATGTACATGTGTGTGAATAAATGGATCCTATAATGTCCCCGTTTGTTATTTTTCAAAGTCTTATTGCTGTACTTTGAAGCAGTAATTGTGCCGTGCTCATTGATTTGCATCCATTTTTCTAGAGTTTGATGACTTTCTAATAAAATGTCTGAGAAATATGCCGATTTCACTGAATTCGTTGTTCATTTGGTAACTGTATTGTCTTCTAGGTTTTGCTGTCATTGCAGTCTTTAATTTTAACTCCAGTACAGTAAGCCTTAAAAACACTGTTTAATAATCACTGGTGGTTTTAAGTTCATTTTACAGGAATCTTTCAGGTAAGACGCAACATCAAATCAAAATTGACCTTATTTATCTATTTGAAAAGTTTGTAATCTTTAAGAAAATGTCTTGTTCTTGTTTCTTTTTCAGCTGACATCACAAAAGCTTCTTACTGCTTCCATTTGGTATGTAATGCTACTTTTAATGATCCAAAATCTCCTGTTCTTTTGTTTATCCTGTCACACTTAAAAATACATCAGTTCACAGAAGTAAATGAGTTGCAAATGACATTTCACTTTATCATTTCACTTTATATATATATATATATATATATATAATTAACTAATTTATATGAAATTTGTTTTAAATAATCTTGTTAAAATCATTTATCAACACATCACATTTCTGCTTTTAGAATGACGTTCATTGCTTTCATTTTTCTTTTCTTTTTTTTTATTTACTTATTTATGCTTTTATAAACTGAGGAACAGGTGCACATTATTTTCTGTTCGTAATCATTTTATTATACTATAGTATAGTATAGTAATTTATATGTTTGTTTGTGTATTTGTTTATTTATTTATTGGCTTTTGCAAACTGAGGAGCAAGTTGAAAATATTTTTTTCTGTTGTAATCAACAGTTATTTTATTATAGTATAGTATATTTATTTATTTGTTTGTTTATTTATATATAGCTTTTCCAAACTGAGTAACAGGTTGAAATTACTGTCTCTTTTAATCAACAGCTATTACTTTATTATAATATAGCGTATTTATATTTAACATTTATTCATGATGCATGAATTTATTCATTCATCATTTAGCATTTGTTATTGATAAATCAGTCACTTGATGATAAGATAAAATAGCCTGTTTTGATTGGGGTTCCCAGTTATGAAATTTGATATAATTGTGTTTTCCGAGTCTGGAAATATTCTGTAAATTAATACAATTTTTACAAAGTCCTGTAAACTTCTCTAGCAATCATAAATGTTGATGCTCAGTTTTTAAAACCCTTCTCCAGCAATCACAAAGGACGCTGCACTGATGATAAGGTGTGGGAAGCCTGTGTGATGCATGGCTTCAGGTTTTCCCGTGATCTCAGGCGCCGCTTGAGAGGAAAGCTCATCCCGTGCCGTGTTATCTCAGTACGGCTACAGGCACCTTCAATGACAATGCCTGGCAGCGTATCGCAGCTTCTTCCAGAGATCCCAATGTATTGTTTGCTCAAGAACGGCTGGCGTTTTGTTGGAAAGTGATCTCTCAATCTCTCTCTCTCTCGCTTTCCCAGGTATGCTGTTCTTAAAGAAAACGGTTTCTGCTTTCCAGCTTCTCTTGAGCCAAGCCCGTGCCAGAACTCAGCAGTGACCTAAGAACGCGTGATATATTTGCGCATTCCTACCACAAAAACACAGGCCGCTATCATTTATCGAATCACAGATAACATTACACAATAAAACAATGGCATCTCTCTGTAGGCCATGCAGAACAATGCAGCTATTGTTGGTGGTCCTGCCGGATGGATGGTGTCCTCGGCCACACTGGAAACAGCTCTTCCTTGAGCCCGGGCCGCAGATTTAGGGAAACTCCCTGTCTGTGGGCATATATCTGTGCGGAAGAGGACAGAGCCATTTGAATGCGTGGGCCATCTGGAACTGACTAGCGGCAGCAGACAGGAGGCCACACAAGGAAATATGCAAAGCACACTCAACAGGGCTTTATGTGTCTTAAATACAAACGACCTGCAAACGACAAACGACCTGCTCTTATCATCTGATCGTGGTTGTATCTCTCTTATTAGTGCTATTGGATCTTAGCGGCACGTTTGACACTGTCGACCACAACATTCTTTTAAATAGACTAGAAAATTATGTTGGCATTAGACGAAGTGCACTGGAATGGTTCAAATCGTACTTATCTGACCGCCATCAATTCGTGGCAGTAAATGAAGAGGTATCATACCAATCACAAGTGCAGTATGGAGTACCTCAAGGCTCAGTACTAGGCCCCTTACTTTTAAGGGTACCACAGGAGCCAGATGAGTCCTTTGCACAATCTGACTCTGCTGCAGCCTAGATTTAAACTGCTGATTTTGTCTGGCCAGAGGAGAATGACACTATTTCGACATACTATTTCCCCGTCTAAATACTGTAAAGCTGTTGTAAAGCCACCCAGCTTTATATCAAGCTGATGTAAAGATGCTTTGACACAATTTGCATTGTTAAAAGCGCTATACAAATAATAGTGACTTGACTTGACTCTTAAATCACGGTTATCGCTAAGTGTGTAGGAAGAGGCGATTGCTGTAAAGGTCATTAGGTTTTTTTCTAATGTGTCAGTCTATAATAGAGTGACATTTCTGCTAATGTTGACATCACTATTGCTCATATTTAGGGTTAGTGATCTGAGCATGAAATGAGCACAGAAAATGTATAGATATAACTTTCTTATTAATTACTGCAAAATAAATAAATAAATTAATGTACAATCAGCCTGTTCAAATAATTAAAATTCCATGTTCTATTTTCTTCTTGTTCCCATCTTTTAAATATATGCAAGCAGGGCTAGATGAAGTTTTTGTGCATTTTTTTTTTTTTTTTTTTTTAGTTTGTTTGTTTTGTGTTTAAAAATCACAGATTCTGTATTAGGTAGTGTAAATTCATCATCAATAAGCTGTTGATGTTGATTATTTTTATAATAAGCATTTTTGTCTGAATAATCTTTTATGAGCTTTGAAACCAGCCTAGTTGAAAACAGTATGTTTTACAAAAGGCTGACAAAAGTGTCAGTTTTATTTAGAAATGACAAAAAAAAAAAAAAAAAAAAAAATCAAAGTCAATGAACATAGATTAACAATATTTGCTAAAGTGATTTTTAACATTTTAAAAAGTAATTTAAAAAAATACTTAATGTAATTATGAATAAGCATATGTACATCTATAGATGTATATATTTTTAAATTGTATTTTTCTCATATATATTAATATTTCTCCCATTTTTGTAGCCATCTAGATTTTTTTTATATAATTGTAAGCATTGCAATTTATTTAAATGTTTGTTTTAATTTAATTATAAATAAATACACTTTAATAAGTACATTTTTATTCATTTTTATTTTAAATTTAAGAAATATATTAAAATCGAAAAATGTATTAGTTTTAATTGCTTAGTTTAAGCCAGGACTATAGGTGTTAGTTAAATTAGGATATTTAAGCAGCTTTTTTAAAAATGCCTTAGAAATAAACATTACAGGTGTGCATCTTGAGACAAAACAATGGCACTGACATATTTTTTTTTAAGGTTGCCAAAACATGCATTTTAGTCTGGGACTAGCCTTAAGCCTTGTTTGTGAAACTGGGGGGAAAATGTATTTACAATTGAAAAAGTATTTTAAAAAATATTTAAAAATGTGTAAACATTTTACTTTATAATTTTTTTAAATTCAAATTTTTCAGTTGCTGTGGTTGAGTTGAATTTACAAAATGAGACACACACACACACACACACATACATACATACAGACATACATATACACACACACACACACACACACACACATATATATATATATATATATATATAGTTTGTATGTCTATTTGTCTCAGTGTCTCTTGCTGTCACAAGCTCAGGGGATTGTTATCAGCTCAGCTCTCATGGCAGTCCAGCACCGGTAGGCTATGTGCCACACACCGAGGGGTCACGCTTCCGTAACGGCGCGCGGAAGCACAAAGGCGTTTTTTCTCCTCCACTCGCCTGTTCCGGTACCGTTTTTTATCAGGTCTTCATTTAGCTGGTGAAAGCCCAGACTGGGGCTCATGCGGGACGTGGCGGTGCAGAACGGAGTGAAAGGCCAGAAGAGAGTCGCTGCCTCCCTCTGGACCGCGGGAATAAAAGCCCGCGACCGGAGAACTCGAGATTGTCGGCCTTTGTGCTCTCGCACCGGTGTAATGTAAAGCCCCTCATTTTAAGAGCAGCTACAGGTGCATCGGGGGAATGAGACTATAGAATGTCGTCTCTCATTAACAGAGAGAGGGGGCCGCCATGGGACAGCAGATGTGTAGTCTTAGCAATGCACAGGAATCGACTGTACAATGAGATTAAATGAAAAACATTACAGTCACACTCGACTGAACGTGTTTTGAAGACCTTTTTGTCCTAAAGGCCTCTTGTAAAATGCTTAAAATGTGTTTTTTCAGACAAATATAAACAGCCTACATTGCAAAAATAATGAAAAATGAATTCCACGTCGCTTCAGTTTTTTAACTATGAAAGAATGTGAGCTAAGATGAAAGTAGCTAAACATTTCATATCTGACACCTGAAATTAAATGTTAAATGACTAACAGTAACCCAGCTAACAAAATATGTTCTAAGAACGTTTTGCTAACGTTCCTATTAAGTTCTGAAAACGTTATTTCTGAATGTTCAGAACGGCCTTTTTTTTCGACTTGGTTAATGTGAACATTTAAAGGAACATTCCATATTATCATTTTGCAAAAATTATGGGAATGTTACTTTTGAATGTTTTTGGAACTTTCATATCATCCATTGTTTTTAAATGTTCTCTGAACATGGTTCATGGGACATTTTTTTTTTTTTTTTTCTGAAATGTTTTAGCTGAACATCTCTCTATAAAGTCATTACCTAGCATTACCTAGGTAACATTCCCATGTTATTTCTTAATGTTCTCTGAACGTTAAAAACTTTTTTTTTTTTTTTTTTTTAATGTTTAAAAAATTGGTTATGTGAATGCTAAGGGAACATTTCATCGTATCATTTTGTAGTATAGTACCATTTAAAAAAATGCTAGACAAACGTCCATCTAAAATATTTTAGAAATAAACAGTCCATGAATGATGTATAAATAACGTTTTAATGTTTTGAGAACATTGTTAAAGACCAGAGGCCTGTTGCACAAAGCCGGTTTGTGTTTTAACCAGGTAGGTTTGCGTTTAGTTTGCGCAAACTCTGAGTTTGCGGGCTCAAGAAGGTGGGTTGGTTTTGAGCGGGTTTCATCACCATGGTAACTTAGGCTACAGGGCTACCCTGCTCCAGAGCAGGTTTTATTCTGGGTTAGAGATCGCAAACCCAAACTGGACCAACCAGCTGTGAGTAAAGTGACATATATCTGATGCAATTAAGCCACTCCCACATTTCTCTCGCTTTAAATTAAAGCAGTTTAGAGTAGAAGAATTTCAGGGACAAAATTCCCTGAATTTTAGAGGCAAAATTGCCTTTTGCTGCTAAATTTTTAGTATATTTATATCATGAATTCTAATTATTCAAAATTATATGTTAAAAAAATTATTATATGAGCTGGCAATTAATATTTATATATATATATATATATATACACATTGCCTATAAATTAGTTTTAATATATAAAGCTTTTAAAATGACTAAACAATATGTATTTTCTTTTGAGTGTTTATTCCTGCCTTGTAAAAGCATTTCAATAATTATATTATATTTTTAATAACAACATCTCTTAATCTTTAACAGAGAAGTGAATTGCGCCGACTCTCGTGAGAAGTGAATCAAACTGACGCTCTTCACGTTCTGTGTGATTGGCTGTTTGCTGCATGTCACACTTTCAAGTGCACACGCTCCAGAGTTAATCTCAAACTCTGGATCAACCCTGAGTTGACAGAGAAAGATTATATCATGCTTTGTGAGCACGCTGAACCTGATCTAAACCAGGCTGGATTTTATTTGGTTTTGTCAACTCTAAACCTACTCTGAAACTCAGAGTTTGTTCATCTAGCGTCGTGCAACAGGCCACAGATAACACTGAAAGAATGTTCTATTAATGTTACTGGAAGAACGTTTGTTCATAACTTTGAGAGAACCTTCCCAGAACGTTCTGAGATCATTCCTTGTTAACTGGTAATATCCTGTGATGCAGACTACTTGACTTTGTCAAATTTTGCTGTTTTGAATTGAAAATATACAGGATAAATCATGTACGTGATTCATGTAGTTCATAACTGAATGTGACGAGACAAGAAACATTTTGCCATTTCGCGTTTTCAACATATTAAGCATAGATTTAGAGCTTCATTAAGGCGTTTGTTGTCTGTTTGAAATGCAGACTCACTTTTAATTCTGTGTAGAATGATCTTGGTTTCTTAATTTTGGGTTCAGGAGAAAATCCAAGGTTGATTTAAAGACCCTTGTCCCATTTCAATAGTACTGGCTCTTTGATCCAGTGGAAAACCCCACAGTCAAACATAAGATAGCAGGAAGTGCAGGCCTCATGTTATCTTTAGCAGAAGACCCAGGGAAAAAAATTAAACATTATATATGAAGTATGAACATATGTCGTACAGATGACAATGATGAGTCACAATCAGAGTCGCACTGATGATCCAGCATGCCATTGAGAACGTGAACGTTTGGCTAAGTATCATTCGCTCAAACGCTGCTGTCTTTTATTGCTTCTGATATTGTTTTGTCTCCCGCTGCTCATATGATTGACTCATAATGTGATGATACAGATTTTAGACATGGAGTCTGTGAACAGATGCATGGTAACACTCTTAGTGCTTGTTTTCATGCTAACTAGTCTAGTGCTCTTGGATTTGCATAATGCCGCTAGTGATTGTGTTGCTGATATCAGTAGATAAGAGATGCACTCATTATATACCATCTTCTAAGCCACTTTTTTAATGTCCATTCAGTGCTTTCTGAAGCTCAGCTGTTTGAGATTGATTCCCAATGAATGTTTGTACTGATCAGATGGTCTAAGCTGGTTTAAGCTGGTCTCAGAGGTAAAAAAATATAAATAAATAAATAAAAAAGTGCACCAAACCCCTATAAAACTATCAAAACAGACCAGCCTAACTAGCTTGGCAGGCCTGGGAGACTAGTTACCCTAGTTAACCCCCTTTGGCTCGTCCAAGCAGCCTCTCTCCTGAATGGGGGGGGGATCAGTACTGATCTGATTTTTCAGCTTGGATTGTAAATCACTTTGGTTACAATCGTCTGCGAAATGCATTTTGATTAATCAGTATATAATGTTATCAAGTTGATTAATTGATCAAATTATTTTATATTTTAATACATTTGATTATTTTTAATCCTTTTTGATCAGCTTTTGTTAGGTGGTTTTTGAGGGGAGATTTTGGTATCTGATTCATTTGGATTAATTAGTCAGCACATCATGTAATCAATCGATTTTAAATCAAAATATTATGACTTTTTCATAAGATAAACTTTTTTATTATATTTTTAATCACTTTTACTGATGATTTTTTTTTTTTCGTATGCCACAATAATGTTATGGCTTTTAATATATTTAGTTTAGGGGCTTTTGTGAAATCTTGAAATTTTTAATTGATTTTTATTTCATTTATATATTTAAATATTTTTTGTATTTAAATATATTTTCTTTTTCTTTTCTTTTTGTTCATCTGACAATGATAGCATTTTTGGGGGGGTTTTGTGGGGAAATCCTGATATGTGATTTTGATTGATTAATCAGCATATCAGGTAATTAATTTAATTAAAAATGGTAAAATTTTATTTTTTCATGAAATAAAATTTTTTATTCTTTTTATATTTTCAATCCGCTTCAGTTTATGCATAAATATAGAATGTTCAGTTTAAACAAAAGTCCCAAAACATGCAGATTTGCCATGCTGACTGCAGTTTCCAAATGCCAATGGCTAATTGGCCAACAATGACGCAGTGCCTCCATAACCGATCAGCTTGAGGCTGAGATTAGAAGCGGTTTATCTGTTGGTTTGCACAGGCGGAGAGAGCAGAAAGGAACGTGACTGCTGTGGGTGTAATGATTTATGTCAGAACTCGCAGGCCTCTCGTTTAGCGTTTAGTTCATCAAGGTTAACATGCTCCTCAGCGCATGTGTTTCAGTTTAAGGGCTTCCATTCTTAAACCTGACTCTGTCACATATGCGCCAGACATTAAAAGCCTTTGCTTTGCAAATGATCATGATTTCCCATTGGAACGCGTCCCACGTCGAGCCCCGGCGAAGGTTTCCCATGAGCTAGCGTGCCATTGCGCTCATGCCAAACCCCTTGTTTTCTCGTCCTCGGCGAACACCGTTTTGTTTTGTCCCGCTAGACGTGCTGACAAAATATCAAGTGACACCATAATTTAATCAGTATTCAATAAAAAGCTGGAGTTCTCTCTCAGTCAGACAGAGAGAGAACGGGGTTGGGGCCAGATCCAGAAAGCAGCGAGCCGGGTTAGGCGCTCATGCAGAGAGCTCCAGCTCAACACACAACACTGCGTTCTCAATGGAGAGCTGCTTCAGGTTTCCCACACATTCAGAAAAAAGGCCGTCCAAAAGAGGTCCGGTGGGTTTTCTGTTGGAGAGCAGCAAAGGAATAATTGGGTCAGATAAAAACGCAAACTTACAAGTGTTTCGTCATTTTCATTGCCCTTGATTCCAGAAATATTTTCCCATTCGTTTTCTCTACAAGCTTTTTGTGACATCTTGCACCAATCGCTCAATCACGACATTACAAACATTGATTTAGAGTTTTCAAAAAACTTTAATGAGGCATCCCATGAAGCATTGCGAACCTTGGAACTCATAGAACTCTAAAGTAAACATGAAACATTGCAAAATAAAATTGCGTTCTTGTTATGCATTCCATGGTTTCCATGGTAACAGCGCATTCTCTGATTGGTGGATCTGATTTAAAGCTACAGTCTTTCACTGAGAATTTGACTGTCTTTTATTTATTTATTTAATATGACATTGAAATTTCACTGACATGTTCTCGTTTCTACAGAAGCAGATCTCATCCCTAAACAAGCTCAGAGTTCATGGTAGGTCTGTCATAAAGCATTTATTCATTACTGTTAAAAATAAATTGTGCATTCTTATATATACAGCTAATTGTGTTTGGATAATCTGGGTTCAGTACTTTTAAGCTCAATTCAACAGCATTTGTAGTATAATATTGATTAACACACACCCGCAAAAATAGTTTTGACTAGTCCCTCATTTTCCTTAGAAAAAAGGGAGAAGTGAGTGGGACCATTTTTGGAAGATTAAAAAAGCTTATAATTTTATAAAACTACTTATTTTTTTTCTGGTAAAATTTTGTATTATTTATTATTTATTATTTTATATTATTAGTAAAATATTTGAGCTGTCTAATTTTGTGAATTGTGAGCTGTAATTTTGTTTTTGAGTGAAAAAAAAAAAAAAAACATTTTTTGCGGATAAGTTTTGTTAATATTTAATTCAAAATTTTCTCAAAAAACTGAAGTGCATAAACGCAAAACCTGTACTGATTAATAGAGAACAAGATCATAAAAAAGATTGAGAGTCAAAAGAAAAAATAATTTGGTGGTATTAACATTGTGCAATATAATCAGTACACAATATAATCAACATTATAAGTGCTGTGGATTGAATTTCACTTTTACTGAATCCTGATTTAAGGCATCTATTATCATTAATATGTAAAAGAAGTGTTGATTCATTCATATGATTACACGATGCTTCTTCAGTAACCTGTAGCGTGATGCTAGCTCAAACATGTTGATATCTCTTCTATTAATAGCATAAATTTAAAGCTGCGGTCTGAAGTTGTCATAGTACCTGTGGAGATGATGTACTGTAGCTCGACCACAGAGAGAATCGCCTGCGTGTCTTATTAAAAAACCCCAAACCGAGCTTGGGTTTCATCAGCCATAACCGCAGTCCTTTCAGTGTTTATTTCCTACTCTTTAATAAGCAGTTTCATCTGTCGGATGCCTGTTCCTTTCACTCGGGGGAATAATTTAAGTCCTCGTTACCGCAAACGCATTCACACACTTCAGTTGCAGAACAATAGCTAACATTGACGTCGTGGCCGAGAAGCCCTCCGCTCACTTACTAGCTTCGAGAGGCCAAAAGTGAGATGTAAACAGTGTTCGGTCATTCAATCTTCTACATTAGAACAGCGCTTTTGACAAGGAGCCCTGCATGTAGTCACAATGCAGCTCAGTTCCCCGGCTCCCCCGCGACACATTATCTAGCGGGCCACGTTTCAGCGCAGCAGCCGTCGCTCTGATGACCTCGCTTTAACAGCAAACCACAGATCAGACTGAAATGACGATGGCTGTTGATTAGTATGACTGGCTAAAATCTGACTTTTATCATTATCTAAATGAGGAATGTTAGCAGAATCTGTCAAAAAGGAAACAAAGCTAATGAGCTTGACCTCTTGACCTCTAGAGTCAAGTCTATGGTTTGGGACAGTGTTATATTAGCAGTATTTATATACTATTATAGTTTTTATTAATATTTTAAACTAGCTGTTATTTTTATATTTTCAGCTCTGTTTTAATGTCAGTGTAATGTTCTTTAGTCATTTTTAGTAGTTTTTTTTAATATATATATTACTGTTTAATTTATTTATTACTGTTTAGTATATTGTTTAAAAAATGTAATATTAAAATATTATTATTAAAATGTTTAATATTTAATTTAATAATTTTCTATGTACTTTTATTTCATTTTTAGTTTTTAATTATTTATTTTTTATTTCAATTAACATTTTGTTGTTGTTTTTATAGTTTTTAACATTGATTGGGATTTTTGTCATTTTAATTTAATTTTAAAATGAAAATACTATTTTATATTATTTTATATTTTTATTTAAGTTTCATTTCAATTAACATTTTTTGTTAAGTTAATTTAAAAAAAAATGTTTGGTTGGGATTTGAGCTTTAAATTTGTTATTTGAATTAGATTTAAAAAAAAAATAAAATACAATGAATAAAATGCAGGAATTTTATTTTCATGATGTTTGGTTCCAATTAATAATTGTTGAATGTTTGCAATTCTATAGTTACAGTAGGACCAATTATACTTCATAGTTCAGGAATTAGAATCATAACCAGAATTGTTAAGTTCCTTATGATTCCCGTTCCTGCGCTAGAGTTATGCTGTCGTTTGGTTGCCATGTCTCTTGACTCTACTGACCTTGTCATCTTTGCCTGAACAAAGCTGCTACTTTGGGTGCCAGCAAATCTGGGAACGTGTTCTTGTAATTTGGCCTTGAGAATTTTTTTTTTTTTTTCTTTTTTAATAAACAAAGTATCATATCAGCATAACTAAAGGGAAAGTTGAAAATTGAAAAATGAACATGAATTGGAGAATGTCTGGAAGACTTGAGTAATGGCTGTTGAATATTCAGCTTTACATCAAAGAAATAAATTACAATTTAATATACTTTCAAAGTTATAAAAAATAATGTTTTTACTGTAATTACTGTATGATCAAATGGAAGCAGCCTTAGTGAGCACAGAAGACTTATTATAAAAACATTAAAAAAATCTTATTGACTCCAAAATGTATACTGTATATAAAATAATAGAAATGTAGATTTTTGATATTTAATCTTTAAAAAAAAGTATCATAATAGCAATTAATTGTTGCATTTTGTCATAATCTCTTTTGCTGCCGCATTGCAGTAGCAAAAAGAAAGAAAAAAAAAAAGTGAGAGAGAAGCTAATGCTGCAATTTCACAAAACTGTCCACAACCAGGTAATTTCATCAAGTATGAAACGCGAGCCCCAACCGGAGAAAACCAGCGATGACAGACGCTATATCTAAGGTTCTTTTGTGGGACAGTTTTCCTCAATAAGCTTGCAAATTGCTCTGATCTTAAACACAAAGCGCTCTCTCACTCGAGCAACGATGGAGCAAACCTGCTGCAGGAGAGGAGAGGTGAGGAGAGTCCGAGTCGACTTCAAAGAGCAGACATTACAGCAAGCACAGGGACCCAAAGAGGCCCGTCAAAGCCTGGGAGCAGATCCTGAATCCTGAAATTACTCTTAAAAATAAAGGTGCTTAAAAGGTTCTTCACAGCGATGCCATAGAAGAACCATTTTTGGTTCCACAAAGAACCATCTCTTTCTTACCTTTTTATAATCTGAAGAACCTTCTTTCGCCACAAAGAACATTTTGTGAAACAGAACCATTTAGACAAAAAGGTTCTTCTATGGCATCATGAAACACCTTTATTTTTAAGAGTATACACTGAAAAAAAAAATGCTGTAGAAACAACTTTCACTCAGAAATTGCAAGTAAATTTCACAAATAACTGCAACTAAATGCAAGTAACACATCAAAGGAAACAACTGTGAAATAGTGTTTTCTCGTACTCCAATAATATTTATTTACAACTTTGGAAAGTATTTTATTTATTTTTTTTACAGTGTAGCACACACAAACGTTTAAAGGAATAGTTTACCCAAAAAATTACAATTTGCTGAAAAATTTGAAATTTATTGTTACATCACTTGCTCAGCAATGGATGCTCTGCAGTGAATGGGTGCCGTCAGAATGAGAGTCCAAACAGCTGATAAAAACATCACAATAATCCACACCACTCCAGTCCATCAGTTAACATCTTGAGAAGACATTAGAGGAGGATCCACTGGTGAGCAAGTGATGGAATGCTACATTTCTCCAAATCTGTTCTGATGAAGAAACAAACTCATCTACATCTTGGATGTCCTGAGGGTGAGTACATTTTAAGCAAATTTTAATTTTTTTGTTTGAACTATTCCTTTAAAATAGTCATAATTTTTTCACCCTCATGCTGTACCAAACTCATATTACTTCTATTTTTTGTGAGAAACACAAAATGAAAGACACACGGCTGAGTAAATGATGAATTTTCACTTTTTGGTTCAACTCCTTCCTTCTTCCTTTCTTCTGTGAACATTTTCATAAAACACTCACTGCAAACACATTTTTATAGACACCCAGTCAATTGTGTCTGTAGTTTAAAAAAACCCTGCCTCATTACTTTGCTAAAATATTATGACAAAAGAAACGTGAAACTCAGTTTGTATATAATCAGGCCTAAATGACCCTGAGTAAGTGATATTTTTAATAGTCTCATGCGTATTTTATGGCTGTATCACATTCAGAGTGGTCTGGCAAATAATATAATTGTATGCATAGTACATAATAATCTGACGTGTGGAAACAGAGCGGCAGTGTTTGAAAAACAGCTCGGTAGCAACAGCTATAACACAAATACACCCTGACTGAATGCTGAAAGACTTGCGTTGTTCCTTGGTGACTAATGGCGAGTTTTTGTGTTGCTTAAAACAGCGAAAAGCTGATTGGTCAGAGCAAGTTTGTGAGTCTTGACCGAGACCTTGTCATCTCGTGGATGAAACATACGTAAGCATAACACAATCATCTAGAAAACATTATTTTATTGCATAATGAGCTTTAACCTTGTATTTTTTTTTTTTTTATTTATTTGGATTTTTTTTTGGCAAATCTAATTTTCTATTGTGTATATCTGTAATATCCACTAGCAAAGTACATGAGAGTCAATGACATGCTATTCCTAACATGCTTTTTGGAGCTTGATGTACAAGTGTGAAAATATTTCCTTTTGTGTTACACAGAAAAATAACAAAATAGTGACTCTTATATTTGTATGAAAAGACAACCCATCCTTAAATCAACCCGCAGTTCTCCGACTAGCTCAAATCTGCCTTGTTCATGCTTCGTTGGACTAATTGGCTGGTTTTTATCTCTCAAAAACAAAGCTGGACCTTATCGAACCTGGTCCCAGGCGCTGTGGCAGAATATTACCATATCTGCCTGTGTTTGCTTTGCTTTTATCCAGCATATTTTGCAACAAGCCCGAGCCCTCTTCATTCTCATAAAGACGACTGAAAAGGCTCTTTGTCTGGGCCTTTGAACACCTGGAGGGAGTTATCTTAGGATGACTGGTCCATGGTCAGTCCGTATCGAGCTCATGGCCGAAAGCCACTGCACTCACCCGCTCACGAGACGCTGGCCTTCAGTTAGCAGCACTGATATCCCATCAGCTCAGTGAATGCCACTGGAGAGATTCCACTGTGAGGAAATTAAAACCGAGAATTAATGACTTTATTTATTTATTTATAAACGTCAATAAATTTGATTAAATAGTTCGTTTGATTTCTCTTAATACAAATTATTAATAGATTACCTTATTTTTTTTATTAATATCTGTGGGCTAGTAAATTACCTAGTTATTTACATTTATTAATAAACTTTTACTTATTTTATTCATATTTGTGGGAAAAGTAATGAACAATATATTTGTATTTATTAAATAATTATTACTTATTTGTTATTCATATTTGTGGGCAAGATAATGAACTAGCCATTTGTATTTATTAATTAACTTTTACATATTAATTTGCGGGTAAATTAATGGACTGTATATTTGCATTTGTGGTCAGATTAATGAATTCGATATTTACATTTAATTTATTTTTTTTAATTACATTTTATATATATTCGTGGGCAAGTTAATGAACTAGATATGTTTAATGAACTAGATATATACATTCGTTAATTTTTACATATTTTTATTCATATTTGTATAGGCAAGTTAAATAAATATGTAATTTAATAATTAATTTTCAATTCCTTTTAAGCGGTTAGTTACTGGCCCAAGTCAAAAGGCCCCATTCCTAAGTCTCTATCATTTTTTGGACCCTTATGGCCTGGATCCTTCGTCCAATGTTTTGCCCGTTTTATCAATCACCAAGCAAACGAATGATAAAACCAACAGCTTATGTAAATCCAACGGCTTTTAAAAAGTAATAGCAAACCTCTCAACAAGCCTCACAGTTAGAGGTACCATTCATGTCCATGGCGTGAAATGGGCTCTAACTTAATGCTTTGGGTTAGGGCTTTGTTCAAATATCTGACATGCAAGAGTAATTAATGCATACAGAAAATAAATGTTAATGGTGTGTTAAATCATATTGTTGCATAATTGATTTTTTTGCCTTAAAAATATGGAACCTTGTTTCCACTACTGAATAAAATATTTTAAAAAAAGGTAATTTCACATTTTTATCTCTCAATTCTGACTTTTTTCTCAGATTTGTGAAAGTGAAAAAACTGACGTGATAAAAATTCGCAATTGAGAGTTACAAAGTCAGATTTGCGAGATATACACTTATTTTCTCAGACTTGAGGTAAACTTGCAAATATGTGTTCTAAAGTCAGATTTATAAGATAAACTCTCAGAATTGAGATATAAACTTGCAATTGTGAATTACAAATTCAGATTTGCTAGTTATAAACTTCTTTTTTCAGAATTGTGAGATATAACCTCGCAGTTGTAAAAGAAAAAATCATCAGAATTGTGAGCTGACTTTTTCCATCAGAATGGGACTTTATAACTTGCAATTGTGAGTTTGTATCTCACAATTCTGAGAAAAGAAGTCAGAATTACATGATATAAACTCGCAACTGCAAGAATAAAGAGATAAAAATTCGGAAACAAGCCTCCATTGAAAACCTCTTATGTTAAATGATATAAAACATGTCTATTTTCTTGAGCTGGAGCACCTGTTCTCTGTAGCTAAATCTCTATGTTCTCGTGTCGCTTTGGTTCATCAGTGCTGAAGCGTTTCTATTGAGATGTGTTTTGGGAAGTGTCTGCAGAGTCATGTGCTTTCTTTGAGGATGCAGTCATTGCAATTAGCCGGGTAATGCCGCTAAACGGTGCTGAAGCCCAGAGAGGAGAAGAGACTTGACCTTCATTTAAAAGGTGTGGAACGCCAATTAACCGGAGCACCCAAGCTTGGAGGATGAGGGCACCTGCCTCCGCTTTCCCACGATTTCGCCCCGCATCACGCTTGTCAGCTGTTCTCGAAATGCGAAAGATCATTTGTGTATGAAGAAAAGTTTGCTCTATATTCTGTCCTTGCGATTAGCAACTCAGATGTGTCAGTTTGTGCGTTTCAGTTTTTTTAGTGCATATTTTTCCAATGCAACTTTCCCTTCCCAGTGCGTTCCTTCCCGTACGCCCAATTTCTCTGAGCCTTGCCCTCATTAGGAAGTGTTTAGAAACCTGCTGAAGTGAGAAATGGGCCCGCGAGAGCTCGTTGTCCTAATTAAACTTTGACAAGAAGAGTGACAAGAAGCAATGGAGGGGAAACAATGGCAACAGTGTCCGAGTATGAGCCCGAAGCTGGGAAAGTCTTTGTCCCGCCGAACAAAAGCATTTGTTTGCACGTATTCAACTCCACTCAACTTCACCAGGCCCAGGTGCAAAAACCAACTTCGTGATGAACATCAGAACGCATCACACCTTGGCCCATCTGATGCCCGACCCGCCGTCGCTTCAAATCCATCGCTCCGCCAGCAGATCAAAGCCATGTAAATATTGCCGGACAATTAATTCACACTCATTACCTCCAGTGCCTGACATAAAGACACAGCCAATCGTGTTGGGTTTCAGAGGCGAGCGGGTGGAACGAGGCATTTGAACAGTCTAAAACATTCCCGAACCGCAGCCTTTTTCCACGTTTGATCTCCTAAAACTCATATCTGGAAAACAGCATGTTTTGTGTTTGAGAGACTGATTCACTGGCAGGTGGGACGGAGGGAGACTATGTTTGTCATGGTAGGCGGAGTGCACACTTGCCTGAAGGGGGAGGACCTTTAAAAGTTCTTATAAAGTGTGCTGGATGGAGTGAACAGTGATCTGTGATCTTCATCTCTCACTGCGACCGCGCTGCAATGGCACAGAACGGGACTATAGAGAACGGGCTCGCTCCAAACGCGTCCCCTCCGCCTCTGCCTCAACCTGTGAAAATCCCTGAGATTAAACACACTAAGGTAAGAGCTTGTCTTCAGCTTTTAAATGCAAACAAATACTAGAGCTAGTGGTGTTTTAGTCTGATTAGTCCTTTAGTCTTTTTCAATGACATTTATAAGAAACTTTAGGCTGTTACTATTAAAAATAAAGCATTTTAGAGCCTGGTGTCAATTCAGTTTTTATAGGCCTAGTTCTTTAGAAAAAACTACTGGTGTGTTAGAGCCAAAACAAAACTAATGCACTGATTTAAGGAACATATTTTGAGAACTGTACATTATCTTTTTTTATAAGAGGGTTAAAGGGTTTTTAAATGAGGGATACATACATAATATTTACATTTATTATTCAATTTTTTTATATTCATATTTGTGGACATGTTAAGGAGCTAGTTATTTACATTTATTATTTAATTTTTACCTTGTTTTAGTTATATTTGTGGGCAAGTTAATGAACTAGATATTTATTAATAATTTTACATTATTTTTATTCATATTTGTGGGCAAGCTAAAGAAGATATTTATATTTATTTTTATTTATATTCGTAGACATGTTAATGAACTTGATAAGTCTTAACTGTAATGGGAAGCCAGTTTCACTGTAGTCTAACTTTATTGCAGATTTTTATCAATAATGAATGGCACACGTCAATCAAAGGAAAGAAGTTTTCTACAATCAACCCCGCAACAGGTGTCACAATCTGCGAAGTCGAGGAGGCAGATAAAGTAAGATGAATTTGACTCATTAGATGTCTAATTAAAAATGGGGATTCATGTACAGTGAATTGGGAGTCATGTATATCTGCCATGCATTTACGAATTGTAATTTTTCATGTAGGCCTAAATGTATGAGTTAGTTAAATTAAATTGCACTGTTAAGCAAGTTAAACTATTAATATGAATATGAGACTGATTTAATGGTTTGTCAGATACAGTGCTTATTATTTATGTAATTGCAATTATTTTATATAGCTACTTGCGATTTGGAAGCTAATAGAAATTAGTTTAATTAGACTTCACTTTTGTCAGTTAAACTATGAATATGCATATGAGACTGATTTGAGAGTTTGTATTTATTTTGTAATTGTGTTTATTTTATTGCAGTTATTGTATTATTTTGGCTGATATACAATTAATTGTGTTGCATTAAGCAGTTAAACTATTGTACTACATAGCCTATGAGACTGATTTGAAAATTTATCAGGTAAGAATTTTAGATATGGTTATTTAACTAATATAATGATTTGGCAGTTGATACAAGATGTATTTAATCAGGTAACATAATTAAGTAATCTGCAATTTCACTTTCAGATTGTTAATAAGAATCGCTTGGCCTGTGATGTGGTTGTTGTGAGTGTAGTCTAAAGTGTTGGTGTGATTGTCCAGGCTGATGTGGATGAGGCGGTGAGAGCTGCCAGAGCGGCCGGCCAGAGAGGCTCTGAGTGGCGGCGAATGGACACGTCGACCCGCGGGCGGTTGCTGCACAGACTCGCGGATCTGCTGGAGCGAGAGCGCGCTGTGCTCGCGGTGAGTCTGCCGTACCTTCAGCGATTAATTAGATCGACGCGGCTGCGATTTCTACGCCAAATTCGCGTCGCTACTCATTTGCTTTTAAAGTTTCGTTGTATCCGCCTTATTTTTAACGCGCGGCCATTTTTAACTTGAATGCACGAGGCTTCCGGTGACATTCGCTATTTATTTACCTGTACAAAAACAGTCAAATCGTGTTGAATTCTCAAACTGATTGCCTATTTGTTATCATAGGATTTTAATTCATTGTCATATTCAAGGACACACTGGTTTATAGCACAAATAGTTTTAATTTTAGCTCTTTTTTTATTAATTCTTCTAGTTATTTACCTACACAAATCGGAAATTACGTCAACGCAGGGTAGAGATAGTTCCGTTACAGGCCGGTTGTGGCCAAAAACTATAGAATCAGTAGCTGTGTCTCATTTAGAAGGCTTTATCTTCCGGAGGTTTCATTCAAAGGGTGCATACGTCATCGAGGCTGTCTCATTTCAGAAAAGCAAGTAGGACACTCAGAATGCGACCTTCTTTCACAGGAATTCGGATGCATGAGGTGTATCCTTCGCTGCTACAGATAACCCACAATTCTTTGCGTCACCATAAACAATCATCGCTCATTTGAAAAATGCCGGCGCCGGCAGATGTACACACAAGCGCAGATGTGGTGTTTAGAACTTACCTTAAATCGCCTCCGGTAAAATCGGATAAACTTTGTTCTTAATATCCACCTCTTTTTTTTTTTTTTTTTTCCTCTAACAGATGTCTGTTGTACGTACGCTGCAGCTCCTCAAACATTAAACAAAATAAAACAAGTAAATAGTTTTCCTTCATTTAAGTAGTGTGAGAGCGCAACGATGCTCTAAATGTGTTGGCATAGCAACGTGATACTTCCTGTTTCCTTTTCCGCCCGTCCTACGAAGGCCGTCTCGTTTAATTCTAGGTTGAGGACATATATAGATATATATGTCTATGTATAGAATACCCAAGACGTGTCACTCGTATAGTTTTGAATGGGGAAAAATGCAACACTCAATATGGCCACTCTATCGAACGAAGCCCCGCCTTCTGAGCAAAAGAGCCAATCGCTAATCTGTAAAGTCAGTGCGTCACTGCAGCTGCCGTCAGAAGTCCCAACTGTTACTATAGAAACAGTCAGCGTTCTGAGACGTGCGCCTAGGACTGCACATGTGCACTGGCTGATCGAGCCTGACAAATAAACTTATTTTAATGCAATTTGAGCAAAATAAACAACATTTATGATACAGTTGTTGTCATTGGTGATTTCAAATATGAAATTTAATCGCAAGCTTGGCGAACAGTTTTGGAGAATTAGATTTTCCCCCATTCAAAGAGATAGGAGCTGCACTTGCATGCCCGAGAGGCGTTTCAAAGATGGCCGTTGAGTAACATAACTTGTCTTAAAGGGACTTTGGTTGTGGCAGAGATTGTCTTACTATAGGGAGATGAGAGGGTCTGTATTACTTAATGTTACTATTGGAGAGAGCGTAACGGCTAACTTGGATCACGTGTGCCATAATAACCAATCACATTACAGCCTTGACGTCACTGAATTTCAGAATCAGAATCAGAATCAGAATGAGTTTTTATTGGCCAGGTATGCTTACACATACGAGGAATTTGTTTTTGTGACAGAAGCTCTACAGTGCAACAGAAAGACAGCAACAGGACAGGGCACAGATAATAAAAGAATAATTTACAAATAGGCAATGTACAAATAGCAAAAACACAATATATAGACAATTATGGTGTACAGGTCTAATATGTGCAAATCTGAAATGAAAAAAATAAGTATGTGTGTTGAATAAATAATTTATAATAGTGTTGTGTGTTCCATGAGATGAACACTTGATTTCAGTCAAAGTTGTACGACACTCACTCATCGTTTATGGATGCCATAGGAATGAATGAGAAGTGCCGTAAGCTGAATCCCACCTGTCGCAAAAAGTCAGTGACTTCTCTAATAAAACAGCATTTTTTTCGTGGTAAACTCTAAAAATAGTTCAATCCAAAAGTTTTGTTTAGTGTAAAACATGTTGAAGATTAGCAGATAGACTGTCGATTTATTAAATAAGCCGTTTCCTCTAAAAAGCTGTTTATTCAGCGTAGTTGAGCCTCTCCTCCATTGACATCCATTAAAAAAAAAAAAGGCCTCTGGTCTCCTTTCCCACATACTGGCAGACCGGCAGCGTTAGCTTTAGCCGTTACGCTTTTTCGGCTAATGGTTGGAGGCTTGCCTTCTAGTGGCTTTGGTTGTGGCTAGAAGGGATACAGCTCCGACCGGAAATGAACAATGAAATAAATTTTCTACCTATTAGATTGTTTTATTATTGAGTCATTTCCTTCGAATCATCACATCATGACTTAAAAACGACAACGTTAATATCCAGATGACCATTGTTCCAAGAATAACTTATTAATTCTGACTGAGTTCAGTTGAAGCATGTATTAAACTCAACGCAACAACATAATCCCGATACAATAGGAATAAAGTCATGAATACAAGTCATCTCTTGTTTAATATGTATTTCCCAGAGCATATTATACAACCAAAGTCTCTTCTATAGTCTTTGACACAACGTACATTTACGCCATAATTACGCCAGCAATAAATTAACAACAATAATAATAATAATAATGAAAAATAATTCACGTGGAGAGTCATTATGCACAGCCAGCACCAAACAGACAGAACGGCAAAACTCAAAACTGAATTATAAGTCTCACCATTTTGAATTAAACAAATTATTATTTGTAATGACCCGAAGCTGATGCAAAAAGTTAGTTGTGAAATGTTTGCGCTTTTTAGAGTAAAGCACCGTCAGTTCAAGCATTTTCGTACTATCTAATTAGTAAAAAAATAAACAACAACAACTTTGATTCTCGAACTTATTCTTGTTAAGCATGGATGCTGTTGCCACCGGAAAAACTTTTACCCTGCAAGCGCCAATCCGGAAGCCAAAAACACGGAAGTGTGAAAAAGGTTAATTAATCGGAAGTCTTGCACACTCAAAGAAAATGGCAAACTTCTGCGTTGCAAAATAAAGTGGGATACAACATTTGCTGTATTTTCAATCCAGAATTCATTACCTTCAAGGCAAATTTGTGTTTTCTGTGTGCTGTTTGTGCATATTAGCATGTGTGTTAACATGAACAGTGGAAATTTTTTTACTATAATACACAACAACAGTATGTACAACTAGCCTACCTAAAAACACCAAATTAGGATACACATTCTTGTTTATACAAAACAAATAATCATACGTTGTTTTAAACAATACAAGTATAACAAAGTGTCTTTATATCAGGATTTAGCTATACAGTTGCTCATGTCAACAACCCTTATTTAAAAATGGCTTCGGATCGATTCAAATCTATTAAACTTAAGAGTCTTCCTGTAAACACTTCAGTCAGAACATATGAACCAACTGAGCTCAATCAGAGTTAAACTTCTGTCCAATTGAAAGTGTTGCAGATCATAAAATTAGCACATCAAATTTTACACAAAACAGTCACACGAAACTGCATACTTGCTGCTTCATTATAATGGCTGCAGTCTGTTTTTAGTCACGTCACACACTCGCAGTGTCGATAAGCTGTCACGCCTGTCTGAATACGCTCGTCAAACACTACTGCAGGTGTGAGCGTTGACACGGTCTTCTGATTTTGAAGTCTTGTCAATTAAAAGATCAAAAACACAATCATATTTTAGGATTTAGATGCTTTTGAGAAAGCAACTTGTTTGTTTTCATGTATTATTTTGAGTTGTAAGCAAGTTTTCTAGTAAACATCTGTGAATCTATCTATCTGTCTATCTATCTATCTATCTATCTATCTATCTATCTATCTATCTATCTATCTATCTATCAAAAAGTGTTGTTTTCTTTGGTCACATTGTTGTTTGTTTCTCGGTACAGTATCACAATGCTTCGGTTTTACATAATTAAAGCCTTGCTTGAGTTGGTTTTCATCCTGTTCTACTGTCAGATCATATTAGTTACCGCATTTGTGAATGAAATTTTACAGATGTGAGTGAAGTAATGTTTTTAGATTGCATGTGATTGCTAATTGCAAACATGTCCTGTGATTCTGGAGTATAATTTCAATAACTCAGAGCACTGCGTAGGGAAATAAAGAACAGATTTGGAGATAGAGAGGTTAAAGTGATCTCTGTCTTATTCTGCACTGCCTTGTTGTTATTAAGCCATTTACGGTGCCTTTTACAGTCGTGCATTGAATAAAAGGGATGGATCAAATGTAATACATGCATATTTCACAATTACACTCATGCAGTTTTGGATGTTTCCCACGCAAATAGATTCAAGTACAGAAATGCAAAACACACCCAGCAATCTAGTATGATTAATTTTGGGAGGCTGTCAGTAGCTTGAGATGTCAGATTGATCATGCTTTAGAACTATAATCGTATTTTAAGTAATCTTGAACATAATATTGTTTTGTGCACAGTAATCGAACCATTCTAGCGCTGATGGGCAGCGTCCCATATTACAGCTCTCATGAGTGTAAACTCTGCCAAAGTCTTCAGCCGCTCTCTTACCCACATACTTTTTTTCCCTCACGTTGACATTGTTTTTATTGTTGGGGGGCAGCAGAATTTATTATTTGCGTTATTGTTTAATTTCTGGCCCTACTAACTCCACATGCACATTAAAATCTTGGCATCCTCTTAAGTGCATAAAAAAAGTTGTTTTGTGTCAAATTTGTAGCTCTCGAAATGAGCATGCTTTTCGAAAATGCTCAATAAAAATGCTTATTTGAAACAGATTGCTAATAAAATCATAACTTTATGCTTTTATGCTCTCAGAATGGGTTTGCAGTAGTTGAACCGAATGCTTTCTTGTTTCTAGACTCTAGAGTCAATGGACACTGGCAAACCCTTCCTGCATGCATTCTTTGTCGATCTGGACGGCAGCATTAAGACCCTGAGATATTACGCCGGCTGGACGGACAAGATTCATGGGAAAACCATGCCGGTCGGTGAGTATCAAAGCCAGTTGAATGGATCACTTTGTCACTTGTGTTTCCATTCAAATCAGCTGATTCATTTAGTGCTGTGATTGAACATGTGAACCAGAGCTCAGCAATTCTCAATTTAAGAATTCGCTTCTTTTCAAATAATGAGAGTGAATTTGAATTAAATTGGTGATGCACCACAGAATGTAAAATTTGAATTTTATTTGAAAACTGGGGTAAATTGGAGCATTCTGGGAAATTAAGTGGTTTTGCACTTGTAGATTTAATTAAATATTACAGAATATGTCTAAATGAAATACAAGTTTGGCATTTAAAAAATCCAATGTTTTTGTGAATACGAAGTTTGCATGTTTATGCATAATTAATAATGACCTGAAATGAAATTATTTAAAAAATAAATACTTACAAGCAGGTATACACTACCATACAAAAGTTTAGGGTCGGTGAGATTTTTCTAATATTTGTAAAAAGAAGTTTCTTATGCTCACCAAGGCTGCATTTATTTGATCAAAAATACAGTAAAACCATTGTATAATTTAAAATACCTGCTTTCTATTGCTGTATATTGTAAAATGTAATTTATTGCTGTGATCAAAGCTGAATTTTCAGCATCATGACTCCAGTCTTCAGAGTCACATGATCCTTCAGAAATCATTCTAATATGCTGATTTGCTGCTCAAGAAATATTTATTAATATTTATTATTATTACTATTATTATTATCAGTGTTTTTGTGGAAACTGAGATATATTTTAAAGGATTCTTTGATGAACAGAACGTTAAGAAGAATAAACATCTTACTGACCACAAACTTTTGAATGATAGTGTGTGAATTAATTTAAATTTTAATTATACTTAATACTTGTTGTTACTTGTTTATTTTTTCATTGGTAAAACACTATTTTACATTTAAGTAATTTGTAGGTTTTGGACTGGAAACCCATCTGGAAACAGTCATTATTTATGAAATTGCTATCTTCACTTTTAAATTTGAATGTAAGAATTCTGCTTCCTGTGTGCAACCGAATTCCGAATTTCCAATTTAAAAGTCCCTCTCATTCAGCTCTGCTGTGAACATAATAAACACATCCAAGCCAGCCAGTGTTTCCCAAAAGTCCTCTTCCTCTTCATAGGAGAGATGAGTTAATGAGCATGAAAGGGTTTATGGGTTCCCTTCAACCCTCTCTAATTCTTCCTTATCCCCCAGCATTCCTGCCACTCCAGGATACTCAATAGACAAAACATGCTTCCCTCCTTTCCCCCGATTAGATTCAAATAAAGCGTTAAAAGACGAAAGCCCTGGCACACAAAGGAAAAGGAAGAGTCTCTGATCCTAATCGCTGAGGTGCGACCGCTGGTGCCGCAGATGAGTTGGAGTTCAGGGAATCAGCGGCCAGATAGAATATCTCGCTCTTTTGAGGGCTGGAACACGGTGCGTGACTGAAGCCGCTTTGAATTTCCCCATTGATAACGACTGCCAATTAGCATACGTCAACCGCCTACTGCCCAACTCAAGTGTTTATTTGGAAAAATGTGTCGTTTACGGTTCATTGCATTGGGCGGATTAACCCGGATTGTCGACGCACCAATTATAAAACCAATCTGGCCAATTTGACATTTCCACCCGCAGCCAGAGGTGGATCTCTGCATGGATGTTGCATTGGATCCTGACCAGATGAAGCTGTCTTTTCCATGCATATCTGACATTTGGTCGAGTTAAGCTTGTAAACGCCTGACATATAAAATAATAGTTCAAAAAAATGTAAATTTTCAAAATGGAAAAGTTTATTGAACATTTAGACAAAATCCTCTCCCAAAAAATGTTGCATGTGTTTTTTTATTTATTTATTTATTTATTTATTTTGTGTATCTTATTGGATACATCAAGCTTTTATGGCTCATATAGTATGATATAGTGAGAGTATGAAAAAAACAAACAAAAAAAACACTCAAACTGAGCATAAACATGCAATTTGTTGCAGTGGTTGATATCTATATGGTCAAAAAGTAAGATTAAATGTTTGTAATGCTTGTAATGTAAATCAATGAGATCTTTATAACAGTATAACAAAATACTTAACTAAAATGCATATAAATGTCAGTATATTTCCCAATAATATGTCATAGTAAGATGATATTTAAATGCTTAGTTTTATGATCAAATCTCTGTAGTTTCAAAATGTATAATTGCAATGCAATACAATGATGATTGAGAGATGAAAAAATAAACGTTCCTTAAAAGCCTGATTATCATATTTGATACTCACATTTGAAAAAATAAATAAATAAATAAATTGCTTAAGTCCAGTAAATGTTCTTCTTGAAATAGTACTACTAATATAAAAGTTATTCTTATGTTTACTTGATAAAGATTATTAAATATTTCACAGCAAAAATAATTAAACATGAGCTGAAGTTTTTACAGTTACACTAAAAATATAATTGTTTTACTTGCTAAAAAGTATAAACTTAGTCAGAGACTCAAATCAGTCAGATGACGGAAGGCATGGAGTAGATTGTGTGCAACAGGTTTTTCAGCAAAGTTTTGATCATGTTGATAATTTAGAGGCCTTAGAAATTTGCATATCAAATATGATACAGTTGGTTTCATAGAGTTCAAGCTAATTCAGTTCTTCGATTGGATTTAATTTCAGAGCTGTGGCTCCACATAAATGCATATTAAGCCTCAGATATATTCTATTTTTTGGTTCTCAACATGTCAGATTGCAGTATTTTTTTATTTTTTATTTTTTTTGTGCAGACAGATGAATTACCTGCTGCTAGAAACTTGCCGCGACATTAGAAGTCGGAGGGTGAGGCTTTGTACAGTTTTGCTGAAATAAAGCCCTTCTAGATGCCATGTAAATTTAACCTTTGATAAGGAGCGCTGTCGGATCAGTTAGAAAGGGCCGCTGGCTGATCCCAGCCAGAGATGAGCATTGTGTGAGGGAGTCGTCAAGTCTGTAATCACCCCGACACACTGCGGCGTGGGGAAACACGAGAAGGTCAGGGCTCGGAGAGGCCGGCTGCGCTAGATTAACAGGCGTGGCTCTCACGTATCCCTGCACACTTATATGCAATGTCAAGCATGGACGTTTGTTGTTGGGCTGTAGTTTTAACTGGATGACTTTCAGTACGACTTATGAAGGTCACAACACCTAGCTAGTTGCCTTGCTGCCTGTTGTTTACATAGGCATCATCCTAACTAAAACGCAACCACATATATGACTAATTTGGACCGCTGTAAATAAACAACAACTCGTACAAATTTCTGTGAAATTTAGCTTTAATATTTTGCTAAGATAATTCTGTAATTCTCTTAAAAGCATCACAATATATCGCACACACTAACACTAAAAAGTCCACATTTTAATCCATAAATACTAAAATATATGAATTCAGTACATATATTTATATATAAAGTTAATTAAAATATATACAAAAAGTTAAATCTAATACAAATAAAAATGTACTATTTTGTGTGTGCTATATATATATTTTTTACTTTCTCACAGTTAAAATAAATTTAAATGATTCAAATTAAAATTCTATCACTTATTTGACATTTTGCTGTTCAAAAGTTTGGGATTAATTAATTACTAATTAATAACTTTTTTGAAGAAATTAATGCTTTTATTCAGCAAGGACCTATTAAATTAATCAAAAGTGACAGTAAAGACTTAATATTACAAAAGATTCTATTTCAAATAAATGCTGTTCATTTGATGTGTATATTCATCAGAGAATCCTCAAAAACCCTTAAAAATATCAGTGTCCACAAAAATATAAAACAGCACAACTATTTTCAACATTGATGATAATCATAAATGTTTCTTGAGCAGAAAATCAGCATTTTAGAATGATTTCTGAAGGATCATGTGACACTGAAGACTGGAGTAATGATGAAAATTCAGCTCTTCATCACAGGAATAAATTACATTTTAAAATATATTGCAACAGAAAACAGTTATTTGAAATTATAAAAATATTTCACAATATTACTTTTTACTGTATTTTTGTTCAAACAAATGCAGAAATTAATAGCACTCTCATGCTGTTATTTTCTTATTATTTCCAATATCCACACTTCAGTTCACAGAGAAAATAGTAGCAAAGAGGTTTGTAACAACTTGATGGTGAGTAAATAATGAAGTAAATGTTCATTTTCAGGTAGACTATGTTCAATAATCAGTTGTACCAAGGCCACTCGAGTCTTTCACTGGATACACGTTGGAACAAGGAAGTGGTAAATTGGCCAGTCTTAGTGGCATTTTCCAACGGAAAGGTTCAAGTGCGAAGAGATGTGATAAAACAGCATTGCTACCTTACATTACCCCGACTGGATATCTGACTCCTGGGAGAGAGAGCAAAGGGAGAAGGAGAGCGGTGAGGGTGAACAAAGGTGTGCATCCAAGCCAAGAGCAGATCAGCAGCGGGTTTGAACTGCTGCCCAGACTTCTCACACACCTCAGGCCTCTCTCGTTTCAATGTGTCTCCGGTGAAAGCAGAGGAAAAAAAAGCAGCAGAACATATACACTCTTCCTGACCAGAGCTTTGTGTGGCCCATTGAAACCGTCGCTGTGTGTTTTTCCCATTGCTTTGTCTCTCATGTTTGGTTTTCGGTGGTCACATCCAAGAGCTTCCCAAGGAAACAATGATTGTATATCAAAGGGGAGCTTAGTGTGTTATAACGTTTAGTGCCTCTTGACTTCCTCATTGCTTTTTTCTTCCTCCCAACAGATGAAAACTTTGTGTGTTTTACCAAACATGAGCCCGTCGGTGTTTGCGGAGCAATTATTCCGGTGAGTTTGTGGCTATTTTTTATTCGCATTTCATTTGTAGAGCATTTAACATCAATTCACAGCAGGCAAATCATGAGTATATGGCACATCCCAATTTGTAATTGCTATTTTTAGATAGAAGTAGTATTTTTCATTCTTATTACATTTTTAGTTTTAATTATTGTTTAAAAAAAAGCCCATAATCTTCAAATTTTTGAAATCTTCACCTTTATTCAGAGACTAGAAAAATATAAAAGTGCTCAGTGAAAAAATTAAACATTTTCAATATCAAGTGGCTATATTTTTAATGATTAAAATTAATGTAATTTTTATTATTCATTCTCAGTCTATCACTGTTTAGGAGTAACTAGTATCAGTGCAATTAACTATTTTCTGTAGTTTGGTTGTTATTATATTAGAGGCACTAATATATATATATATATATATATATATATATATATATATGTATGTATGTATGTATGTATTTATTTATTTATTATACACATTTTTATTTTATTTTATTTTTTTACATTTTTTTAGAATTTAATATATTAATTTTTTTAACTATTAAATAGTTTTTTATTTGAATATACATTAAAATGTAATTTATTCCTGTGATTTCAAAGCTGAATTTTCAGCATCATTACTCCAGTCTTCCTTCAGAAATCATTATGCTGATTTGATGCTCAAGAAACATTTCTATTATTATCAATTTGCACAAGTAAATAAACTTGTCTGTACATTTTGTTAGGAGCTTGTACATCCGATTATAAGTAGCTTGTAGAATGACAATGATAATCTGTGTAAGCAATAAAGCATGAAATCGCTGTATTATCTGATTAATCCTATTCTCAAATACTTGAGCACTTCATTTGTGAATTTGACAATATTGGCATTTAAACAGATAAAGTAAAAAAGAAACATATTTGGACATGGTTTAGATCATAAACACAATAGGATGTATCACACATATCACACAATACGTTGAATCACACATACATGATGGCTTTGTTTATATACTGTAGCCAACGCCTGTCTAGAGTCTTTCAGATGCATGTAAGGAAACACCTTGGATAAAGAGACACACACACAGACGAACACAAATACACTGCTCCCCCTCGCAGACAACACACTGTATTATGATCTCACGTGCCATTGAAGCTTATGAATGTTTATGAAAGCTCGCGACTCTCTGAAACCACGAGGCCTTGTTTGGTTTCTTTACTTTTCAGAGGCTGTTTTCTCTCTTGACGTCACTCTGGGGATCTTTTGTGAAGCTTTAAATCTGCACTAATTCCAATTACAGGAAAGCAGCGTGACCGTGAGCTATGAAACGAAAGTGTGATTCGACTCTCTTGTAATTAAATATCTCCCATACGCCCACCAAAGATCTCAACACATGCTACAAAACTGTACAGATACTCAGAGCTGGGCAGAAACTGATTACATGTAATCTGGATTACGTAATCCGATTCCAAAAATTAAGTACTTGTAATTAGATTACATTATATTTTAAAATACTCGTCAGATTACAGATTAATCAAATTACAGTTACTTTTTCAATGATTACATGATTACATATTATTCACACAATAGCAATAAATTATTCTTAGTTATAGCACTCAGCCACTGGATTTTCCATTTTAACATTTCAGCATTTCAGCATAGCATCAACTACTGATGAACAAATTAATTTTTATTTGAATTATCAGTGGTTTATTTAAAAAAGTGTAATTATGACTTTGTCTTTACGTACTACATCTTCAATAGAATGTACAATGTCATCACTAAGTGGTTGCTAAGCATCACCCTAGAAACCACCGTAGTAAATAAAAATTAATCTGTTTGAATGCTGTTTAATACTCTCACCTTAACTGAGGTGTTGCTATGGTGTTCTGCGTGGTTGCTAGGGTGTTGCTAGGCTTTCCTGAGTGGTATCTAGGGTGTTTTGAGTGGTTGCTTGGGTGTTTCTAGGTGCTAGGCCACCACAATGTTAAGGAGATGTGGGTATGGGTGGTTTAGGGCCCTATGATTTACACGATGTGGAAAATGAGGATGGAATCGCGGAATTCAGTCATGAAAACGGAATTTACAGTATAACGTGGAATGTCACGGAATTCGTCAAATTTTGGATGGATACATCAAAAGTAGGTCGGTACACTTAAATCAAAACGCAATATGGACTAGTGTCTGTGAATATTAAGCCGCAAAAATACCATTTAAATATGAATCCTGCATGTTCTGCTTATCTCTGTGTGAATGAATGGCGCAGACGCACGGTTTCGTTTACAATACAAATACTGAAGCGCACGTGACCTCACGGTGATTTCAGCGTCTGTCGTCTCAATATATGAGTACATGAACACATGAACATAATCTCCAGAACTGCTCTGAGAGTCACTTCATCAGCATTTTACCATTTCTTTTGAGAAAAACTATCATCATATCACAGGCTACACACAGAAACTTAAATGTCTTCACAGCAAACCGTCAAAATAAAAGTTTGGTTTAACTTGAAGAAACCGTGACAGATATATTACTTAATGTATTGATAGTGTTTCTAAAAAAATTAATTTGAGAAAAAAATAAAACATTTCATAGGGCCTCAAAAAGTTAAACTTTTAAGAAATAGCGATTTAATATGGTAAGTTTCATGATTTCAATTAATTAGACATGCTTTTTGATTAATACAATTTAATTTAATCATTAAAACAGAGTCTAGAAAAATTTTAACGGGGAAAAAACAGAATCCAGAAAAATTAAAATGGAAAAAGCAGAATTTGGGAATAACTAAAACAGAATTTGGGAAAAAATAAAACAGATTTCATAGGGCCCTAGTGGTTGCAATGGCATTTACAGGTAGGGTTTTCTAAGTGGTTGCTAGTGTGTTTCTAAACGTTAGACCGCCAAGATGCTAAGGAGATGTTGGTGGTTGCAGTGCTATTTGTAGGTAGGTGGTTGCTAGGGTGTTCAGAGTGGTTGCTAGGGCATTTCTAGGTGGTTGCTGTGGTGTTGCTAGGGTTTTCAGAGTGGTTGCCAGGGTGTTCTGACTGGTTATGAATGTTTAACACCCTATTAACTACACAACAACCTAGTGTAAAAAAAAAAATGTTCAAAACTGTTTAATTCTGTCACTCTTTTTGAAGTCACACCCTAGCAACCGCAAAGAAAACCCAAACATTGTGACAGTGAATTCTGCAATTTTGCACAATTTTTGCCAATACTCTTAAAGAATCTAGTTTAATGAATGCCAGGCATCCATAGGGCAGTCGTCTTTGTTCTGATAATAATAATATAATATAATAGTATAATTAAAGGGCCTGTTTGAAGATTCTGGGTGGGTAATTCTTGACTATAAATGAAGTAACTGTCATCACTGATACACCATATTGTCTCAATTTTACAAGAACAAAAAGCCTACGAACAAAAGCCTACAAATCATTTATCAAATCAGGCCATCCAAGAATCTTAGTTAATCAATGAAAATGGCTTTTTATTGTCTTACGTTGCTTTGGAAACAAAGTACAAACTGTTGATAGACACTGGAAATTATATCATAAAATCATTATTCATATTTGGGTTTGGTTTGGTGGTAATTAGAGAAAGCAACACTGGCTTTCAGCGCGCATGAGTCACTCAGAGAGAAAAATAAGAAAAGTGAAAATGCAATCCAGAAACACGTTTAATTGCCATGACAACATCCGAAAATATGTAAAAATAACAACTCTCTACTGGTAAACGTGATTTGTGTACACATTTATGTAACTAATTTAACAAACAACAGCAATTGACTTGATGGTGTGTTTTTATTTAAAGACGGCTGAGGTAACTTCAATGTTCATGCCACACTTTATTCACAAGCCTTTTCTTCTTCTTTTAGCCTCTGTTTTTATGAAACTTGTGGCAGCTACTGCATAACAACCACTCAGAATACCTTAGCAACCACACAGGAACACTTACAGACCACAATACTTCCAAAAAAAACAAAAAAAAAACAATACAGTTTAGAAGCAGTCAGACTGAAATCAAACTAGCACAGCTTTACTGATGTACATTTGTTTGTTTACTTGATTTTATAGACCTTATGTCAGAGAAACAAGTGCTTAGCCATCTTTACAATTTTGTCTTTGAACTGTTTTTGGAGTAGCTCTATAGCATCGCTGTTGAAGAGTCATTAGCTACTGAAGTGGATTTTCTTAGATTTAAAGGGTTAGTTCACCCAAAAATGAAAATTCTGTCATTAATTACTCACCTCCTGTCGTTCCAAACCCGTAAGACCTTCGTTCATCTTCATAACGCAAATTAAGATATTTTTGATGAAATCTGAGAGCTCTCTGATCCTCGATAGACAGCAAGGATCCTTGCACGATCAAGGCTCAGAAACGTAGCAAGATGATCGTTGATATAATCCATCTGACATCAGGGGTTCAACCGTAATTTTACGAAGCTACGAGAATACATTTTGTGCGCAAAGACAACAAAAATAGCAGAAGAACGTATAGTTTCGCTATTAGTTGAGATGCTGCTGCCGATCACTGTTGAGAGATGCACATTCACACACGTTTAATCTAATAATTCTGTCTAATAACTTCATTGTTAACTGCGTTAGTCTGCTATCAATGGCTCAATCCTCCGTTACTAGTTTTAAAATGATGTTTCAGAATTAACAATGGATGCAAAGAAATTAATTCTACACACAAGAGAGTTTAAAGGACAAAAACCTGACAAATGTCTTGAAATACAACATCTGAACAATGTTGTGAGTACCATGATTAGTGTGGTAACCATGATTGTGTCTGGTCCGCTGAATTATGTAAGGAATAATTGACGACAGGCCGCTGAATTATTAGAAAATAACGCACACGACAAGAGTGACCACCTCGGGTGTGCATTATTTTCTAGTAATCCAGCAACCCGTTGTCAACTATTTATTGCATAATCCGTTTAATTGTCTTCTGTATTTGTAGTGGAACTTTCCTCTGCTGATGTTTATGTGGAAGATCGCGCCGGCTCTGGCCTGCGGGAACACGGTGGTCATTAAACCGGCTGAGCAGACCCCGCTGACGGCTCTTCACACTGGAGCGCTCATAAAGGAGGTGAGGGTCATTGCTTTGGCTTCTCGTTTGTTGAGTTGAATTTATTAATATGGACATTGATGATTGATTGCATCAGCGCTGCCTTTCTCGCATCCCAGATTTTGTGGTTTGATTGTGCGCGTTGTACAAACTTCATAAGCCAGGGTTTCCCGGCTGGGCTTCATGATTGATCTGCATGGGGATCGTGAGATTATGATGCCAAATTAAAGTTTGGCAGAGCTTTTTGCACCCCAGTGGATATAATAAAGTATTACATTGGTCTCTGGAACACTAAGCAAATATTTTTGTATAATTTGTTACTTTTTATGAAATGAAATAAAGCAAGCAAGCAATAAATAAATAAATAAATAACAAAGCAAATAAAAAAATTATAAAAATATTAGTAAAATTTTTGGTCCATAGTAACACTAAGCAAATATTTTTGTATAATTTGTTACTTTTTTATGAAATAGAATAAAGAAAAAAAATAATTAATTAATAAAAAAGTTAATCATTTGTTTAATTTGTTACTTTTTATAAAACAAAATAAATTAAACAAAATAAAATAAAGCAAATCTTTGTGTAATTTGTTACTTTTTATAAAATGAAAAACAATAATACTAAAGCAAATCTTTGTGTATAATTTGTTACTTTTATAAAAAATAAAAAAGCAAATATTTTTTTATAATTTGTTACTTTTTATGAGTAAAAATATAACAAAATAAATAAATAATATAAAATAAAAATATTTTTATATAATTTTTAACTTTTATAAAATACAATATATAAGTAAATAAAATAAAATATTTATTTTAAAAAGCCATACATAACAATAACAATATTGTTGTCTCTCTTGGATTATTTGCATTTCTTTGTATTGTCTTCATGTATAAGTCACTTTGGCTAAAAGCTAGGCTATCTGCTAGATTCATAAATCTATAAAATCATAAATTTATAAAATCTAAAGGTACTAGTAATTTTTTCAAGGTTACAGTGTAAAAAAAATCTTTAAAATACCTTTTTTTAAAAATAAATAAATAAAATGCATTAAAACAAAAGAACTACACAAAATATTATGCTATTACAATACAACATTACAATACCTGATCTTATATGCAAAAAATAGTAATTAAATGAATTAAATATATTTATTCAAACGTTTGAACATGAATTGCAGTCTTAGTAGTATAAACTCAGTTGGGAACCTGGCTGTAATACAAAATGATTCAGCTGCATTGTGGGTAATGAGTTGTTGCTCTGTCTCTGTTTATACAAAACGCTCAAATTATCATGTTTAATTCTTCAAAGAGAGCAGGACACATGAATTGCTGTAATGACAAGGACTAAACTGCAGCTGCAAGCCTTCAGTCAACTGCCACTTGCTTTCTATTCAAGCTGTATGTATCTAAAAAAGAGATGATTTATGTCTTTATCATCATGAATGAGATCAATGCGGTTTAAATCCTCAAAAGAAAAGCGTCTCTTTGTGTACATCAACAGTCTTGTTGTCTCTGTCCCCATGGGCAATTTTTTGACCTATTCATTTCCCATTTTAACCTCTTCCTTTAGAAGAAAGAATTAAGCTGTATCAAACAGTATTAGGCTAGTATGTTTTTATAAGTAATACAAATAAAGCCCGTTCTTTCCATCATGTCATACAGGCCGGTTTTCCACCTGGAGTCGTGAATATCGTTCCTGGGTTTGGACCAACGGCTGGAGCGGCAATCGCCAGTCATATGAACATCGACAAAGTGGCATTTACAGGCTCCACGGAGGTGAGGAAATTATGGGGAAAAAGCTCAGCAAAATCATGTTGCTCAAAGCCTGAAGAGAAATACAAAGATGAAGAGACACAAATGAGTGTGAATGGCACAAATTAAATTGTTGACATACAGTAAGATGTTTTTTTCTGCCAAAAAATATACATTTTAAATAAATATGGTAAGCAGTGCAGCTTAAAGAAATGTATTTTTAAAATTAAAAATATATTTTATTTAGACCTTGACATGCCAAAATGTACTTTGAATGGCATTAAAATACATTTACGGTCTGCCAGTGTATTTTTAAAAATATATTCTGGATAATGCAAGTATATTTAGATTAAAAATATATCTAAAAACTGGGCAAAATTTTGAGAAAATATGATTTATTAATGTGATGCAAATATATTGTATATTTGTGAATAAATTTGTAAATTTTATATATATATATATATACACACTGTATAATTTACTTTTTTCCTTGATTAATATATGAATTTGAAGTTTAATTCAGTGTATAAATAATGTGTATAAATCTTTTTTCAGTTTAAATCTTTGCATTTGTAAATATGGCCAAAATATATCTGAAAATGTATTTAACGATTTATTTATTTCCATCTGAGAAACATAGATTGCAGAGAAGATTAACAGATACATTTGAGATGTTACTTTGAGATTTATTTCCCCTGGAAATTTGTGTCACACCTCAAATACTGTTAAACCATTTTGTTCAGATATCAGTTCTGTAGGTTAAGATCCGCATTTTTCATGTGAGCTGAATCTGGGCGCTCTGAACTGTAATGTTTCAAAGCGCTGTACTGTTTGGGGCAAGTTTCCCGTCATTATCTACATAATAAACCAGCTGATATTCATAAGAGCAGCTTGTGGAGGCATCATTAGTGAGCGCTCTCGTTATTGTCCTGCGCTGTGTTTGTGTTCAGGTGGGCCAGCTGATCAAAGCGGCGGCGGCCAAGAGCAACCTGAAAAGAGTGACTCTGGAGCTGGGAGGGAAGAACCCCTGCATTGTGTTTGCTGACTCAGACCGTGAGTGATGTGGTTTTCCAGATCCCACCGCTCAAACAATAATGACCGCGCTGGGAAAAACAGGGAATGGGAACGATATGTGCAGCATCCTCCCAAATGAAGAGCTGCAGCTCTTTGTTTAAAAGAGGGAAGAGTATTTAGACACTTAAGAAACACTTGAAAATGTCTGAATGTCATTGCATTAGAAAACAAAACCCAATGCATTCATTTTCAAGGAAAGCAACACT